>BPLQ01011204.1:64411-660344 GCA_021605075.1 Caerostris darwini | reverse complement strand
GACTGTTAAAAATAATTTTAAAACAGAAACTACAATTATAGTTAGCATAGCTACCTTTAGCAGTTAATAATTAGTTTAAAAATCATATCTCTATTTTTCACGTATGATTATATTTATTGAAACAAACACTTAAGTTGATAGATATTGCAAAAGTATAATTTTTTTTTGCCATTTAAATAAAGCTTGTTTGTTCAATTACTAATTAATTTTATTCATTTTCAAGTATTGGAGTATAAAAAATAGTAAGATCTTAGATTTGTTTTATTTTTAAAATTTAAGAAATAGTAATTAATTAGTGCAAACTAATATTTCTGATGAATACCAAAACTCAAATATTTTCTAATACTTCTTGCAAATATAAATATTTGCTCTAAATTTCATGCACACCAGTTAACATTTGATGGGAAAATAATTTAAAAATTATTCTTAAATCATATTGCATTTATCTGACTGTTTCAATATTTATTAGATGGAAAAATTTTAGACTGAATGAAAAACAAGCATTTTTAAAATAAAAGTTATACACTTATTATACTTCAGTTATAATCTTAATTTCATTTTATGCATATATACATTTAATTTAACTACAAACAAATTTTTTTCTTCCTTTCATGACCTTCGAAAACATAGTATCGCCAGTTTAAACTGTTATTTAATCGATTCATAAACCGATACAAAAATGAATCTTAATCATTTGAAGGTTAAACACATCGCAATACGAATTAACGAGGGAAACGCACTCTGCTGGGAGTAAATAAATTATTCAATTCATTACTTTCAATTTCCTCGCCATGAAATTGATTGCTTTCCATTTTGTTTTTAATAGCTGCGATTGCCAATTAATGCGTAGTTAAATTAGTGATCGCATCTGATTTAATAAGGAAAAAAGCCGTATAGAGATGGCACCTTTTGAATACAAATGAAAAAAGCTATGTTTATTATATTCCAGAGTTGAGCTTATTAATTTTTTTTTTAAATTTAGAAAGGTTATGTTTGAAGCCCCCGGGAAAGAAAAATGTTCGAGGAGGGCCATGAGTTGGCCACCCCTGTTCTAAACATAAGAAACGAACGTTTTATAAAATTTTATGAATTTTTTTTAATAATATATAGATATTATTATGTGAAAGCATGATGTTGTCCTGTTTAGAAATTTCTTGATGTCTACAAAAAAAAGTGAAGCTAGAAAATAAAAAT
Source organism: Caerostris darwini (assembly GCA_021605075.1). Classification (NCBI taxonomy): domain Eukaryota; kingdom Metazoa; phylum Arthropoda; class Arachnida; order Araneae; family Araneidae; genus Caerostris; species Caerostris darwini. The sequence goes on along the minus strand of BPLQ01011204.1, from coordinate 659,150 downwards.
TAATAATAGTGTAAGTTATTATTTAAAACAGATTAATTTTCTAGCGCAACACGAGAAACTTCCATTTCAAAATCTTTCATTTTAAATGAACGCCGATTTTCACGCGATTTTATTCACGTGCGTTTTAAAACACATGAAATATGTGTTGCTAAATCTAAAGATTGGCCCATACCAAGTCGCGTGCTCTGTAATTCACTTTTAATTGTCTTGCTTTCAAAATACATACAGATTGCTTCAATTTCTTTAAAATAGTGTAAGGATCTGTTTATGTTTTGTTAAAGTTATTTAACCATCACTTAACAAAGAATATGGAATTTGATAATTCTTCTTGCATTATTTAAACAAATGCTTCTTTCTGAAGTTATAAAATTTTGGTGTCATTTCGGTAGCTATTGAATTCGATAGTTTTTTATTCTTAACAAATTTCTTCATAAATTTCTTGGGCTGTTGAACATTGGTATGCTACCATATGTATTCGTCTAGCAAATACCTTCACACATGTAAATTAAAATTCTTATTGACTGCGGATTTCAATGCTTTTTTAATTTTAAGAAGTAAATAAACATTCAATTCATTTTTAAAATTATTTGTGAACAAACTAGCTTATTAAATACAGTTCTGGCAGAATAAAATCTTGTTAAAAAATGATAAAATCTTGTTAAAAAATGATAAAATCTTGTTAAAAAATGATAAAATGTAATCAAAAATTTTAATAAAATTTTGTTAAAGAAAATAGTATTTATGTAAAATGTTGACCTTTTAAATATTACTACTTTTTTCTTCATTGGTGGACCAGAGCCGTCTTTCAATTGGCAGATTTTGAGACAGGAGATATTTTCTTTTTACAGGGTAGGATTGTCAGCCCAACTCTCTATAGTTATATTAGACTGGGACCTACGGTTTAAAGTGGATTCCGAACCATTCGAACCAGGAACCTGTGGCTCCGAACGGCAGAGCGTTAGTCACTCAGCCACCAGGCCCCGTTTACTACTTTAGCCTCCGAAAATAGTAATCCATAATGAAAATTTGCAATAAATACGACATAATCTAACTTTGAATTTTTCTCTTTTATATTTTCTTATATATACGTATAAGAAAATAATCTCAAAAAAAAAAAAATTCAATTTAAAATTTATAGTATGAATATATTCATACTATATGGTTATTATAAATTAATGGTATTTTTAATTATATATTATTTTAATATATAATTAAAAATATATGGTATTAATTATATGGTATTTTTTCACTAAAAATAAGTATACCAAATATTCTACAAAGTTGAAAGATGTATTTAAAAGTGATTTACATACCAGTCAGGAATCTTGCCCTTCAGAAAAATATATTTGCTACTCAAAAATATCCATGCAAGGAACTCTCAACGAACTGGACTGCTTCTAATCAACATTCAAAATGTTTCAGATATCTCCTCTAATGAAGAGTTAAACCAAGAATGAATGTTTCTGAATGAAAATGAAACGAATGTTTTTGGAAGGGGAAAAAAAACTTCTCCCAAACAATGTTTTATCTCTGTCTCACTTCACTACTTTAATCTTGTCTTGTTTGATTTTCTTTTTTATCTCTTTTTCTATTGATTGGTCATGAATATGAGTAAAAAATGCAATTGTGTATCTAAAAGCTGAAATAGCATGCAGTAGACATATTTTATGAATGATTAATAACGAAATAATCTATTGAATTTGTGTTTTAGGTTTTTAAAGGTATTGTGTGAAGGTATTTAAGTAATTATTGGTTTTGAGATAAGATTTTTTTTACAGTGTCTAGAGTGTGTTTTTTTTATTGTCCAATAACAGGCACTTATTTTGTATCTATGAGATTTCTAGCTATTATAGAAACTTTAGAGACAAAGTCTCAAAATCCATTTTAAAACTACGAGTTTACCCACTAATAACAACTAGATTGTTCGAAATAATTAAAGTATTTTGAGATTTTCGATAGATATTTTGAAGAGGAAGGTTTTTTTTTATAGCCGTCCACATCTGTACATACGTTACCCACAGATATGTTTAGCTATGAGGAAAAGTTAACCTTTTTTTTTGTTCTGTACGAAACGAAATATATGTATATATTATTTTTAATAAGGTGTATCATTTTCCAAAAAGGACAATTAGGTTGAACACTGTGAGGCAAGGAGTTTCTTATGATTTTTTTTTCTAAAAGCATTACGGCTGTATTATTTCATAAAAAGCTTATATTTTTTATTGTTTTCATGAGTGTAGTTAAATATACCAAAAAATATCTAATTTATCCTTCCCAAATTTTGGTACAAGGGCCATACTGACGCTTTCTCAAAGTCAGGAAGACAAGATTTACATTGTATCAATATATTGTAATCTTTCTAAAACCAAAATAAAAAAATTACATCAAAATTTAAAATTATTTCTCATAGATAATAAAAGAATAATAGAATAAAACAAATTTTACTGTTTATTTAAAATCACATTTTAAATTTACAATTTGAGAATATAAAAAGGAATACATTATAAAAATGTCTGATGATTTAAATTTTAAAGGAGAATATTTTTTGGCTAAAATGTCTTTATAATTGCAATTTTGAGTACTTTACAATTTTTTTTTTTAGTTTAACTTTTCCTACAATAGAAAACCTTTAATCTTCTGACAATTGTTTGCAGTAAAATATCGATTTTTGTTCGTATATAACTGGAAACAATTGTCAGAAGAAAAACGAAGTTGGGCAAGTATCGCGAATAATCTCAATGGTACATTTTACTATAAATAAATATAGGTTTATATAAGAAAGGTATATTTTTAATTAATATTTATAAACCTAAGTTTATATTTAAAATTAAGTGGAAATATTTGACTATTATTTTGCATAATAAAAAAAAATAGTCATTGTACTAGGACGGATAAAAGTACTTCTTGACATCTATCGCAGGCTCGATTTGGACAGCTGCAGTCACGACTCTGAAAATTGAGTAGACTGTGTGGCGATTAGAACAAAGCCACTTTGATGATTGGACTTCCCGTTTCGAATCCTTCATATATTTTCATATATCTTTCATAGAAGCATGAGGTAGATAACCATGAAAATCCCTCCCAAGACATTGCACTTTTTCTTTCTAAACGCTGATGTACCATGAAAATCATGATAGAATGATAGAAGATTCGGTCTGATAAGGTCTAGTCAGATCTGATCTAGGGCGTTTACCCTAGATCAGATCTGACTAGACCTTATTTACCATGTTCCTTTTGCAAAGTAGACCACAAGCTTAACAAGTTGATGGACCAAAGAGTGAAAATTCCATGACGTACCACGAAAGCCTTGATTCATAAACAACCTAGATCAGATCTGACTAGAACCTATTTGCCATGCTACTTTTACAAAGTATGCTAAAGGATGTGTATCACATAGAATATTTATCCTATCCATCCAAGTTTTACCAAATTTAACAGGAAATAAACTAGATCCTCCGAAATAATATTAACTTATTTAAAGAATAAACTATTTAAAATATATTAAATGAGAACTAGAAAAAATAGTCTTATTAGGAAAATAATAAAAAAGCTAGACGTTGTCCCGTTTATGTCGTGATAACTTCAATTAAGGCAAGAAGTAATTTATTCACCAGTTTCCAGAAAGCAAAGGGTTATTCAATTTACATTCTAAATGAAGACAGTTACTTTTACTGACACTTAAATAAGTCTGTAAATTAATATTAAGAAGGACGGACGTGCTTTACTGATTTTTTTTGTATTTCGACTGCATTCCTCAACCAAACTCTCATTTGCGGCTCAAATAAAAATCGAATATTTCATTTTATAATGTTCAAATTATTATAGGAGGAAAATCAATGATTCCTGCAAACTTTTTGCACGTGATACAGAAAATTTTATTTTTATTATAAACTATGATTCTATAAATATAATATAATGCAAAATGTGGGTAAATATATTAAATATATAATATATGTAGATATATAAATGTTTATGAAGTTAATATAAAAAAAATTAAAAATCCAAGTGGGAACTAGTGAATAAAAAAAAAAAATAACTAAAATATTTTTTTTTGAAAAAATGAAATAATTTTTAAAAAATTAAATATTTTTTGTTCATTTAAAATAAAAAATAACATGACCAATCGAAATTAAATGCAAGAATTAGTATTTGTTAGCATTTTACTATTAATCTAAAGTACTACACTATTGGATCCTATAAATTACATAACTATGTTACATGTCAAATAATAATAAATAATGATTTAACGTAAAATAATATTCTTATAAAAAAATTAATAAAAGCAAAAGACAAATAAAAATTAAATAATGCAACACAGCTAATTTTTTAAAAATTATTAGAAGATGGTTGACGACAGCAGTCTTAACAATCCATGATGTTCCGCGCAGTTCAAGACGAACAATATTAAATGATACGTATAATACTTATTCACAGTACATCACTTAAATTAACAGTATGACGAATACTATAAAAAATGTTAAATATGCTACTGTCATGTAACATTAATGGAGAGATTCGGGATTTTGTCGGGGGGCAGGGGAAGACAAAACAAAATGTAATCGTTTATGAAAGCTCAATTGGTCATACTTAAATAATAGAAAAGATATCTGAAGTTAAAATTCCATACATTAATTTTTTTTAATAATCATTTTTACGATGTAACCGTGCTTCCTCCTACGCATTTCAAGAGCGCCCCTTGTGTCGCTGAAGAGAAATGGTCAGTTGGCCATGAAAGTGTCAGTCGAGAGGAAGTATTACACAACCTACGGTCCCGCTGAGAAACGTTTAGTTTATAGTCTATAATCCCGAGAGGAAATATACTGAACGCAACCCTGGGTATTAGTTGGCCTATATACTTTCACTCAGAGAGGAAATAACTTTCGCGCACCTTGCGGGTAGTTGACTATAGGGTTTTCGGCTTACAATTGGAGATCTTCCACGAATCTATAATTATCTGTCTTGAAATGTGTTAAATATTGTATGTCGTTAATCGTACGTGTGTAAATAAAGCTGTGAGTGTTCATACTTGGGCCTCAAGTATCTCAACCCAATCACACCCAGTTACAATCTGGTTGCCCAACAAGCACACTACAACGTATTAATTTGGTTTAAATACATAAAAAAAGAGAATATTTAAACTGAAAAGCATTGCACAAGAAATAAAAATTTAATTTCTAAAAAAAATTACTTAAACAATTTTCTAATTAAAAATAAATCTTTTCTTGTTTTGTCAACTCATCGGTTCTGTCAAATTCAATATGTTGATGAATATTTAATAATTAAACCAGGAAGAATGCCAGCTCAGTCAACACATTCAGGAGCGATAGTAAAATTCCATTTTTCTAAACCTTGATAACGTTTGAACCAAAACTGAATTGCCGTTTTCCTAAACCAAGAAAAACGCCTATTCATTGAAGTATCTAAATATTTAACAAAAACAACTGGATCTAAGTGATAAGCGACCACAAGTTTGAACATTTCAATTATAGGCTTGCAAGAACAGAGGGGGCACTCCTGCTCACACAAGAACTCCTGCTCATGGAAATCAAATACATAACCAATTATTAAACGATTCATTCATTCTTAATTAAAAATTCCCCCTGGTGTAGGATATTTTGTAAGTAAAGGTTTCATAAGCATCAAGTTGGCTAAATGATTGTTTAAAAATAAAAAAATTCTTTTGATTTATTGACAATTTTCACTACTACTTATGAGAGACCGGTTTAAAAAAAAAGAAAACAAATAGGTGCAATGTATGAGTAATATATCTTCTCCATAACTCAAATTCTTTTATATAAAAAATAATGTCTCATATTTAACATAGAAATTAAAAGCAGTTCCAATGAAAAATAGCATATCAGTTGATAGTTTAAAAAATCGAACTACCGAAATGAAAAAATTATCATATGATGATTTTTTATTTGAAAAATTTTATTATTTACGGAAAATTATAAATTATATTTAAATAATAGTATATTTACAACCTCCTATCATTTGAAAGGTTTCCTATTTCACATATAATTTTTCAAATATAATTTCCTATTTAAATTTAAACGAGCTATTGCATCTTATAAATTTTTTCTGACTTTACATTAATGAAATGCTACGAATAAATATTAAAATTAATTTCATCTTGAACAGACTCGTTTCGAAATCTTCCACGTAATGTAACCATTTCTTCAAATATATCCATGAAACTGACAAATCAGTTAATTTAATGGTTAATCCTAATAAATCTGCTTTATTCCAGCAATTACATCTTTCGCAACAAATGCGGAAGTAATAAAATATGCACTGGATGAGATGAAATTATCTCCGATTTTTGAAATGATCATTTGAGACACGCCAGACCGATATAAAATGCATTTATAATTCAGAATCTATGCGTTTATTTGCTTTTTTTTTGTAAAAAAAAGCAAATCCCAAACACTCATCTTTTGCCAGCTCCATTCTTACGAGGGTAAGGTGAAAAGTTCTCAGCCTGACAATAAAAGACTGCGACTTTCAGTTAAGAAATGATTTTATTTTTAAATTAATATTCTGTTAGTTTACACTGTCCCTATATATATCTTGTTAAAATTTTCAATCGTTAATAAAATACTTTTTATCCATTCACTCAAGTTCAAATACATTTTTTTGAACTTGTAGTGGATGACACTGGATGTTAATACAGTTTTTTCAAATATTAATTCATTCATTAAATTTAATTAATTAATTTTAGTTTTATATGGGAGAAAAAAATTTCTCTAAAATAAAATTTTTCTTTGTTGACCTAAGTAGGAATGGACTTAAATTTTTTTTTTTTAAATTACTTGTACATAATCTCCCTCGATTTCACCACACTTGGTCCAATATTTCTCCAACATCAGCATTCCTTCCCGGAATGGAGAGTCTGGAAGGTTTTGAAAAGATTCATCTGCGGCCCTCTCAACTTCTGCATTGGATGCGAAGCGCATCCCAGAAACAAATTTCTTAAAGTTTGGGTACTTCAATGGAAACAAATGAAAGTCTGAGGGTGCTAAATCAGGAGAATAGGGGGATGGCCGAGCAAATCGTATCTGCAGTTTTCCCATCGCCAACGCACCCTCGTGCACAGGTACGTTGTCATGGTGAAAGATGACTTTTTTCTCCTTCAATCCAGGCCTCTTCTCGCGAATTTTGGCATCCAGCTGGTCAAGAAAGTTGGAGTAATATTCGCCTGTAATTCTTTTGCCTTTTGCAAGGTAATCAATTAACAGGATTCCTTTCGCATCCCAAAACACGCTGGCATGACCTTTCTGGCAGATGCGATCGACTAAGCTTTCTCTGGCGCTGAAATTAGTAAGACGTTTATAAGTGCAAAACAATAAAGGTTCTATTCCGCTGGTAATTTGAGTTGGTTTGCCGCTCTACGGTCATTTTTTGCATACTTTAGGCTAATTAGATGGAGACCTACGGCTTAATGTGTATTCTGAACCTCTAACAAACATCCATGCCACCCCCAGGATTCGAATCTGAAACCTGTGGTACCAAAGGCCAGAGCTTTAGCCAATTGCCCATCAGACTCTTATTCCACTCGTGGAGAGCGTTAGAGTCACTCCTTTGAATAAATGAATCGACTAAATTGCAGATTATTGACAGATGGATTACTTGGCTTGTAATTTTATCCAATACTATCAAAGTTAATCTCGTCTTTGTATAAAATTATCCCACTTTATTTAACAAACGACGTTGATACACTGAGGTGATGATCATCATAAAGATGCCAATTTAACAATGATATATTGCTTGTGAATTAAAATGGTTCACGTCTTGGCAGATTATACATTTGCAAATCTTGATCAGATTAGCTTTTACAATAAAAATAGAATTAATGATGTAGACTAAGAATATCTCACAATTTCCGATTGTTTAAATAATCCCGATATGGTTCAATTGTTTTTAATTTTGGCTTGATAAGAATTCTTGATAACTCGATGACGCCAAACTACAAATTATGTTTAATATAATCGTTATAAAATGAACAACTGGGGCATTCATGTATGGAAGTGAAAATATTCAAGTAATTTATTGAAATATATAACCACTTCATTAAATTTAATTGCTCGTTAAATATACATTCATCCTCATCATTGGTGGAATTAAATATCTCGGACAATTTTAGCGTCAATTAGCGATAATTTAGCAATTTTAGGGGACAAGCGTTGCATTTATTAGGATCCTATGTAACTATAGAAAATGGGGGACTATATAAAAATTAGTTACGTTTTTGTTACTTCTTCCATTATTGATTTTTAAACTATAAAAATTATAATTTAAAAAAAGCTAAAAAACGCGCTTTTAGAGGTAATCAAACTACAAAGTAAAAAATAATTGTTAACATAAGAATAAAATGACTGATGAGAAAATGAATGTCACTGTTCTAAAAGCGTGGGGTGCTCGATATCAATCGTTATAATTTTTCACAAGTTTCATTCGAAATGCAGAGTTAGTTTAAAAATGTCATACAAAGCACCCCACGCTTTTAGAACAGAGACATTCATTTTCTCGTCAGTCATTTTATTCTTATATTAACAATTATTTTTTACTTTTTAGTTTGATCAACTCTAAAAGCGTGTTTTTTTAGTTTTTTTAAACTATTAATAAAACTAAAAAAGTAAAAAATAAATTAACTCTAAAAGCGTGTTTTTAAACTATACTATTTAAATGAGGTCTCGGTACGGAGGACTGGAACTATAGTTCTTACAATAATTTAATTGTGAGTAAATCAAAGGTTAAATGCGAATATGTTGAGCCAGCCAGGATTCGAGCAGGGAATCTCCCGATCCGTAGTCAGGCGCGTTATCCGTTGTGCCACAGTCCCACGTAGGTTTGAATGTCTTACGTACTTTCCTTCTACATGGGTTAAAAATTGCTCTTCATAAGTTAAAATAAAATCACTCATCCTGGCGATCCTAATCATGATGAGATAAGAAACTTATCAAAATATTTTAGTGTCGTCGGTCCTTGATAAGTCTACAACGTTTAAATTCAATCTGACCGCTTAAAGTAGGGCAAAATTGAGCCCAAAGAGTCAGTTACAAACAAACAAACATACAGGGGAAACTAATAAAAGCATATTTAAAAATGCCATAAAATGAATATTTACCCCATATGAAATATTTTTGTAAGTGGAAGTATATGTCTATGACCAACAGTTGCGAAAATAATTGGTAAAAATATTGTAATTGGCGAAGGTCTGGTATAGACGTTAGGTTGCATACTGAAAAATCAATTTTATTCTTTCTTTAACCTTGAACTTGAAAAAATAAAGGAAGCTCATGAAACGAATTGATATAATTCAAACAAACAATACAAATTCTCATTAAAATTCAACTTGGGCTTCAATGACTGTTCGTTTATAATAACCAGCTGAAAAATCTCGAGTCGCTTCCATAACGAACGAATTATGTTTTTTTAAGAGTCCTAGACAACAGCACAAATGTCATCACGAAAACCTTCATGACAACAAAGGGCGACTTTGGTCTCGTATAATAAAAAAACCTGAGCCAACATCTCGCTGGTTAGGCAGCAAATAACCGAACCTAAGTTGACGGAAGAGGTCGTGAATAAATAAGACTTGGGAAAAATTGTCACGCACCGGGGCATGACGTCACGTATAACGTCATTGCATGCTAATACGAGAAATCCATCTGCTATATCTCGTCATCGCACTATCAGCAGATTAGACATCGGTTTTTGAAAAAAATAAAAATAACAGAATTAGATAATAGAAAATGATAGCTTTATGGTATCAACATAAAGTGATTTGGATAAATGAGTGCAAACAAAGCCGTGCAAATTCCATTATGATTTGATAAATGCAATGTTTTACATATTATTATAAAATGAAAGACATAATTGTCTTGAAATAATGGCAATTGGCAATTGCTTGAAATAATGGCAATTGGCAATTGCTTGAAATAATGGCAATTTACAATTGCTTGAAATAATGAAAATAATTATTGACATAATATTTTACATAACATTATGAAAGGATTAATAAAGACATTGTGTTTTACACAACGTTGTGAAATGATTAATAAAGACACTATGTTTTACATAATGTTGTAAAATGAATAATAAGCACATTATGTTTTACATAATGTTATAAAATGAATAATAAGCACATTATGTTTTACATAATGAATAATAAAACACATCATAAAATTATTAATAACATATAAAATTATTAATAATTAAATTAATAATTTATTATAATAATTAATATACACAAATAAAATTATTAATGAATACAATGTTATTAGATCCTTTATAGATATTAAAAGGAATTTTTTCAATCTGTTACATTTGAATCTGTTACAATTCCATCAATTCACTAACGAATAGCAGAAATTAGAGTTACCCAGGAAGACTGCTACACTGCATCTATAAAGTAATGCTTCGAGGAAGACTTGTAGTGGAAATTGTCAGCATTTGTGTATCGTATTGAATAAATTTCGAAAAATACTATGTAAGAAGTCTGACAGTGGAAGCAATAGGGTAATAATCTTTACCGAGTCTATCGATCTAGTATAATTTCCTAGTCAGTCATTTTTAATAATACACAATTTGGAACATATAATATAATAACTAATTCATCAATATAATTCATAATGTCTAATATTTTTGTGTATTGAAAGTGTATCGAAAAAAAAAAAAAAAAAAAAAGGTTTTAGATAAAAAGCTATTTTAAAGCAATTAGCACGCACACGTACAAGTTTTATATAAAAAAATAATAAGATAGATTTTTTTTTTAGATATTAGCTTATATATCACAACGAAAATGTTCGCAATAAATTCTTGAAGATTTATGAACTAAATCTATAAATACCAAAACTATTAGCATCCTAGGATTAAAATAAAATAAATAAAATTGAACCAGAAGACCATTCTTGCAAAATAAATCTAATCGTAATAAAAGAATTTGGAACATTCCGTTACGAGATAAAGAAACGAATATAAAAGCAAACAAAATTAAAAAAATTGACGAAAATATAGATTTTGATTGAAATAATAGCGTAGTTCTTAAAAAGCACCAGTGGAAAAAAAAAAAATCAAAATAACATTTATCTGCATTTTTCCTCAAGCATCTCCGGTATGCGACGCATTAACATGGAAGATAATCAAATAAGAAGCAATTTAAAGCATGCCTGTGATCGCTCAAAGCACGTTAAATTGACATCACGCTTCAGTGAAAATAAAACAATTGAAGACCATGGGATTTATCGCGGGGGTAAACCAAGCGGAATAAGAAATTATTAAGTTCAGTAGAGGATTCGGTTCATTTTATTAAACTATCAATGCGCAATGAATACTGATTATTTGTTTATTTATCCTTAGGCTAAAAAAAAGTCCATTTGGAAAATACCTCGATTGAATAGAGTTATTTGTGAGTATGGAAAAAAATTGCTTTTAAAACTTACTGAATAACGTTCAAATATTTTTATTTTTGAATACGTTACACTTCAGCTTTCAAATTATCTCTCAAAAACTGCCTTAAGTTTTTATAATCAACTGTATCACTATTCACTCGATCGAATATGTTTTTTTTTATTCAATATGGTTATTTTTCTTTTTATACATAATGTTGTTATCTTTTCACTGTAAATGTTTTCGGAGAAAAATACTAGACAATTAAATTGACCTATGGTTCCCAAAATGAGTTACATCTCCTACACGCAACATAGCAGAAAAAGCAATCTTCTTCATTAGCACAACAGCCCCATGGTTGGCCTAGGTCGTCTGCTTGCTGTCAAATTTTATGACAAGAGATGTTTTCTTTTTACTGGGTAGGGTTGTCAGCCCTATGCCTAGACGTATTAGATTGTGACCTGGAATACGGACCACTGAAATCAACCATGAAAACGCCGGGACTCGAACCCGAAACCTGTGATACAGAATGCTAGTCACTAGGCCATAAGGCCCCAAAAAGCAATCTAGAGGATTGTGAGAATCAGAAGAAAAACGATCTAGTTGAGGATGGATTTGCTTTATATATCTTTAATGACTTTGGGTCTTTGATCACACCATACCGTGAAAGAGCAATTGATTATCCTTTTGTAGATGGCGTTTTTTCTGGTCCCTAAACTCTAAACCACTGGCTCCCAAAGTGGGTTCCTTATTTCAAAGTGGGAACCCGTTCTCCTTAGAGGAAAGTGGAATCGAAGGGAAGGGGCGATTTTAGCCTTATGTACATTTGGGAATTGTTTCATAAAAACAAGAGGACGGTAAATTCACAAAGAAAGAAGATGAGCATAATTGCTTTTCTTTCTTCATGTTCAGAGGATTTAGTGTGGTTACAAATTTGTTAAAAAAATCAATCAATCAATCACAAATAAAGAATTGTGGTCTTGTTAGATAATTGTTAGTAGAAGGTTCATCTTTCTCAATAGGATCATTTTTTTAGTGTTATTTGTATTTTATTTTCACATCCTTCGTTATAATAATTTTACGTGTAATACTAATGTTGGTTGCCTGATAGCTGAGTGATTAGCGCTCAGGCGCTCGATATCACAAGTTTCGGGTTCTAATCCCGGCTGTACCATGTATGCTTGTTCAGAATCTATTTTAAACAGCAATCCCGATTTAATATAACAGTAGATTTTAAACAGAAATCCCGATTTAATATAATGTAAGGTTGACAATCCTACCCCTTAAAAAAGAAAACACATACTGTCTCAAAATCTGCCAGTATGCAGACGGTTTTGGCCAACCGTGTACTTTGTGCCAATGAATAATAATAATAATAATAATAATAATACGAATGTTACTAAGGTTGATTATAATAAATTTTAAGAATTCCAGCTTCAAGGTGTTTTATTTACAATATCGTACTTTGCCATGCCTTTTAGGCAGGTCGATATATAGATTTGGACCAGATGATAGAGTGGCTAGCGTCGACACCATATATTTCGTGTTCGAATTCCAACGGTGCTACGAATGCCTGTAATGGTTTCGAATCCACTTTAAACTAAAGGTCCCGGTCTAATTAGCCCTCATGTATCATACAGCGATTGGGTATAAGGCTAACAACCCTATCCCGTAAAAACTTTCATGTTAAAAAAACCCCTACCAGAAAAAACAGGACAGATCATCCAGACGGTTTGAATATTAAAGTCAGATGGGTCTAGTTGGTGGAAGCTTATTGAGACAGCCATGATTGGGAAGTGGCTGTAGTATTTAAAAGTAAGATATAAAGAAAACATTTGCGTTTTTTTTTTTTTTTATATATCCTTGCTTGTGTCTTAAGAAGAGGCAGATTTCAAGGCAGGCACAAGATAATTTTTGTCTGAAAAAGAGCTGTAGGACCAATAAGTTTGGAAACTATTGCACTGATGAATTTTGCTTTGACCAATCTAAAGATGGTCATCCTTAGATTGCTTTTCAGTTCACTTTGCTTCAGTCGGTAGTATTTAAATTATATTTCCTTAGTGACATTAGCTTGTTTTTTGCCCAATGATATATACTACTATATTTAAAAATATTCTTAAACTCTAATAAGTTTGAAAAATATTACTATTGTAATAATATTATTAATTACTATTGAGTACAATAACATTAATTACAATTGTGATTAATATTATTGTACTCAAAGTACATTAAAAAGGCAAATAAAGAATTAAAAATTTTGTGTTAGATACGTTTTGCGTTGAAGTAAAGAACGTAAAGATGCTGCTGAAAATATTTTGTTGTTATTATCGGTTTAAAAATAATAAATACCCTATAATAGAAATTTAATTTCTTAATTATTCGTTCGTAGCTCGTTAATTATTTAGTTCTTAATTATTCTCGTTAAAAGAGGAAAATTAAAATGAATTTAATTAATTAGTTTAGAAAAACATTCATATCTGTATTAAAATTAAAAATTTCTCAAATATAATTTTTAAAAACAAAATAAAACATTATGAATATATATTATCAACTGAAACGGTAGAAAGTATAAACAAGTAAATAAGCAACGACAATCTTATAAAAAAAAAACAATCCTTATCGGAGATATCGCACTGTCATTTTGCATAAAATTCAGAAGGATAAATGGATTTCATTGAAAATCCCTCAGTCCTCGACACATTTTCTTAAGCGCATCAGCTGGACAAACAAATTCATCAAATGAAAGCAACAGCCTTGTCAATTTTGTCTTTTCTGATATCGGTTAAAAACAGTGAGAAATCAAATTAGTACTATCAAAGACATATCCGATTTGTATTTTGAATGACGTACACAGTAAACGAAAAAAGTAAAAATAAAATATCACCAGTTCGCATTGATACAAAAGTTATTGATAAATAATTATTGAAGTTGGCGAATGATTGACAGGTACTTTTAGTTTTCTATTAATGCTATTGTACAGTCATTGAAGTACCCATAAACCTCCGGAACCACAACCGATATTTCAAATTGTGAAAGATATGAACACGGAATCCTACGCAGTTCAGATAAGAGTGAACATTTTTTAAAGTTTAAATCAGAAATAAAATATTTAGAGTAAGATAAAAATTTTATTAGATGCATTTGACATTCCACTGCCTACTACTTTATTACCCTATTTTACTGTCAAATATATTTATATTTAAAAATTAAGCTTTAATTACTATAGACACTTACCTTTCTCAATTCCTACTATTAGTTCACACTTTTCCTATATATATATCTTATTCAAATTTTCAATCGTTCATAAAATACTTTTTATTCATCCACTCAAGTTCAAATACATTTTTTTTTTGAGCTTGTAGCGGATGACACTGGAAGTTAATACAGTTTTTTCAAATATTAATTCATTCATTAAATTTAAATAATTAACTTGAGTTTTTTTTAGATTTAAGTTGCATTTATCTACCAATAGATGGCACCAGATGTAAGAGGAAATTTCAACTTTATTTGTAAAGAACTTTTCTGGAATATAGTGAAAAAAAAAAGGAATTGACTTAAAAAGTATTTTTTAAATATTATTTACTAATATTCAGATCTGTTGAAACTTTTGAAATAATTCGTTATGATATAAGAATTTACTATTGTTGGCTATGTTATACTAAGCTGGCGAATGATTGACAGGTAATTTTGGTCTTTCTGTTAATTATATTTTATAATCATTGAAGTAGCCATAAATCTCCGGAACCACAACCGATATTTCAAGTTGTGAAGATATGAACACGGGAATCCCACGCAGTTTTGATAAGAGTGAACATTTTTTAACTCTTAATTCAGAAACAAAATACGAGTAAGATAAAAATTTCATTACATGCTTTTTACATTCACTACATACTATTTAACTGTCAAATCCATATACATTAAAAAAATTAAGATTAATTACTATCGACGCCTATCTTTTTGTTTACTAATAATCAGATATATTGAAAGTTTTAAAATACTTCGTTATGATATCGAAATTTACTATGCTTGACGGCTATGCTATACTAAGTTGGCGAATGATTGACAGGTACTTTTGATTTTCTATTAATCCTGTTGTATAGTCATTGAAGTACCCATAAACCTCCGGAAACACAACCGATATTTCAAGTTGTGAAGATATGAACACGGGAATCCCACGCAGTTCAGATATGATTGAACATTTTTCAATTCTTACTATTAATTCACACTCTTCCTATATATATATTTATATATCTTGTTCAAATTTTCAGTCGTTAATAAAATAACGATTAACGAATTCAATCGTTAATAATTTTTTTTCCTCCACTCAAGTTCAAATACATTTGTTTGAACTTGTAGTCGATGACACTGGATGTTAATATAATTTTCTCAAATATTAACTCAGTTATTAAATTTAATTAATTAATTTTAGTTTTATATGGGAGAAAAAAATGTCTTTTGTATAAGATATTTAGCAGGATATAAATTTAGGAATAAATACCGTCAGTAGCGAAATGTGTAGATCGCTGGAAAAAATTTCTTTTTCAGATTCTTTTTTTCTTTCTGGGTTCTAGTCTGAGTCAAGGAGGGAACAAAATTGAAAAAGAAACATGTGAATAAATGAGTGAGAGAGATGGAAAGTGTATGTGAGAGAGAGAGATAATTTTTTCTAACTTTAAAAAAATGAATGAAAATTATTTATTAAGGACTTTTTGCAATATAGTCAAACAAAAGTAGGAATTGACTTAAAATTTTTTTTTTTTTACATTATTGTTAAAGTTTAATTCAGAAATAAAATATTTAGAGTAAGATAAAAATTTCATTACAAACGTTTCACATTCACTACATTACTATTCAACTTGTCAAATCCATTTATATTTTAAAAAATTAAGATTTAAATACTATCGATAGCCTATATTTTTACTTACTAATAATCAGATATGTTGAAATTTTTAAAATACTTCGTTATGCTAGCGAAATTTACTATGCTTGATAATACTTTTTATGGCAATCTAATAATATGGCAAAAACTGCATGTCGTATGGGGTTACTTTCCAAATGCCAGCTACTTTTGACCTGGGTAAAGGGTGATTCAACTGAGGTCATTCACCGTTAGAACAGCAAAATATGTAGAAGATTCAGTGTTATCCAGTCAAGAAAGACTTGCTATGATAAACTCGCATTTCGCCACAAGAAAGTTGTACATTCATTCAAAACTGTGGCATCCGAGAAATTTGCTGAATCATTAAAATTAATGGAAAGGTTTCTTTTTAACTTACATATTTATTGTGCTCATTGCCAGCACAGACATGAGAAGTTTTCGCTTCAAAATTGCTTGTCTAGTTTACAGATCATCGAAAATTTATCAGACCGCTCTAACCCAAGCGTTATTTGCAAGTCAACTAATATGCCCACTAGAAAAACGATGTTGTCACAATCTCTAATGAAATGAGTCAACTCAGAATTTTTATCTTATCCTAATTATGTTGATTGTAAATAACTTCTGAATACCTAAGTAAATGCGATTTGAGTACAATGATCTAAAGAAAATTTTCATATCTATCTTAAAGGAGTTCGTTACAAATAAGATTTTTTAGAAGCAAGGGATATAATGCAAAGCATTGGTTGAAATTAAATGTATATCAACTTTAAAATATTTAAAAAAAGAATTTATTTGTTAATTAACATTTCAAAAATAATACACCGTTTATTTCTGTCCATAAACTGACAAATTTTAAAACTTGTTTTAAATCTGAACTACTGGGACCGATCCGTATATATCGAAATTCGCTAATCTCTTAAGTACTTTTTCGTTAGCTGGTTAAAGCGATAATTCGCTAAATGTAGCATGTTTTTATTTATTTTATTTTATGAAATTGAGTTTCTTCACGACAAATTACTGCTGCTGAATTTTATTTTGGGATTAACCAATATTTTTAAAATGTTATTTTCCAGTTATTAAATTTATTTTTTCTCAAGTATGCTCAAATTATTTTGAAAATGAATCAATAGCAATCGCGAATAATCAAATACGGCGAGTTCACCTTATGAAATAACAGAAATACGGAATGAGAAATTATTATTGATAGACAAGTACTTAGTATTTGCTACAAAATCTTATTTATAACTCAATTGTTTATGCTACGAATAAAACGTTAACAATTAGAGTTTAATATTTCATAAATAAATAAATACGAATATGAATGTTCATTCTCTTTTTAAGCGAATTTTATAAATGTTTTTACATTATTATACAAAAAGAGTCAAATTAAAAATAACTGGATGTTAATTATTAACTAACAAAATACATAAAATAAGGACTATCTACTATGACGAAGAATTATACTAAAATTGTTACAGTGAAGATTACATTAAAATAATCATACTAAATGTATAATACTATTCGTAGAAGATTAAAATAAAACAACTATCTTTATAAAGATATTTCTTTAGTTGCTTTTATTACTACGTTGAAACTATTGAGTTTTAAAAGTGAAATTAAGAAAAAACGAAAGTAAGACGCCGTTGCAATAACTCACTGGTATTTTAAAAGATAACGTTATCAGTCTTGGCGCTAAAGAGTGATACTCCCGATTTATGCGTTGGATTCTACCAAATCGATAAATTATAACTTGAATGGGAAGTAAAATGGTAGAATTTCATAGATACGTTTTTCTAAAAACTAATTATAATTAAGAAAAAACTAATATACATACTACTAACACTAATTCTAATTTTAGAAAAAAATAATTTTCTGTGACTTCATATTAATTCTTTAACAAAGAAAAGTTATAGGAAGAAAATTATAAATAATTAAGGAAAGATATAAAATTATAAATAAAGTTATAGGATAAAAGTTATAAATAAAATTATACGAAGTTTAGAAAGAACAGATAAAAAAAAACAACCTATAGGTTTTCTAAATTTGAAGTGCATAAAGATGCTGAATAATGTATAGACCCATTGTTGAACGTCCAAAATTATTTCATCACACTCAACCTTCTTTAAAAAATATTTAAACAGAAATGATAATGCTAAAGTTTTCATGGTGATAAAGTTAAAATTGATATTGAAACCAAATATGAATATTTCGTATATTTCGTAATACACTTAAACGACAGAAAACGAATTTGCATATTTTAAACAAAGTCAAGTCAGATTGATAAATGGCCATAGCGATAAAGAAAATAAGGAAAAATATATGGCAGTATGGAATCATTCAGAAATAATGATATTTAATATAAATCCTTGATAAGCACAAAATACAGGCACAATATGAACTATTGAATACTACTACTTGCATTCATTAATCACGACATGCAAGCGATAATCTTTAAAACATTTCACCTATTGGGATGGCTGCAGAGAGAATGAATTTACTCATTTAATTTTTTTAAGTGCACAGAATCGATTGTCTAATTCTACAAACATTCATTACATTTTATTCGTGCTCTTTTCAGCTAAAACAATTTTCGTTTTGGAATTTGAAGGTTTAACATATTTACAATAAAAAGAATATAACTTAGTACTATTATTCTTAAAATGTCCATCATTTTGAAACACAAAATTTTATTAACTAAAGCGAGAATGTAAATAATTTACTAATATATAAAAAAATGACAAATCTTAACTCATTTTTTAATATACTTGTAACTTTAAATATTCATAAAATCTTCAGTCATTTGATATTTATAATCAAGTGATGTATTATTGCAAATCTTAAATTTGACAGTGAAAAGTGTGACAAAGATTTAAATAATTGAATGTTGAATTTTTCAAAAAATTTTGTTCTATCGAGTAGGAGTCGTATCAAATGCAATGCTGTATAATTAAAAAAAAGAATTATTGAATTATATTTCTGTCTTTCCTTTGGAAAGAGTTTATAACAGAATAATGATGTTTTCCGGATTCGAATTTAAGTCAATAAATATCTTTATCAACCATATTTACTCATTCAAGACGCAAGATTCGAAAATATGAATGAACTAAATTTTAAGAATTCATGTTCTTACAGTTAAGTAACAGTGACGTTTAACTCCATACGCTGTTGTTGTTGTTCTTCATCATCATCATTGGCAAGCGGCCTGATGGCCAATTGGTTAGCGCTCAGGCCTTTGGTACCAGATGCTTCAGATTCGAATCCTGGCGGTGGCATGGATGTTTGTTAGGGGTTTGAAATCCACGTTAAACTGTAGATGCCGGTCTAATTAGCCCAAAGTGTGCACAAAATGACCGTAGAGCGACAATCCAAACCAATCTTCATTGGCACAACAAGTGGTCAAAGGGGCCTAACAAGGTGGCACAACATGGTGGGCCAAGGTCAACTGCCTACTGGCAGATTTCAGATATTTCGTTTCTTATGATGTAGGATTCTCAGCCCTATGTCGAACTCTCTACAATCATATTAGACTGCGACCTACTGTTTAAAGTGGTTTCCGAACCGCTAAAAGCATCCATGGCACCGCTGGGACTCGAACCCACAGCGCATGTCACACGGCCATCAGGTCTGCTAATTTGGCGCTCTTATTTTAAACACGTGTGTAAGTAAAGAGTAAAATTGAGCATTAACGTCAATAGTTTGCAAAGACTCAATATGAAAGTAAATATTAATCCTTGAATCTTTTCAATGACTCAAATTAATGCAAATTTTACAATTAATCTTTCCTTTTTTGGCTTTAAGGAATGTATAGATTAAACCATGCTTGATACAAGTCTCACTGAAACACCAATACAGACTTTCTTTAGAGATGAACCATCTCATTCCAGTTATGACTTGCAATGCGAGCACGTGGTCTCCGTGACCTTCGCTGCCAAAGGTAAACAACACCTCATTGTCAACCAAGAACGTGTGTTCATTGACCGGAAGTTCTTCCAAGAAGGAAAGAAAACATCACACCCCCACTCACGCGCACCTCTCGCTATCTTGCACCTGAATCGCGCCATTGACCTGGATTGTAGCACCAAGACCTGGCCAAGGTTGCCATGACTCACGGACTCGTTTAGATTCTGACCAGAATAAGTCATGTATTATTCACACCTCTGTCAACCTGCTTCCAATATGTTTTGGAGCATTGCATCGCAGTTGCACCTCAGAATGGACATGCCTAACTTTAATTGCGGTGGTAATTTTTTAAGGTAGTTCAGACATGCGGGACAATTGTTTATATATTATCGATATATAAACAATATATAGCCATAGCGTTATAGCTTCTATAAGCAATATCATAATTTCCAGTCTGCAATTCATGGAAGATTTGTGTTCATACGATTGTTTTTCGCGATTTTCACCATGGTACTAAAGTTTCGTTTTTTTTTTTATGCAGAAAAGACAGATCTTAATTTTTTTTAAAAAGTTGTGCTATTTAAAGTATTTTTCGATGCAAATAAATATTTGAAAATTGCATGTCACACACTATGATAAAAATAAACTTATTCATCGGACGTATTCTATAGAAATATAAACATGCAAAACGAAGACTTTATTGGAAAATGCGAGAAATAATTTAACAAGGATGAAAGAAAAAGTATAAAATACAAATTTCGATTGACGGGTGGATTCATATTGGCTTACTCAATTAACCGATTCCAAATGTACACAATTTATGACAACCTGCAATCTTTGTTTTTATTAGACGAAAATTAATTTCAAAAATGCAGTCAATAAGTGTAAAAGTTCATTCTATTATCTTTGGAAGGAAAGTGTTCTTAAAGCTGCGCAGTTTTATCAACTACAATTAGGCTCAATCTTAATTTTATCAAAATTCAAAACAGACTGAATGAAATATAAAGAGTTATAGCTAGACGCCAGTTATAATTCTTTTACTTGAATTGATAAGTAAATACAATGCGTTAAAGATAACATGATATCGCTGGAATGAAAATAAAACAAAATTTACACATTAATTTCATTGTTTTTTTAATTTTATAGCCAATAAATAAAACAATTGCAAGAGAATAAGAATTCTACAAATAAGGCCGATAACAAAGCACACAAACTTGTCCTTGAAGAACCCGGTAGTTAAGAAAATACTGCTGTAATTGAAAGCGATAATTTTTTTTGTTTTTAATACTTCATTTAATGTTCACAGAAATTTAAAAATTACAGGATGTCCGAGAATTACTGAATAAATTATAAAATTTAGTAAAATAAATAATTAGAAGATGTATTATAATTTGGAACCAAAATATCTTTCTTACAACTAAAAGTTTTTAAAAATGTTGTGACATCCCTTAATTGTTCGTAGTGCGTCGAAGAGACGGTAGTAATAATCAGCAATACACGGTATGATACCTATCTAAGGAATTGTAAGTTATTAGCAGTAGTGATAAGCTGTTCCAGTTCCTGTAAATTAATAGAACTCCTTTCACAGAAACACGCAGTGGGAAATCCATTGGAGTTGGATAAAACTCATTTAGAATTACAAAATAGACAGCCTGAAAGCGAGTATCATATGGTGTAATAAAAAAAAAAAACATGAGATTGCACATTGCACGTTGTAAATATGTAAATGTATTTTGTTTTTCAATTTATTCTAATTTTTTTAAATTTAATTTTGTAACGTATTCAGTAAATTTTGGACATCCAGCGTATTTCTTTAATGTAAAAATATTGGCTTTATTAGTACTATCAGCAGTTATCAGCATTAGTTATAGCGATAAGCTATTATAATATTTTCGCCTGTGAACTAGCGCGAGTATTTTGACCCATGGACTAGTGCAGGTATTTTGACCCATGCACTATGATCCAATATTTTGACCCATGGATTATGATCCAACATTTTGACCCATGGATTATTATAATCAATATTTTGAACCATGGACTATTATAATCCAGTATTTTGAACCATGGACTATTATAATCCAATATTTTGAACCATGGACTATTATAATCCAGTATTTTGAACCATGGACTAAATATATCCTTGACACAATTTAAACCTCATTTCGTTAAATTCATGGATGCTATATGAATGAGGAGAGAGTAAAGGCAAGTTCCCACCCAATACTAAAACCTCACATTGTAAAATTCTAATCAATCAGAAGCCTTATTTCCTGTCCACTCATGTTTCCGATCAGTTGGCCGAACTAAAACTACGGCATAAGACTTTTGTGACCATTGGAAACCCACCCTAATGCCTTCCGGGATGATCAATGACATTTGTCTAGCATGCGCTTGCGATATGGGGTAAATAAAAAATTCTGTAAGACAATTCAAGACCATGAAAGTCGCTAATTACTTACTCAACTTCAATTCCAGACCTGAACAACGAGTCGATACTGTAAATATAATGCTATTTTACAATATCTTCTTAAAAATATAAAAATACAATATCAGAATTTGAACTCCACAAGTAATTTGAATCAAACAATAGATTTTAAAAATTAAAAGTATGTATTAAAATCTTGAAAGTTTGAAGAAATTCAATAATAATAAAAAGGAAACGGAATAGTTATTGTGAAAGTAAATGTTTAAAAACTACCTAGATAATCAGAAAGCGCCAATATTTATTTAATTTTATCTAAGAAATGAAAAAAGATAAGTATTCTTAACCGAACTGTCATAAATTTGCTAACACATGCAGAAATTTGTACAAAGATTCCGCCATTATTCCTAAAAGAAAATTTATCTTGGGACATTAAATTTATGGTCAAGGCTGTCTTCATTATTTATCTTATAATAATGCTTATTCTTATTATTTTAGGCAAATTTAAAAAAAAAAATTTAAATATTATCTAGAAAGATTATATCTAAAAAAAAAATCTACCTTACGATATAAGATATCAATAATTGAAATAAACAGAAATTGACTCTTTCAAGTTAGAGCAATTGAAATTAACAAAAAAAAATCTGTAAACACTACAATATAGGTTGCTAAATTATTCATTACAGTATTACTCATTTAGAGACTAGAGTGAAAAAATACCTCCTTTTACTTAGAATTCAAACAAAAATGTCATAAAAATTCAGAAAAAAAAATCAATTTTACACAGCATTCTTTAACAACTATAATTCTTTTATAGATTTCGAGTTCGTATATGTTAATTTAATATCTTATTTAAGAGACTTGGAGTAGAGAAGTATAGTATATACTCCATAGAATAATATACAGGAGTATAGAAGTACAGTATACATTCTATAGTGTAGTATGCAGGAGTAGAGAAGTACAGTATACATTCTATAGAGTAGTATACAGGAGTAGAGAAGTACAATATATACTCCGTAGAGTTGCATACAGAAGTAGAGAAGTACAGTATGCACTCCATAGAGTAGTATACAGAAGTAGAGTAGTTCGAAACCCAAGGCTGACAAACAAGATCTTAACTAAAATTAGTATTTAAGCTAGGGGGACTTACAATAAATCTGTAAAGTCCATTAATTCATTCCAGGAGCAGCTTGTGAACTTTCTAGAAATGCCGCTACTGTTTATTAGCTATTTACTGGAAAAGCAAACATTCGGTTTAAAACGTGGAAACGTACGAGATGATTACTTGTTAAATGATGCTAGTCAAATATAACATGACACAAAGCAATTTTGAAAGAAACCCGTTTAATAGTTATTGTGTAATTTATTTAATTTAATTTTTCTTTTGATATCACGCAATTTAAAATTTAATTCTTAAACAATAAAAGGATTTTTATTGATATTAAAACCTCTCCGAAATTACCTTTCTTCTCTATTATACCGCTGTGTTTGTATCGGTTTGATTTAGAGGCTTAAAAATCCTCCACGTGATAACTGATTGGACTATACTGAGGTTCATTCCAAATTGCAGTGACATAATTATAGTCGCAAGACCTTCTCCGCCAATATTACAACCGGGATCACGCTGCATCTGCTGTATTCATGCCATCTCAATGGCAAATGATCCCTGAAAACATATGTATATAATATTAATAGAAGTCATTGGTATCTTTACACCTATAATTACATTTCTTTATATGGTACTGCTTTCACATAAAAATATTCCATCGTTTCAAGTATTTTAGTTTGCATTTCACACTATAGTTTAATCCAAACTAAGTCCGTGACGAAGGTATTATAATAATAGTGTGACAAAAATAGATAAAAAAATTATGTAATCGCATACAGGTGTTAACAATTTAAAAGAAATTTCTACATACTCTCAGAGGATAATGTTACACAATTCTGAAGGAGGATTACCAGCACTTGTTTGCAAACCCTACCAATTAAGTTGCAAACGTAAGCGAATTGACTTTTGAGCTTACGAAGACGATTTTGCGTCAAAGAATTTAGATAAAATATCGAGATACTTCTATTAGTATTCCTACTGGAATTGTTGATACAAATGAATGTGTCATTTCCTACCGTATGGCATTTAAAGAATTTCGCTTAACACGTGGCTCCTTGAATCTCATTTTAATTGTTTTTAACTAATTCGAAAACTTGTAGGTTTTTTTATTGTAGATTGTGCATAATGCATTTAATTATTGGAATTTTTATGATGGGCATAATTTTCTTTATGCGCCAACATTCCTCACTAGAAAAGTGTGCTCGTGCGTGTGCGGTGTATGCGCGCGCTTGTGCTTGTAATGATATGTAACGATTAAACGCAAATCGGTTATTACTCAAAAATTTTTCTTTATACTCTCTTAAAAAAAAATTTTTTTTCATGCAGTTTGCAGGTCTAGTTACAGTGAGTATATGCTTTCAAAAGTTTGTACATTCCTAGAATAATAAATAAAAAAAATTGTAGATGAAGGGGAATAATAAATAGAAAATCGACATAAATAAAGGAAAGGAATTAAATAATGGTAATTCATTTGTTCTATGAAATTATTCCCCTTACTATTCCTTTTCTATTATTCTCCTCTATTCTATTCATTTTCTATTATTCTACTCTATTCTATTCATTTTTTCTATTATTCTGTTCTAATTTATTCATTTTGTATTATTCCATTCCATTCATTTTCTGTTATTCCATTCCATTTATTTTCTATTATTCCTTTCCGTTCATTTTCTATTATTCCTTTCCGTTCATTTTCTATAATTCCATTCCATTCATTTTCTATTATTCCATTCCATTCATTTTCTATTATTCCATTCCATTCATTTTCTATTATTCCATTCCATTCATTTTCTATTATTCCATTCCATTCTATTCATTTTCTATTATTCCATTCCATTCCATTCCATTCATTTTCTATTATTTTATTCTATTCATTTTCTATTATGTTTTGTTTATTTTTTATTATTCTATTCATTTTCTGTTATTCTATTCTGTTCTATTCATTCCAATTTTAATTCTATGAATCCACTAAAGCTTAATATAGAGAACGCAATTCCTTTATTTTAATAATAAATTATAATTAAATAACATTGTACATCTCCCTTCACCATATTGAGGATGAAATAAAATAACACAATTTTAAATATTAATTCTAATGAATAAAATCGGTTATCGTCTACAATAAAATTTAAGACAGTGCATCGTTTATCAATTGAAAGTATTTCACGTATTCCATGAAAGTCGTTTGAATACCACTTGAAACTAGAAAGGACAAGCGATGTCTAGAAATTTTATTAGATTAATATTTATTCCTTTGGATGGCATTTCGACTACAAGTGAAAAATGCCACAGATTTTTAAGATTACTTTTCACAATATGTCTTAAATAATTTCATGTAACAGATTCAGCGGAGTGTGCAACTTTATGATGTCTTGCTTGAGTAAGATACATGTCTGCATCTTCTGTCTTATATATTTGTTCGGAGTTTTTCGAAGATAACCGACCATTTTTTTGCAATGAGTATTTTTTTAAAAAGAAAATAATTTAAATACGAAAAGTAAACATTCCTTTTTCCGCAGTGAATCAGCGATAACAACCGTTACAGATAAAATGTTTAGAAATCATACTTAACTCAGGGGAGTGGCCAAAGTGACATTGAATTAGAAAAACTGTTGATGCCTATATGAGAAGGGCTCAGAGTCTAGTTTACAGCTCTACCTAGCCGTACAGCGGTTTTGGATTTCTAAATATTTTGAATCGTTACCTACCAGGTGCTCATTTGGAAACGAGTTTGGAGTTTTATAGTACAAAGGCCAGTTTTTTTTATGGAAAATATTTGTAAGTGTGAAATGAGTAGTTTAGATTACTTCATTTATTTGTAGAAACATTGGGATCATTAATTTTTTTTAGTTTTTGTTTCTTATCTCACTTGGTCGACAACAACATCTAGACCAAGTCCATGAATCCGTGTTTTCTCAAACAATGAAAAACCGCTAAAGTACTTGAGCACAGTTGACTCTCCTGACAACCAATGCAAGTTAAGATATGGGCAGGAGTGGCTTGAGTCAAGCTACATTCAGGCAAAGAGGCTAAACCTTAAGGCCCGACACATCACGCTGAATACGAAGATGATCATTGGAGAGCCAAGCAAGAGCCATCTGATCGGATCAATTGGCCGCCCGAATTAAAACAGCACTAGGACGGTTACAATCATACCACCTATCAATACCATGAGGCCTTTCTCCAAGAGGAGTCGTTAACTAATTTGACCCCACAGGTAAGTTCCAAGAAAGAAAGATAGGCATTTGTTTCATTAATTTATAAAATACTCGATGATATTAAGATCTTAATCCAGTAACTTTTTAAAATGAAAATTACATCAACAATAAAAAAAAAAAAAAGTCCTTCCTGTTATGGATGTTCCTGTAGGAGAAGCGAATAACACAAGCATGAAAGAGTGTATCAGATGAATATCTAACGTACCCATAGTAATTGATGCTTCCACGAAAACTGAAGCATTACCATATATCAAAATCTGTTTACTTATTACTTAGTACAGAAAATTTAAACAAGGCCTTTTATATGTTAAGCAATTTCGCAGCAAAAGCATTTTTAAAAGGTGCCTCATACGTTTTTGTCGTGATTGTAAAATGATGCCCTTAGCTAATTAGATTAATATGTTCCTATAAGATTTAAAAATATTCGGTTTGTTAAATTAGAAACAATGAAAACTCTTAATTAAAAAATAAAATAAAATTTTTAAACGTTCATAAATAGAATATGCTAAGTTAATTTAAATTAAAAAAATTTTATGCTTTCCGAATTCAGCTGTTTGATCTTCAATTTATATAAAACCTTTTGAATAAAGTACGTTTTGAATAGATGCAATATATATCAATATATATAAAGCGTAGGAAGAAATAAATAATAATAGAGCAAACTATTATCATTTTTAAGCTTCCATATCATTACGTACCTCAATCATATCAAAAGTAAAATAAAGATAAACGTATCCAGTAATCTTGAGAGCTGATAATTTGTTTTATTAAAATAGAAACGAATTTAATCTACCAGATAAATTCCTAAAGTTTAACACAAAGATAGTATATATAGGACGTAATTACAAACAGAATAAATTCAGCACTCAAATACAAATAATCAGAAAGAATATTGAGGAAAATAATGAACATCCCCCTCAAAAAGTCCATTAATAAAAACCAAACAAATTATTACAAAAAAAAAAAAAAAAAAAAAAAAAAGGAAGTTAATAAATTTTTTTTTGCATTTTCATTAATGTCATGATATTCTACCATGTATAAATATTTGCTGTAAAATACATGTGCAAATACGTATTTGCATGCAAATAATTTGAACTAAAAATTTGTAACAGATGTGTAATTTGGTAACACCTATTTTATTGCTAATTCAATTAAAATAGTAGGAATTTTAATTTATATCAGTCCCATTTTGTCATTATTCAAAATGTCGAGGTGGGTTTGTTACAAATTCAGCGTTACTCAGTAGAACAATGAGAACCTGATCTATCAAATACAATAAAGAATAGAGAAAAAATAAAATTGCTGTAATTGAAACCTTTCTAGAATATTAAGATAAATCGTCAAACCATTTTGCATCAATTTTTTCATCGATATAGTTTGTAACCATGCTTTCGTCTCTTTGTATGGTGAAGGTTTGGTTTGTCGTTCTACGGTTATTTTGTGCACACTTTGTGCTAATTAGACCTGGACCTAAGTTTAACGTGGATTCCGAACAACTAAGAAACATCCATGCCACCCACCTGATTCGAACCTGAAGCCAGTGGTACCAAAGGCCAGAGCGTTAGCCAATTGGCCACATGCAGCTGTATGTTGAAGGAGTACCATGGACACTTACAGACGTCTAACTCATATCCCAAGCAATAGAAGTTGCATTTGACTATTGAATTTTGACTGATTAATTTTAATGATTTTTAAATTGCTGTTTCTTTTTTATATCCAATTTAGTGAATTTATATTTAACAGAAATAAAGATGAAACACATATCGGAACACAATTTTATTAGTCATGTGGACTGCTCATTACAGGTTTTCGAGTTATCATTTATAATCTAAATTGTACTAAATTAAACAATATAAAATTCAACTATCAGCTAAACAACTGGTGTCCGAATAAAATTAAAAACTCAACAGTCATATTTAAAAAAATGGAGTGATATCTAAAATATGAATTTAAGATAAAATTTTATGCACACGTTTTTATAGCACTGCTAATAAAATTATGTTTTACTGACAATAATAAAATGTTGCATTATAAACTTTTATTTTTACTGACCGTATATTGAAGACATTAAAAAAAGCGATTTTAATTAGAATGATTTACAAACATTCGGACAAATGCATATTTTTATTACCATGTGTATAATAGATCAGAAATTTGTTTATACTTCTTTGTCAAAAAGTAAGATCAATATTCAATTTAAAATTCCCGGGACTTATGAAATTTCAATTTTTTTCTTTTTTATGTTGCTGGTACTGTCCTTGACATCTGTGTGAAATTTGACATCAAAATATTTATTAGTGTTTGAGTTACGCTTGGCTTTATGAGACGTTAAAACTGATTCCGGCGATTTTTGAAATGTCTGAATTAATTGAGCGAAGAACTTGCATTAAATTTTCTTTGTGGAAACGTATAGAATGTTGCAGAAGGCATTCGGTGAGCATACCTATATCGGAAAGAAATGTTTAGAAGTGGTATAAACACTTCAAAGAAGGCAGAGAACGCGTTGAAAACGAAGAGCCCTCTGGTCAACCATCAATCTCAACCGACGAAGTTCACGTCCCAACAATTAGAGTTTTGGTGCTTACAAACCGTCGATTTACAATTAGAGATCTTGCTGATGATGCTGGATTGTCAAAATTCCATTTTAAAAGGACGTGTCAAATCTCGATAGGTACCGAAAACACTGAATGCGCCAGCTCACACTGCATTGATTCTTCGCGACTTTTTCGCCAAAAATGAAACCCATATCGTTCACAACATTCACCTGATTTAGCATCGTGCTATTTTTGGCTATTCCCTAAACTCAAAAGACCACTCCGGGGACACCATTCTGAGTCGATTGAAGAAACATTTCAAGAATCGCCGGAATCAGTTTAAGCATCTCACAAAGCCAAGCATAGCTCAAGCACTAATGAATATTTTGACGTCAACTTTCACACAGATGTCAAGGACAGTGCCAACAACCTAAAAAAGAAAAAAAATTGAAACACCATATGCCCGGGAAATTTAAATGGAAAAATGGTCTTACTTTTTGGACACAGTATTATTTTGTTTAATTAATAGGTTACAAATGAAAACAGCAAGTCGAAAGAAGTTCCTGATCAAATCCTTCATTATTTGCCTACATTGTAAACAAAGGAAATATGTAGATGAAAATTTTTCTCCTTTAGGAGTTCACTCGCAGAGGCCTGCAGGTAGACAAAGTTGAATGAACAACCTAGACCTACATTCTCTGGATTCGCATCGATTTGAATGGCCGAAAGTAAAGCAACCCACGTCCATAAAAAGAGAAAACACAGATTAGCATCCGTGGTGGGTTGCGAGTTTACTTTAACTCAAGCTGAATCTTCGACCCAAATATTTTTACTTTTCAAATTAAAAAGAAATAAAAGAAAGTTCATGATCATCTTCAAGAACGAAGGATGTTGAATGTTATTTAATGTAATTAAAAAAATGACGCAAAAAAAATCAAGAAATTAATTTTAATGGCCAGCTGAACAGTTCGGAAAATATGTCCGAACTACAAGATGAGCTCGTAAATTTAAATTATAAAAGATAGATAAGCGGACATTTTTGTTTGAGATAGATAAAACAGAATTATATCATCCAAGGCAATAAATTGCGACATTGCGCAGATTGTCGAACTCGTAAAATTCTTAATTCGTGTTCGGATTCAAGGATATCCAATGTTAATTTGATTCTAAATTTAGTGTTTGAAAAGAAATTTAAAAAATTACTGGTTAATAAATAACTTATAAAGTGGTTAAAAAATAAATAAGTAAAAATTAAAATTCATTGTTTAAACAATTTTCATGTACTTTTTTTTTTGTTGTGAATTCTCAAAATTCCTTACTTAGCAAATAATGTTTTCATGGCATAAACACTTACTCCATTGAATATAATTTTTATATAGCGTCAAATTAGTAATCAAAAGCATGGGGTGGATGGCCGAGTAGCTAGCGTTCTGACGCGCGGTACCACCATGTTTCGGGTACGAATCCCGGCGGTACCGTGGATGTGTGAAGTGGTTTGGAATCAAACCGTAGATCCCAGTCTAATATGATTGTAGAGCGTTGTAGGAGTAGCGTTATTCGCGTTCGTAGCATATCTTCAAGCTACATGTGTCCCCTGGATAGTGCTAAATGAGTAACAGCGATGCAGCCGTTGCTTAAGGCATAAAGATTAATTGTCTATGTATTACCAGCTGCATTAGAACTACAGTAACTAAAAATTTTACACAGTTCATCCCTTAAAAATTAATAGTTAACCACGCTATGATAAAAACATATAAGCTCCAAAATAAATAATCGTCACTGCTAAAACATTTATATTTTTATTCAGACACAACAAGGGGAAATTTTTATTCATCAATCAGGGAAATTCCATCCCGCCTCTCTCCGCTCTTTTATTCTCCTTAGTATTGAGGCTCTATTAAATTGATACCAAATAAAGATTTAATACCTAATAGTGCTATATTTCACGTTTTACAATCATTCAAGGAAGAGGGGTTGGTATGTGAATGAAAAAGCTTGATTTTTATTAACGGAGTGCGTTGCAGTCACTGTGTTTTACAATCAGGAGAGAATTGAGATCATAACAACTTCTGGATATATCGCACCACAACAATCTAGTTACTGTTTGGATGGGTTTTCATCCACTAAATATATGATTACGGGAAATTATTCATTAAAGAAATACGACTATAACTTACATAGAAAAGTAATAAAATACAGATTTCTTAGTTTGGTATATGGATAAGTTATAGGAAATAGAATCGTTATGAATAAAAAAAAATGGCGTGATATTTAAAATATCCGCATTTTCATCCGCAGACATTTTATAAAAAGTGTCACATTTTTCTTACATCATTAACAGAATTCTTGGTATTGGTATAGATAAACTGCGATTGTGTGAAAGTTGGCAAACGGCCAAGTTAGACAGATTCAAAAAGAGTCGTGTAGTAGGGAGATTTAATTTAGGAGTGGTTTCAATTATTACAATAAAAAAATTTTATATTTGTGATAATCAAAACTTTAAATTAAATGACATCAAAAGAAAAGTTTGGTGAAAAACAATTTCATAATAACTATTAAACTTCCTTCTTTTTAAAAGAAGGAATTTTGCTGCTTTGCACTACGCATATCTGAATAATATCTCTAACAAGTAGTCGATTAGTCCGTTTCAGCTTTTTAAACGGTTGTTCATCTTCTAATACAGGGGTCTCCAAACTACGGCCCGTGGGCCAAATCCAGCCCGGACAGCGAATAGCTTATTGTTGCTGTAATAAGTTTGTATAAAAAAACACAGTATGATAATTTGGTTTTATTTTGGTTTTGGTTTTTATTTTGGTTTTGCTAGGTAAAGCTTAATGACAAGCATAATAAGCGGAAAATTTACCTTAAGCATAACAACTAACAATTTATTGAAATGAATCCCACTAACATTATAAACTAGTGAACATCCCGCAGTTACCCTCGGTAGTTATGTTGGGGTATAGAGTATCGCATATGAATGTATATCGATGTTTGGAATGTATATATCATGAATCAAACATATGATTTTTATCCTGAAAATCCCTCTGGAACGGAAAAGCTAAATTAACGCGAATGAAACCGCGGGGTGTCCACTTGCAAAAAATACTAATGAGATTTATGCAATTGATTTTTCACTGACTGTAGTTTGTAGTTAGCAAGCGTATGCTCGCTCAGAGCGCGTACTCGGCGATTAGTCTAGAAAGTATAGTTAATAGCAGAAAAATTAAAACGGTTTTGGCCCTTGGTACTTACTGGAGTAAATAGTATGGCCCTATGGCTGGAAAGTTTGGAGACCCCTGTTCTAATATAATCGGTGGTTGAATTATACTTATTTTATCCAATCACTACGTAATGACATCTTATATATTAAACTCAAATGCCAGACAGTTAAACCTAGAAGTCATAAAAAAACAAAACCTATATGTGCTCATTCATGGATTATTATGTAGAACACAATGTTCATTCATGGCTTCTTTTGTAGAACACGAGGCTCATTCATGGCTTCTTTTGTAGAGGACAAGGCTCCATCAAGGCATATATAGAGATCAAGGCTCCTTCATGTCTTATTATGTAAAACATAAGGTTCCTCCATGGTTTATTAGTTGGAACCCAAGATTCATTCATGGTTTATTATATAGAACCTAAGATTCATTCATGGTTTATTAGGTAGAACCCAAGATTCATTCATGGTTTATTATATAGGCTAATTCATTTAGTGGCTAATTATGTAAAAGGCTCATTCATTGCTTATGTAGAGCATAAAGCTCATGAATTATATAGAATATAAGGCTCATTCAAGGCTTATTAATGCAGAACATAAGGCTCATTGAAGGCCTATTTTGTAGAACATAAAGCTCATTCATAGCTTATTATGTAGAACATAAGGCTTCAGTAACAATGATCAATATTCAAGTTCTTCCTACGCTGAAGGGATACACAGTGAACTGTAATAGCCCACATTGAAAATATATCCCATCCTTCACCAGAGTTCTGAAGCAGCAGACACTAGGGGTTGAAAATTTCGATCAACTTTCTCCATCAATCGGGTCAAGTTCAAACGCGCCTCGGAGTCACGTCTCCGGTGTTTTGAACCATGACGAGGAATCATAATCCGAGGAGAGAAGAATCATGACTCAGCTGATTCTTTGAGCCCACGAGACCTTGCTCTTCTGTTTGCCCAGCCACGAGGAACGGGCGCGCGAGCTCGCACTCTAATGGATAGAAGTCGAAACTTTAACTGTAAGACCGAGAGAGAGAGATTCGGAATATCTTAGATAAAGGGTGCATAATCCTTTAAGGTATTATTCGTACAGAATTACATAGGAAATATGGAAGGGTGCAATTTCTGGTTCTTTAAAAAACCGTTCAAATGATATACAAGATACTACTGATTTTTGATTTGGTGGAGCAATACGATATCAGGATATTAACCTGCGTTGAAAGTTCTGTTAGAAAAGTAGTAGGTAACTGCAATCCTGCCAAGGTTTGGAAAATCTTTTACTGCATTTGTTTTTACAACTTATGAGCAATTCAAACTTTTTAGTTATCAACAAAAACTTTTTATTCCTCCATTACTACGAGCAATTTTTAGGGCAGTTATCCCTAAAAATTTTGAAGGAAGATAATGTTCTACCTTCACCACCAGTGTATTAGTTCATCCATTGATTGTATGGAAATGTAAACATACGTTTTAAAAATGGAAACCGACGAAGTGATTATTTATTAGGGGTGCGAGTCAGAAATATACAGAACAAAGCAATTTTGAAAGAAAAATAAAATCAATAGATAGCGTGGAATTTTTTCAACTAATATTGCTTTTGATACGTTAAAATTTAGGAATTAAAATTATATTTATTGTTATAAAAACTCGTCTGAAAATTCCTTTCTCGCTCATTATACTATTCTGAATCCGTCTAACTTGACAATTTTCTACACAATCTGTGGTCAATTTATAGGTGAGCTGGCTATTCGTGGCATACATCAGTGGAAAACAAGGTCCACTTATAATTAAAAAAAAAAAAAAAAAAAAAAAATCATTCGAATTAACCTCAGTAACATAATTCTAATTAATAAATTACAACATTAAATTAATGATGCATAATTTAAGTTATTTAAGTACGATATAACAAGCATTCAAAATTAAAATGTGCGTTGTCACTAATGCTCAGTGTCCGGCACCGCAGGACGGACACCACATGAGCAGTCTACTCATGGAAGGATGGAAGATGGGCGCAGCTTCTGTTGTGATGGAGCACCCGTAGGTAGAAGCCTGACTTCTGCTTCATGTCGCTGAAGAAGGGTAATGTCTTTCGGGAGAAATTTTAGGAGGAGCTATCCCCCATTTGCGATCGTATGGGTTTGTTTTGTTTTGTTTTGTCGCTCTACGGTCTTCTTGTTCACACTTTAGGCTACCGGGACCTACAGTTTAACGTGGATTCCGAACCAATAACAAACATCCAGGCCACCGCCAGGATTCGAACCTGAAACCTGGGATACCAAAAGCCAGATCGCTAGCCACTTGGCCACCAAGCTACGCGATCGTATGGGAGAAAACCCGGATGACTCCCAACGGATAAGAGCAAGATGACAAACGTGGTAAGAGGCTGAACATCACAAACGTCGTCGAGTCTCCGCGTTTTTGAAACAGTGTCAACAGCAATGTGGCCAGAAAGATTGAATCTCAGCCCTAATGCTCATCAGCGGCGCACGTTGCCACTGAGCCAAGAGACGGGCATGAAAATGTGTTCTTCACAGTTATGTATAGTGAAAATTTAAGCGGTTAAATTTTATTGGATATTAGCGCTATTATACATGGATACTTCAAATAAATTTCGTAAATAAATTTTCATCAACGCTTATACTTCACTTTTGAATAAATCCTATCCGACTAATCCTATCGGAACTATATACGTGGCATTCAAGCTGCAACATTTAAGAAATAAGACAGAGTCAATTTCAAAGAAATAAAGGAAATCAGCAAACAATTTTTAGAATGGGAAATGTCAGTTTGTTTTATTGCTAAAAAGGTCGAACACATTTATGAAACGACTAGTTCAAGACATGAGAATACAAAGTATATCCCAAAAGCATGGATGTACCTTAAAAGATTCCGAAAGTTTATTCTTAAAAATAAAGCCTAGCTTTTGCCGGTTTCAAAAAACTCACGTTGAAGAACTTCAGCCAATTAAATGTTTGAATAAGCAGAATATCAGGCTTTCGATTAGCTCACGTTCTACGTCGTGTGATTTTAGTACCTAATAGAAACTCAACTTTTGAATAATAAATAATAATAAAAAAATTATAACAGAACAAAAAAAAAAAAAAAATTCAAGAATCTAAACAAATTAATACAATTAAATAAACATAAATGAATAAAAAAAATACCATTTAGGAATTAGCTTAAATATATATTAAGAAATAAGTGTTTAAAGAAAATGAAAATCCATTTACATTTATAAAACAACAATGCACTACTTTTACAAAATTGCATATTCTCTCACAAATTACAGTGAAAAATCAATACCAAAATCGAACCACTTATTAAATTGTCAGGAAATACATCAATCATTAAATTTATCTGATTCAATAAATCTAATACAGATTCTAATTGAATCAGATAAATTTAATGATTTCTAAATTTGCTATAAAAATTATTTTCGCTTTTCTACTAAAAGCGAAACCAATTTATGAGATGACGAGGAAAAATTAAAAGTCGAGGTCATTTCCCTCATTTCAAGTTCATTTGATTCGAATGCAGATGTGCTAAAGTTATTCTGCACCTGCACATAATAGAATATTTTTCATTCTGTACAATTAGTTACAACATTACTTTTCACTCCCAGAGATTTCAACATCATTTCATATGCTTCATGTGTAATTCATGAAATTTGTTTCAGATCTGGACCCACTGAAGGTCCGCCCAGACGAGAGTGAGTAAGGGGCGAAAGGCTTTCGTTCCGAGTGTTTCCGTGTGACAACTCACGTTATCTCTGACCGTGAGTGACAGCTGGTCGTAAATGGGGGTGGGGGTGGGGGGGGGGGGAAGGTTGATGTGCGGAAAAAACCGAGATCGAGACACATGATTTTCTGGTTCGGTCAAATTAGTTTTTAATGGGTGCGCGAATGGGATTCTTTCTCGTCTGGACAGGGCTTTAATGTGTCTGAACCCCGACTTTGTCCGCATTTTAAATAAAGCAAGCGCTTGAAAACGCCTTTACATGTTTTATTTAATTTACTAGCAGCATGGCTTTTGAAGTTGAAGGAACACTCCGACGAGTGGTTGAAATACACAATTGCAAAAATTTCGTTGTAGTTTGATAAGAGAGGCCTAATGGCCGAGTGACTAGCACTCTGGCACTCGTTACCACAGGTTTCGGGTTCAAGTCCCGGCGATGTCATTGATATTTGTAATGGTTCGGATATCCATTTTAAACCGGAGCTCCTAGTCTAATATGACTACAGAGCGTTGGGCATAGTGCTGACAACCCTACCCCGTGAAAAGAAAACATTTCCTGTCAAGAAATCTGCCAGTACGCAGACGGCCTTGGCCCACAGTGGGGCTGTTGCGTCAGGGATAGGGATAAGAGATGCAGGAACAATTTACGTATAGATTACATTTTAAATGTTACTAGGACAGAAATTGCAATGCATTATAGTAAAATTTCCTGCCATAATGAGCTTTTTATAAAGAACACTTTTATTATTAAAACATGCTTATTATACAACTTATAAAAAAAAATCAATAAGTTTGTATAAAACTTTGAAATACAAGATGGGGAGATAACATTCATGTTCCTTATTTTATTGATTCACTTGTGGTATTGCTCAATATTTAAAAAAAATCTATCAAAAAAAAAAAAAATATTAGAAAAATAATAAAATAAACATAAATAATTAATAGTAAAGGATAATCTGTTTTAATTTAAAATTCGCATCATATAAAGCAGATTCAGATTAATGTCCTATTTTGAAGGTCAAAATCAATAAAATCAAGAGTTTAATTGTATGAGATATTAGAGAGTTTTTGCATACCGTACGTTAGTTACCGTAGGACGTCCGTTAGCTTTTTCTCCCTAGCGCGCATGCTCAGTTTCCTATGAGCATGCGCGCTAGGGAGAAACAGCTAACGGACGTCCTACGGTAACTAAGGTACGGTATGCAAAAACTCTCTAATGTGTTGTTGTGTATCCGCAGTGTCCTGCAGTGCAGGATGGACATCCCATGAGCAATCTATTTATGGGAAAGGAGCAACTTCTGTTGTGATGGTGTAACAGTAGGTAGGTAGCATCCATGCCGTCGAAGAAAGAGGGCAGTGCCTTCCGGAAGGACTGTATTTTTTCCACCTTTTTCTGTATTTTTTTATGGGTGAAAATTCTCACCCGATAGTCAGACTCACGAGGCAACATGCTGAACATCACAAATGCCATCGAATCTCCTCGTTTTTTGAAACAACGTCTGCAGCGAAGCCGCCAGCTTATTGAGTACTCGTTATAATTACAATTCATTGAATTTGTAAAATTTTATAACATTTAACTTCCTGCTTTTCCTTTCTTTAAATATTCGATACTCATGTTTAATAAACAGTTTAAGGACATTAGAAACATCGGGAAAGTCGAACGGTTATATTATACAGCGACATACCAGCATGGTTGACACATGACAAACTGTGATTTCCACGGTCTACTACAACGGAAAAAAAAAATGACAAAACTGTCATAGTACGAGTAAGAAAACAATAGAACACATTCTTCAGCAATTTCGAACCTTCATTAAGAGGAGTTCAATAAAACTTAGAGGGCAATGAACCCTGCTTTGATACGGGAACACATGGTCGAAATTGCATCACAATCTTCTTTACAATTAGTTTACAATAATATTATAGATCCTGTATAAAAAAATACCCGAAGATGAATTATTGCCTGTATATTTTTTAAGATTGAAGCTTCCTTAGCTGTGAATTAATACTGGGCGATGTTAGCTTCTTAAATTTTATGATGTACACGTGTAACATATATCGATAAATTATGACATTTTTAATTAAAATCTTGAAATCCATGTGGTGGTAAATTTAACCATTTAACTATTTTTATTCTATTCATTCAATATTAATTTCCTATTAATACGCGCTTCTTTTATTTATAACGCATAATGCAGATCATAAAGTTTAAAGTAACAAAAAGCTACATAATTAATTATTTTAAAATGGATATTTAAAATTTTTTTTTTAAATTCAAATTTCAATTTTAAAAATTATTTAATTATTAAATAAAAAAGTTTCAAAATAAAAAGTTTGTTATAACTTATGAGTAAAGTAACAATAAAATATATCAAGTAATTAATAAATAAAGGCAGGCCAAAGAAAAGAATATATATATATATTATATAAAAAACTTGCTTTTTAAATAGAATGCTTTAAAAAATGAGAAATATTTATTCTTAAAAAAATTCTTTTTATGAAACAATTATTTATTATTTTATTTTTATTTATTTTTTTTTTTTTTTTTTTTTCTTTCTTTTTTCTTTTTTATTCTTTTTTTATTTTTTTTATTTTATTCTTTTTTATTTTATTCTTTTTTATTTCATTCTTTTTTATTTCATTCTTTTTTTTGTTTCTTTTTTTTTTATTCTTTTTTATTTCATTCTTTTTTTATTTCTTTTTTATTTTATTCTTTTTTTCTTTTTTATTTTATTCTTTTTTATTTCTTTTTTTTATTCTTTTTTATTTATTTTTTTTTTTTTTCTTTTTTTATTTTTTTTATTTATTTTTTTCTTTTATTCTTTTTTATTTATTTTTTCTTTTATTCTTTTTTATTTATTTTTTATTTTATTCTTTTTTATTTATTTTTTCTTTTATTCTTTTTTATTTATTTTTTTATTTTATTCTTTTTTATTTCTTTTTTTTTTTATTTTATTCTTTTTTGATTTATTTATTATTTTATACTTTATTTATTAATTTTTTATTTATTATTTATTTTTATTTTATTACTTTTTATTTTTGTTTTATTATTATTTTTATTTTATTATTTTTTATTTTAAATTTTACATAGACTGCTTATGTTTTCAGTTTTTAAGTTTATTTTTCGTGCCAGTTTTAGGCATACAATAAATTTGTTAATTATAAATAATATTTCACGACATTAAACGATATGATCTGCATTGCTTTTATTACAGACGAAGTCAATTTTCACTCACAACCATAAACTTAAAAAATAAATCTATTCTTAATTGTTTAGTGTATTTCTTTTCAAAAACATTTTATTAAAAGACTTTTTTTTGCTATAAAGTAATATGCAGCTAACTGAAAAATGTATGGCCGAAATATTGAATATATGATTTCTAAAATACTGTTTAAATAATTTTTGTGTAACAAAAAGCTACAAACGAATGTAATACATCCTAACATCATACATTTTCTTAAACCTTTTTGAGTTTCAGTAGTAAGTTTGCTTTTCGAAATTCATGAGGAAATATAATATAGTGTTTCAAAATCCAACTTCATAAGCCAAAAATAAATTTTAAAAATACGAATTATACTTAGAATACCCCGAATTTATTTTATGTTATATTAACGTATAGAATAATGTTTGTTAGAATTTTATAAAAAAATAATTCAAGCTTTACATTTAAACTTTGGAAAAAAATGAAAAACAGAATTAGATGAATAATATCGGATAAACACGTTGAAAATTATTTAAAAAATGAATTTTTATCAAACCAGATATAGATTAAATATCTTAAGTTTAATTAAGTTAAGTTTTTATTTTTTAATTATTTCACTTATAAAAGTACATTTCTTTATTATATATAAAAAAAATATATTTTATTTTCTTAAATATTTTTTATTCAATTTTCTAAAATATTTTTGTGATTAAATGTACTTGAGCCCTTTTAAAATTAAAATTAAAAAAAAAAAAAAAAAAAAAAAAAAAAATCGGAACAAAAAGAAATTAAATATTACGTTACAAACATTCTTACTTATCACGATTTACACCATAAATTGCATATTATTTATTCGTTTTCTTGCTGTATTTCTATAGTTAATTATAAACGTGACTTTAAAAGTTTTTATTTTTCAAATTTAGCATAAAAAAAACTTCAAAATATCGTATTACCTGTTGGAAACAATCAAATAACTTTTAAATTATAAGGAAATAGTAAATTTTTAACATATAATAAGATGCTATTTAATGATTTTCGACATTGGAAAGAAGGCATGCAATCCACAGAATCATTTTATTTAACTTTCCACCTGAATGATGATATTATTTATGATAACACTATAATAATGCCATTTACAAGCGTAAATCTTTTTCAGACGTGCATAGAATAATAGCAGAAAGAAATCATCCTAAAATATTTCTTAAATTCTCATAACTATCTTATAGAACGTTAAAAATAATGAGATAAAAATGTCTTTTGTAAACACGTGTAGTAGTAGGTTTATTTAATCTATCACGAGCAACTATTTGTTCTTTTAACATCAGAATTAAAATTAATACCTTTGAAAAATTCTATTAAATTTCGTTTATTATATTTTATAAACTAAGAGATTTGCTTTCATTTTTTCTATAAAAATAAGGGAACAAATTTTTTTCCTCCGCATTCATTTTTATTTAATTTTCGGTCATGCTTTAGATAAAAAAAGTTTTTCTTATATGAAAAATTATAGTAAATTGGGCTTTTAAACTCTTTAGTTAACAATTGTCTCTTTCGATTAGTATTTGGTTAATATTTATAAATATAATTTATATCTATTTAAACATAACTTAAAAATAACAACAATGATTTTAACTCTTTTCACCGAGTTCATTATATTTTTACTTGAAATTTAATTAAAAATTAAATAAATGCATTTTTTATTAGGCGATCAGTTCCCCTTTAATATAAATTTTTAAACTGCTATACGCTTTTATTTATAAAAATTATGTCCCACGCACTATTTGATCAAATATACAATTCATGAAGTAATATTTACCATTAGTTAAAACATTAAAGAGTAATGCACCGCAATTTCATATATTCTTCTTCAATGGCGCAGCAGCCTCATGGTGGATCAAGGCCGTCTGACTACAGGCAAACTCCGAAACGTAAGATTTAGATTTCTCAGTTGAATTGAAACTGTAAACTATTTGTCATCATCAGAATAGACATCGTGTAGTGTATTTTAGATCTTGACCATGAGACTAAATATCACTTAACTACCATTTGTGCCCGAATCAAGAAAAGTACATAATGAATAAATAATAAATGTTGACGACTGAATTTCTATTTAGAATCAGTCTTATTTTTTTTAGTTTGACAGAACTTGAAGCTGATTACGTTATTTTTTAATTTCTCTATATTTTAAATATCGTAACAAAAATAATATTGAATTTGATTAGAGTGTTTACATTAGATATAATGTTAAAGTTCCTCGATTGTAATTTACAATAATTTTTTTTTTTTTTTTTTGACAAAAAAAAAAAAAAAAAAAAAAAAAAAAAAAAAAGATTTATGACGATGAATGATTTGTTGAAATTGATGATTTTTTTATGAAAAAAGATTTTTTTTTGACAAAACAAATCTACATTTTTATCATATAAAAAAAAAAGCCCGACTCGTGCTCAGTGGCAACGTGCACCGCTGGTGAACATTAGAGATAAGGTTCAGTCCACTTGCGGCTTGTTGTAGATACCATTCCAAAAAACGAGGAGACTCGATGGCGTTTGTGATGTTCGGCTTCTCACCTTTTTAGTCTGACTACCTGGTGGGAGTTTTTTCCCATATGATAAGTTCCCCCTAAAAGTCCTCCCAGAAGACACTGTCCTTCAGCAACACGGAATCAAGTCAGACTTTTACCCACAGGTGCTCTGTCACAACAAAAGCTGTCCCCCTCCCTCCTTCCATGAGACCTCACGGATTCATGAATTTGATCTAACATGTTACTATCGATCCGATCAAAGGGAATAATAAAAAAAAAACCCGAAAAAGCGCGATTAGTTTTAAAAGTTAACAATTTATAATTTACTGTAGAACAATGATTATAAAATGGCAAAATTTAAAAGTTAATAACAAAGAGTGCACTTTGAAATTCAAAATTCTACATT
Source organism: Caerostris darwini (assembly GCA_021605075.1). Lineage (NCBI taxonomy): Eukaryota > Metazoa > Arthropoda > Arachnida > Araneae > Araneidae > Caerostris > Caerostris darwini. The sequence continues at coordinate 616,616 of BPLQ01011204.1, read as the reverse complement.
TTTATCGTTATCAGAAATACAGGAAAATTGACAAATAGAAGCAAAATCAAAATAAATGAATTCCTAGAAAAATTCTAAACAATAATTCATTTGCAAAATGTATTTCCATTTAAAAAAAACAAACAAAACTCCACACATGCAGCATTGTTCTAATTAGCGCATGTTTCTTGTGGCTTTCTTAATTTCTGTGATGGTTGCTATGTCATTTTTGATCATTTCTGTCAACTTTATTTCAGAAGTTCCCAAAATCCCCATGAAAATCCCATTGCCTAAGTCACTGCTTGTCCCTATTAGAAAATCATAGTGACGACAGCATAAAAAGTCATTTTACAAAAAAAATTGGTACCCGACTACTTTTAATTCAGTCGTGACGAAAAAAAAACACCATATTATTTTGTCAGAATCACAACTTGTTACATTGACAATAGTCACCGGGAAAAATCAAAAATTTTTTTTTAAATTTAGGATGCTTCTCTTATGACGTATAAGCAAAGTCGAGAGCCCTCCCAAATGCTACTTTTAACCACAACTTCTACAAATTCTAATAGTTGAATATTGCAACTCACGCGTATGTCGTAACAAGAATAATGTCAGCAGCATATTGATGATACCTTGAAAAACTTTACAGATCTTATTAAGACATCGTGATTCACGTGTTCCATGTAACAGCTAAGATCTAAAACCTTAAGCCCTAAGCGTTTCAAGTTCACATTTTAACAAGTCACGTTTTACTCTCAGCGTTTTCATGGCCGTTACTTTTAATCAAACGATCTCAACTACTGTTTTACATTTAATTTGTAATACATTTACACGTGTAGTTAAACAGTGTTGAAATGTCACGTGTAGTTATTATATTCTTTTCACGCCTTTTAGATTTATACTTTAATCAGCTTCCACTTGTACATCTACCGAGGATGAAAATAAAATAAATATAAAACATTAATCTTTAAGTATCAATTTTATTTAAAACAATTAAAATTACTTAAATAAAAAAGGTATTTATTTATTTAAACTAATGAAATATAGAGCATATTTTTTGTTACTTTTATAATAACTAACTCCCCGGCACTACAGTCCATGTTGGACCATGGCCTCCCTAACAATACGACTCCAAAGTTATCTGTCCCGAGCTTTGGTTGCCCCTATTCAATTTGGGAATGATGTGGGCGAGAAGTCTGACTGGGCTCCGTGACGCTCTACAGTCATATGAGACCTGGACCTACGGCTTAAAGTGGATTCCGAATCTCTACAAACATCCATGGCACCACCGGTACTCGAACCCGAAACCTGTGGCACCGAGAGCCAAGAGCACTAGACACTCCGCCATGCCCTCAAATGTGGTAACCCGAATTTCAAGTATTGTTTTCAATTCACTTCATTTACAGTTGCAATTCGTTACTTGGCGAACTTTGACGAAAAGAATTTTTGAAGCCAAATACCAACGGCTTCTGTTCTGTGATTTTATCCACAAAATTATTGTAGTACATTTTTGAAAAAAAAATTAATTATAAATACATGTATAATCATCACAAGAAATTAACAGCAAAATAGACTATCATTCTGCACGATTTTTTTCTTGAAAATTGCTTAATTTTTTTTTTATTTATTATTATTTTTTTTTTTGAAAAATTATAAAAATATGTATAAATATCTCAGGAGATGCTATTCATACGAAAAAAACCTTAAAACTTGAAACAATATTGACCTTTTCAATATTATATTAATTATTAAAAGCAAGCAAATGAAAAAAAACATGTAAATGGTTATGTAAGCTTACATGTTTTTTTACGAGGTAATTTTATTCCATATCAGAGTTTCGAAATAGCACGAATGTTATGGGCAACTCAGAGGAAGCCGTGCATGTGCAAACTATTCGTTAAGAAACATGACTGGGAGAAAAGGCTTCGGAAGATTAGACGGAAACAGCTCTCATAAACGTTTACGATTCACTTATCATAGTCCAATTTACACGAATGTTCTTACTATGCATTGGAATGTACTTATGCGTTAATATGCATTTAAGAGTTGATTAAACTTTCTAGAGCCAAATTTCTTAAAATGAGAAAAGAATTCTTGTCTAATTACGTTTAGTTTATTATATATTATATAATATTACGAGCGAAAAAATTAAATAATTATGCCATAAAAAAAACTGTCCCTTTATAGAAGCCATTAAGCATCATTTGAATTTTTTTAAAATCTTGTATATTAATTTTTGCCCAATAACTTTAATAATAATTTTAATATAAAGAAAACTAAACGTACATATTTACCAGTTGACCTTAAATATTAGAAAAATTTACCATTATAAGTCCAATTTATGTAAATCGCGAGTAGCATAAATTTAATATAACTTGGTCAAGGCTCGCACACAAATGTAAAAAAAACTATAATTGGCCGGCCTATACACAAGTTACCCATGAAATTTAGAATTTAATGTAAGAACAAAAATCGTAATAGCAATCTTGACGTATAAGAAACTACAGAATTCGAAACTATTTTCTTTTCCTGAAAAATCTCCTCTTCACTTTGAAATAAAATTGTCCTTGCTTTCAAAGGATCTTTTTAAAAAAATTTTTATATTAATTTTTATTTCTGAATTACATTTTACTCTGATTTAATTAATTTTTACTTCTGAATTACATTTTACTCTGATTTAATTCATTTTTACTTCTGAATTACATTTTACTCTGAATTAATAATTAATGAATTATTTTTAAATAAATATTATATACAAAAAACCTCGTGAAAGTAATTTTACAAAAAATCTCGTGAAAATAATTTAAAAAAAAATCTCGTGAAAATAATTTAGTAAAAAAAAGGCTGTCAAAGTAATTCAATAATAAAAAAAAAATACCGTGAAAGTAAATCAATAAAAAAAAGCCCGTGAAAGTAATTCAATAAAAAAGCCCGTGAAAGTAATTCAATAAAAAAAAAAAGCCCGTGAAAGTTTAATCAAAAAAAAAAAGTCCGTGAAAATAATTCAATTAAAAAAAATCTCGTGAAAGTAATTAAAAAGAGCTCGTAAAAGTAATATAATTAAAAGAAGAGCTCGTGAAAGTAATTAAAAAAAAGAGCCCGTGAAAGTAATTCAATAGAAAAAAAGGGCTCGTGAAAGTAATTCAATAAAGAAAAAAGCCCGTAAAAATAATTCGATTAAAAAAAAAACTCATGGAAGTAATTAAAAAGTTCTCGTAAAAGTAATTCAGTAAAAAAAGGGCTCGTGAAAATAATTTAATTAAAAAAAGCTCGTGAAAGTAATTTAATTAAAAAAAGCTCGTGAAAGTAATTCAATAAAAAAGGGCTCGTGAAAATAATTCAATAAAAAAGAGCCGTGAAAATAATTCGATAAAAAAGTGCTCGTGAAAATAATTCAATAAAAAGAGCTCGTGAAAATAATTTAATAAAAAAGAGCTCGTGAAAATAATTCAATAAAAAAGAGCTCGTGAAAATAATTCAATAAAAAAGAGCTCGTGAAAATAATTCAATAAAAAAGAGCTCGTGAAAATAATTCAATAAAAAAAAAATAATTAAATAAAAAAAAAAGCCCGTGAAAATAATGTAAACAAAAATTAAAGTCAACTAAGACTTGATAAATCCTGCTTCCCAAAACAATATTCATATATTTTATGGATAAAAAAAAACCATTTGAAATTAATATTTATCTCATTTCTTTATAAATAGTGAAAATAAATTTTAATAAAAAAAAATTAGTAATTTAAATGTAATATTACGTTAAATTAATAAGTATTTTAGTGAAATGATTTTTTTAAGTAATCAACAGTAAAAGCGATAAATCAAACGGCTTTTTTTATATATATTCTTGCCAAAAATTTTCACAAATATATGTTGATTCTAGCAGACTCGTGTGATTTCATCGTCAAATCTGGCAACAATCGCATTAGGGCAATTTTTAAAATAGAGCATGCTTATGGCAATAAATACCGCAGAAATTTTAAAAAAGAGAGAGAGAGATAAAGATCATCAATCTAGGCTAGATTATTATTGGCAAAAGATCTGATCTTCTGGTTTACGATAAATGTTTAAAATATTTACTAAAAATATCTTTCCGAAGCTTAAAATATTTACAATAGTAAATTTAACCAAAGCTGAATCAATATTCCATGTTTTCCCGTTAATCTGAAAATAAAACTTCTTTAAAATCTGAAAATCTTAAAAAAAAAAAAAAAATGATAAATATTTCTTAAAAGTAAAATTGAAGTATTATGTAGTGGGTAGTTGGAAAAATGGCAGTCTACGGGCCTCTCACTTAAATGAACAAATACAGTTCGAAGAACGATTGTGTGGAAAATCGGCAAGAGGCTAAATCAGACGGATTAAAACAGAGTGGTGCAATAGGGGAGATAGATAATTTCGGAGGGTCTTAATAAAAATAAATATTATTTTTGTAGTACTTAACTAAAATTTTAAAACATAATAAAATAAAAATTTGATAAGAAATTCCCAGAATAAATATTTATTTTTTTTCTTTCAAACTGCCTTGCGTCGCGTATATCTGACTAACACCTCTAACAAGTAATCGATTCGCCCGTTTCCGCTTTTAAAATGAATGTTTATCTTTCCCCACAATCGATAGTCGAACTATACAAAATTTCTTTAGAACAATGAACTAAAATTACTTTTTTTTTTTTTTTTTTTAAATTCTGTGTTACATCAGTACAAAATCAATTTTCTGCAGTCTATTTATTGAATGCTTATAAAACAACTTTGAATAATATTCAGTAAAATACGTAGGATATGCTAAAATCTTCAGGAAACAGGCGAGTCGAACGATAGTAATCAGCTAATTAAAAAAATGTCTATCGTTTTTCAAAATAAAACATCAATCTTCAAGCTTTATGCAAATTTATTTATAGCATTGTGATAAGATGTCCGGTTTTTATAAGCAATATCACCATTTTGTTATTTTAATCAACACGGAATCATCTAGTTCGCAAGTGATTGTCAACACTTGCGAATGGACAATGGTCCATCCAATGGACTTGTACAATGATATTCATTTGGGTAATTATTAAGGTAATACAGACGATACGTCGGAATTTCTCATTCTAAAACAGTAATCTCACTAAGAATCACATTTTTAGCTATGTTTGGCACATTTCTGGCATTGTTCTTCAAGAATGACAGTTTTCCTGTCCACTTGGGAGTGACTGTTTTTAAGGCAAGGAATCTTGTGAACGTTATTGTTATATGTTGGCAGCAATATTAATAGTTTGTCTATGCGGAAGGAAATGACAGAAATGTTAACCTCGAAGGAAACTTTTCAGTTGTTTCTGGGATAATTTTCAGTATTTCTTTTTATGTTTGTCAGTAGTAGTAAGGAAGAAGGACCTTAAATAGTGAACACACACACTATCACCTATCCATTTAATTGCCCACCAATATAACTACAAAATTCACGGGGCCTGAATGGTCGAGTGGCTAGCGCTCTGGCGCTCGGTACCACTGGTTTCGGGTTCGAGTCCCGGCAGTGCCATGGATGTTTGTAGTGGTTCGGAATCCACTTTAAGCCGTAGGTCCCGGTCTCATAAGACTGTAAGAGCGTCACGGAGCAAAAGTCAGACTTCTACCTACGGGTGCTCCATCACAACAGAAGCTGCCCCCCTTTCCGTCCATCCATGAATAGATCACTCATGAGATGTCCATCCCGCACTGCAGGACATTGAGAATTAGTCACAAACAAACAAACAAAATTCACAACAACATATAGATTCACATTTTCAACTCCAGCTGCAATTTATATCACCATCGAATAATGTAGCATCAATTAAAAAAAAATAAGTTTATATTAAACTATAATTTAGAAATTATTCAAGATACTTTTTTTTCTAATGCAGTTGGCAAATAGACAGTTATCTTTATGTCATAAGCAAGGGCTACACCGACGTTACTCATTTAGCAGTACCCGGGGGCCAGTGTAGTTTGAAAATATGCTAAGGACGCGAATAACACTGCCCCGGGACTCGAAACCGAAACCTGTAGTACCGAATGCCAGAGCGCTACCTACTAGGCCATCAGGCCCCTATTCAAGATACTAATACGTATACTATTTATTGCACATTAATACATATACGTTTACACAATACGTATACGTTTACATTGACACGTATACACTATACATAACGTTTTATTGCACATTAAATTTAATGAAAGAAAAAAAAAATACATATCGTTTCATAACATTTTTGATATAAAAAAAATTAGTATTATGTGAAAAAATCTGATGAAAATTTATATCAAAAAGCTTACACATACAGATACTAAATTATCCTCCTTTTAAGTCAAGAACTTACAAGAGTAACCTTTCTTTAAGAGTAAAGAGAATCTGTTTAATAACAGAAGGAAAATTAAATGGTAATAGTATATTTGTTTGTGCACATTGTTGAATAATATTGAATCTTATTTGCTTACTTATTAAAAAAAAATTGCATACAATTTTCTGTATTTCAAGAAAGTTGGAGCTATTTGAGCTCTTTAAATTGTGTAAAGTTGTAGAAGTAACAAACAAAAAACTTTATAAAAAGTTTTTTTTTTTTTTGTAGAAGTTTCAATTCGTTAGTAGGCAATGTCAAATAATGTGTAAGCCATACAGACAACCATAACACCAATTTCTTGACAAAAATGAATGCCTTACATCGCAGACATCACATCTGCCTGTGGAAACCAATACTGGATCCATTTCCTCCCACACACACTTTTGCAGGTATTCAAGAAATGGTTCGTTTTTCTGGCGAAAACAAGCATCTTGTCCCCTGACTTGTGTTCCTCTTTCAGCGATTTGTTACAGAAACAAAATGTGAGGTTTGGTTTGTCGCTGTACGATCATTTTTGCACATTTTAGGCTAATTAGACGGGCCTGAATGGCCGAGTGGCTAGCGCTCTGGCGCTCGGTACCACAGGTTTCGGGTTCGAGTCCCGGCGGTGCCATGGATGTTTGTAGTGGTTCGGAATCCACTTTAAAAAAGTCGGTCCCGGTCTAATAGGATCGTAGAGCGTTGCGAGGGCATTGTTACTCCGCGTCCGTGGCTTATCCTCAAGTTACATGCGCCCCCTGGGTAATGCAAAGTGAGTACGTCTGTGCAGCATTTGCCTTAAGGCCTCCAAGACCAAGCTGTCTGTGTTTGCCAGCTGCATTAGAAAGGAAAAAAAAAAGGCTAATTAGACTGGGACTCCCAGTTTAACGTGGATTTAACGAAACAGTAACAAACATTTATGCCCCCGTCAGCATTCGAACCTGAAGCCTGTTGTACCTGTTACGTCGAAACCCAGGTTCCCCTGCTTAGGGGAGGTCAACGCCCTATGCCCAGAAAAACACCCTGTCTGTGGGGGTGTCTGGCGGGGGGTGAGGGCCAGGGAGAGAAAGAAGGAATGTATGTAAAAGGAGTTGAGCAACTGCGACCAAAGAGAGAGGTCGTGTAGCAGTGCATCTTCGAGCATGATGGCTGCATAATTGAAAGAGTTGAACTTCTGTAACCAACTAGAAAGGTTGCGTGTGGCAGTCCATTCATGAGTGCGATGGCTGCATAAATAAATGAGTTCAATAAGTGTAACCCCAGAGAGAGGTTGTGTGGTCAGTTCATCTTCGAGTTTGATGGCTGCCAAAATAAAGGAGTTTTATTTACATACAGTCCACTGTGTCGAATATTCTTGGAGTTTAATTTATGTGTCAGAGCTATCGAACAGTACCAAAAGCCAGAGCGATAACCACTTGGCTACCAGGCCACACGATATGTGTGGAGCCCCCTTTGAGAGGTGACGCTTGAATCACCAGTGCTTGTCGTCAGTTTTTAGTTGTGCGACAAGCACGTTCTTATTTATAGGTATTAACTAAACCACTTTCAGGGTTTCAAAAATGACACAAAACTCAGACTTCTTATTCAGCTAGTCTTTTATATCAGTATTTAAAGATGCTGAAGATAGCTTTATACAAATTAATATGCCCACTCACAGTGGCTTTTGTAATGGGAAAATCAACAGAATTTTTTATTATTATTTTTTTCAATTATTAATTTCTTCGCAAAAACGAGTAATTAAAATGGTGGCTCGCATCAGTTCCAGTTGTCTCGAAAGAGTTCCTGGATTTTTTCCCAAACGATACACAACTTCAAGCCAGTTTTTAAGAACAACTCATTGAAGGTATTAGTCTCTTATTATTGGAAATAAAGTGGTATTCTTTTAATACTGTTATAAACATTTGTGCTGTTTCGTACATATGTTAACGAGCTTTATTAAGGTATTATTTACATAAATCAGTCTCATTTCCAATGTTAATATTTATCTTCATTGTCCAAATTTTGTTAAAAAATTCCCAAACTGATTCAAGAAAAAAAAAAATTTTTTTTTTTGAACATGTGGAACAATTAAAATATTTCAATTTTTAAGGCACTAGACGTATCTAAATCTGCCTGTAGACAAACGGCCTTGGCTAAACACGAGAATGTTGCAGCGATTAAGATGAATATAATAATAGGCATGTATCGTAGGTCCGAACTTTTCAAATTTATGATTGAATTTTTTTATATTTACGCAGAAAATATCAAAAATACACGCATTGTATATTCTCTCTAGAGAATACATTTAGCTTGATGAGAGGCTATAAGCGAAACGTTTTTTAGCGGAAACAACAGGTTGTGCTGTACTTGCTCTCGGGCAAGTCTCGAGACCGATTGACCATTACTCCTGAACTCTAAAAGGGGAAGCGTTCTAGCCAGTGTGTAGGTAGAAGCCCGGTTACACGATCAAATATTTAAAAAAATTAATCTTGTGTTCCAAGATTAATTCTTCAAGCCTTTTCTTGTATTCAAGTTATAACTACCTTTCAAATTTCCTAAAATCAAAGTTAATTAACACGCTTTTATAAATGATATCGATAAGGATATTTGTATTACCAGCTGATTACTTTTTCGGAATTTTTCGTTACAAAGGAAGCATGGGAATTCGGAATTTTGCAAAGGAAAGTTCCGAATTCCCATTTTCCCTTCCTTTCATAGAAAAAAAAAACTATAAAAACCTAAGCCGAAAAAAATAAAAAGATTAATATTCACCTTCGATTAATAGTAATAAAAAGAAAAAATTTTAATTAAAAATTTGTAAAGGGAAAAGCGTCAATGAAATACAGTCGCATGTTGCTCACATGAATATTGAGCAAAGTCATATTAACTTTTAAAGAATTTTACTTGAAAAACACCGAATTTATCACTACAGGAAAAAAAACCCACTCTTGCATCATTTGAGTAAGACAATGAATTCTTGATTGCATGCTAGCAGTTAGAAAATATCAAAAGAATTCCCAAAATAGAAAATCGATTTATTTAAAAACATCAATAAAATGTAATTGCTTTTTTCCGAAAAACTTTCACACCATCGTATTCTCTGAATTAGCTATTTGTCAATCGAAGTAGAAATATCTATGTACGCATATCAAGAAACACAAATATTCATAGTTATAGATAACGTAAAAAGGAAGATTGAATATTTTAATGTGCACTGATGCCAATGATAATAGTTTTATATTTGATTTATTTCATCAATAAAATACAGAATTATTTTCAACTTTCAATTACGGTTCGGACATAGGAGGTTTGGTGGCGTAGTGGCAGATCCACATTCACAGATATTAAGAAATTTGATATAAATATACAAGAATCTGTTGACAATAAAGCGCCCAGATAATATTACGTAATTGTCTATGTATATCAAGGGTGGTCAATCCAAATGATCTTGCGGGCCATTGTGGAAATGCATCATAACTCCGCGGGCGCCATATACAATTATACACAGTCCAGTCACATTAATGTGACCCCCACCTACTTTCGACATCAACGTGAAATAACCCATCACCAAAGGCAGGTGGCAGCACATTGCAGTGGAGTGTATCTAAATAATTCCACTTAAATACCACATTCCACCTATTGCCAGAATATACAAGAGTATATATTCTGGCTTTTGACAGGTGGTCACATTAATGTGACTGGACTGTGTATATCCCCATGTTAGATTTAGACCCACTATGGGCATTTCTTTGGAGTGAAAAATTGAAGCATGATGAATTATTATTGTGCTTACTGTTATTCTTGCATGTAAACATAAATAATATAATAATAATGATACTAAACGCACATTGTAAAGAAATATATAACACTAAAAATGAAATATAAAAATATATAAACGAAATAAAAAAAAAATGAAACCTTAAAAAAATATTTTAATAGTGCGATAATTGTTTTTCCACTTTTTCACTTAGCTTTTGCAAATCTATCTCAATTTGTGTATTTGCACATCGCAATTGATGTTAAAGTTTAGCGTCCGTTATGTTTGAGCATGTTTTGTGTTGGGTCAATTTCATTTTAGAAAGAAAAAAAAAACCGATTCGCAGGTGTAAGTTGAACCAAAAGCGCTAACAGTCTGATCCAACTTGAACAAACGCTCTGCTCTGCTATCAACAATCAACTGTGCGTTCTAGGGATGCGTCACTGAGGTCACTTAAAGTGAAACATAGAACCTGATATATTAGATGTTCCAAGATGCGCATCATGAGTTCGTAAAATATAATTTAATTATTCTGCGAACTCACAACTATAAACTCATAAATAAAACAGGAAATATATGTCATATATAAGCAAGAATATTATTTTAAAATCAAAGTTATTTTTTTCTCATCATTTCGACAGTTAATTTTTGAATATATCGATGCACTCATAATGTATTTTTTTGATACATGGATTTTCACTAATTTGGCCATTACAAAATAAATATATTTTGTAAAAGTCTGATAAATCTTACAGGTCGGAAAAATATTCAGTCTCTCGTGCCACGGGTTAGCCGCAACTGATGTATATCATATCATTACCAAGCATTGCCAAGTAATTGGGCGATTTAGTTTGTTGCTCTACGGTCAGTGTTTGCACACTTTAGGCTAATTAGACCGGGACCAACAGTTTAACGTAGATTCCAAACCACTACCATCCATGCCACAGCCAGGATTAGAATCTGAAACTTGTGGTCAAAAGGCCACAGCGCTAACAATGAGCCATCAGGCCGCAAGTAATTGGGTGATTGGTTTGGTTAGTCTTTCTACGGCCATCTTGTGCACACGAGGGCTAAACAGACCGGAACTTACAGTTTGAAGTAGTAATTGGGTGAAGTTATAATGTAAAAGCGAAGAAATTTTAAATTAAAATGTATAAACAAAATATGTAATCAAACAAACACTAAAACAAAATTTTTAAAGTTATACAAAATCTTGGACTTGCTTCTTGAATTAATTTATGGGACGCTCATATAATAACTTCAGAAATAGTTTTAAATTGTTTTGCTACTATGAAAGTCATACTCTTTAGTTCTTTAGCATTTTTTTTTTTTTTTGATTAAAAAGGAAAAAATAAAAAGACAGTTATTGGTCTAATCAAACTAATTTATATATAAGGAGAAAAACAATCATTAAAAAAATTCTACTCGACGGCATAGATATAATTAAAGTGTGATTTACTCACTACAAATAACAAGACTAAGTTGAAATGCCTCCGATTTTAATTTTTGATGTATTTGATTTCAATATTTGATGTTTTTTATGTTCCTATTTAACTTAATCAACTCGCATTGCAATTTCATATGGTATAAAATATTGAATTTCGGAACTTATCTCGGATTTTGTTTTCAACTTGTGAAGCAATATCTTCATAAGCATTTTTTATATAATGGGCTCAATTTTTCTTGTTCTGTCACTCAAATGATAATTATCCAAATAGCAACGCATCCTACATTTAAAAATCATTTGCAGGCATTTTTTTTCCTTCTACTGAAACAAAAGCAATTTTTATTTATAATTTATTTCATTATTCTTATAATTTTAACTGGGCTAATTTTCTGTACTCCCCAAAAAAGGGGTCATGTCATCAGAGCATCGTTTATCATGTTAGTACGAACACTATGCTTGATGCATGACGTTATATTTATATATTGAATTTATAAATGTGGCATACAGAAGTTCTAACTCTGAGATCAGTGGATCCTCTTTTGCCACTAAAAAAAGCCATGGACCTTTTTTTGCCTAAAAAATGAATGGTACGAACCCTTTTTTTGCCAGAAAATGAATGGTATGAACCCTTTTTTTTACCTAAAAATGAATGGTACGAACCCTTTTTTTGCCTAAAAAATGAATTGTACGAACCCTTTTTTTGCCTAAAAAATGAATTGTACGAGCCGTTTTTCTTTTGCCTAAAAAATGAATGGTACGATCCCTTTTTTTATGCCTAAAAATGAATGGTTTTTTTTGCCTAAAAATGAAAGTTTCAATTGTCTCGAACCACAGAACAATAATTTGAAAAACATAAAATATAATTAAATTAGTTGTTATTAATTGTTAATTATAATTGTATTATTAGTTATCAGTTGTGTTATTATAACATCACGTTGTTTTTAGTATATATTTTTTTATTTAGGCACATTAAATAATAATCAAATGCAGTTTAGTTTGTTTTCAAATTTTATATAAAAACTTGCCAACAGGAATATTTTTTCGGAACAAAATTATAATGTGATAGAAAGCAACATCATTTCTGTTAAGTATTTACAGCTACAACTAATACTTTTTAAGTTCATTAAATGCAATGCTTTTATTTTTAATTTGAAGTTAATAAAAAGAGAAACAGTGATTATTTTTCCACCTTCAGCTCACGGACCTTCTGAACCAAATCTAAGGACATTTGAGTAGATCGGTGAATCACCAATTACCAGAACCTTGCACTAAATCTTCTCTATAATTGTCGAACATTGCCGTGAATAACTTTAAATTAACTAAAAATATTTATATGTTTGCGTCATGCTTGACGGGACACTTGCTATATTGCTTGCAAACAGCTGAAGTTCTTTATTTAGATAATGCCTCGTTAATTTGTTTGCAGTAATATCAACCTACAACCCTTTCATTCTGTATATTATACTGAAATCCGGAGCAGATGGATGCAATATTTCCAATGCAATGTGTCAAATATATACCGATTTCTGTTTAAATTACAAAGAGATATGACAAATTTAAAACTCACATAACATTAAAAGATATTTCAACCCACGACTACCATCACACTTGCAGATACTGACGCAGCTACCAAAAGCCGGCTAATTCCTCATAACTTTAAGAAGCCACTCATCACGGACTTCAAATGCCCTAGGAAGCTGACATCAGCCATTAGCAGACTCACAACCAATCATTACAGAGGGATGAAGATTTTCCCAGACAAGACCAGAGAATACATCCCCTGCAGAAATTGCCCCAACGCTTTCCTAACACCTAAGCACATTCTAGAGTGCCCACATCTCACTCCTCTTGTTTTGCAATTGGGTATGGTGCCATTCGTGGCCAACTTAAGAGAAGTCCTGTATAGCGAAGCGGCACCATTGCTAGTGGCCGCTATAGTGAAAACTTTTGACTTCATCTAATTATAACTTTGATAATTATATTTGAAATCCATGGACACGTTAACATTAAAAGATATTAAAATATTATTGATATTATAATATTAAATAAATTCAGATATGAAATTTTAGAATTTTAAATTAGTAAAAAAAAAAAAAAAAAAACACACACACACGGCAAATTTTTATAAAATTTTCATGCTGAACAGTGAGGATATTTCAAGGAATAAAAAGAGTAGGTGTCAGGCGAGCTTTATACGAAAGGTTCCAAATTTTTTAGTTCAATGACCTTTAATTGACCTTTCCCACAAAGTTGAATGGGGATCATCAAAAATGACACATGCATCGAAAATAAAAATCATTTTTATAATGCCATGCTATAAGAGGAAATACGCAAATTAATCAGTTTCTGGATGGGAATTACATTTATTTTGCACTTGGGTTTCGTAAGAGTCCTTCATTAAAACTATTTGATTCAATTTCATAAATATGCTTGTGATTTGTTTTAGCTTTTGGTACTACTAATAGTGGGTTTGTTTGTTTGGTTTGTTTGTCGCTCTATGGTCATCTTATGCACACTTTAGGCCAGGAGTCTCCAAACTTTCCAGCCTGAGGGCCATACTGTTTACTCCAGTAAGTACCAAGGGCCAAAACCGTTTCAATTTTTCTGCCATTATCTATATAATTACATAAATCTCATTAGTATTTTTTTACAAGTGGACACCCCGCGGTTTCATTATCGTTAATTTAGCTTTTCCGTTCCTGAGGAATTTTCAGCATAAAAATCATATGAACGATTCAGGATATATACATTCCAAACATCGATGCGATACTCTTTACCCCAACATAACTACGTTCTCTAATTTATAATGTTAGGGGGATTCATTTCAATTACTTATGTTTAAATTAAATATTCTGCGAGTTATGCTTGTCCTTAAGCTTTACCTAGCAAGTAAATAAAACCTAGTTAGTATCATTCTGTGTTTTTTTTTTATCCAACTTATTACAGCAACTTGTAAGCTCTTCGCTGTCGCGGGCCGGATTGATGACACTGGCGGGCAGTAGTTTGGAGACCCCTGCTTTAAGCTATACAGACCGGGACCTACAGTTTAAAGTGGATTCAGAACCACTACAAACAACCATGACACCGCCAGGACTCGAACCAGAAACCTGTGGAACCGAACACCAGAGCGCTAGCCACTCGGCCATTCAGGCCTTACAACTAATAGCGGGAAACTTTCCCTTTTATTTCGTTTTGGAGCAAGTGTGTTTTCAGTTTTAAAAATCCATATTAATTAATTTCATCTACAAAACAAGTAATTGTCAGTATAACTATAAATATCTTTTTTTATTATAAATTTTATTGAAGTAGTATTTATATAGGAACCTGATGGCCGAGTGACTGGTGCTGGGTGCCACAAGTTTCGACTTCGAATCGTGCCATAGATGCCTGTAGTGGTTCGGAATCCACTTTCAATTGTAGGTCCAGGTCTAATATGACTGTAGAGTGTTAGGAGTAAGGCTGACAACCCTACCTCCGTAAAAAGGAAACATCTCCTGTCTCGAAACCTGCCATCGGACAGACGGCCTTGGCCCATCGTGGGACTGTTGTGCCGAATAACTATTTATATATACATAAAGAGGGGCCTGATGGCCGAATGGCTAGCGCTCTGGCGTTTAGTACCACAGGTATAGGGTTCAAATCCCGGCTTTGCCCATGGGTGTTTGTAGTGGTTCGGAATCCACTTTAAACCGTAGGTCCCGGTCCTAATAGGACCGTAGAGCGTTGCGGGGGCATTGTTACTCCGCGTCCGTGGCTTACCACCAAGTTACATGCGCCCCCTGGGTAATGCAAAGTGAGTAACGTCTGTGCAGCCCTTATGGCGAAGATCACGGTCTATTTGCCACGTATATTAAAAGAAAAAAATATGTACATAAAGATTAAAGTGGGATCTCTACATTACTTCCTGCAAGCACAAGAATTCGGTTCAAAACGGTGATTAATTTTTTTCTTCTGCTAAATAAATCAAACCCTTTTTTTCGTATTAAAAATAAGTTCATCCTGTTGAGCCCGCACTCTCTGTTTTTCAGGAGCTGTAATGTGGATATCCTTGTTTTAGTACAACAAACTGCTACCCAATAAATGCTTGATGTTTTAATATCAAATGACAATTTTTTTTTGTATGAGATTACTTATAATAGGGCAACATCGGTATTTTTTTAATGACAAAACAATTCGAAAATAGTGCTGAGAATTATTTTGGATTGGAGCGTATTTCAGTCTGTTCAACTTTGCCATACCGTCACTGATTTATAAAAAATGGCAACAATAAAGCAAAAATATGGCAACTTGGTTTATGATTAGGGAGGCTATATATATATATATTTTTTATTCTGTACTTGTCGTCTGCATCCAATAAAAATTGATTTATGAAATAGAATTTTTTTAATTTTTAAAAATAAATTTTGTTTTATGAGAATTAACATTTTTTAAACTGCCTATTATAGATAAACTATTATTGAAGGTAAAAAATATGAGAATGAATGTGATATAAATATACAATAAAGCTAAAAAATGTAAAAACATGGTTCCAACTTCTAGTCATGTAATATTAATATGTATCTGCAATTTAAGGTATCTGTGATGTCAGCAAAACATAAGGGCGAAGAGTGCTGCTTTACCATAAGCGAAGCGTGGGCCTGAGTTACTAAGGAGCATGGCAAGTATTGTAAAGGGCAGATTAAATGACGAAGGAGCAAGGTCGTTCATAGTAAGGCGACATTGATTATATATTAAACGTTTACTTAACAGAAGTCATATTTGTTAAAGTTTGTGGATTAATTTAATCCATAATTGTTAAAATTTCAGGATTAATTTAATCGATAATTGTTAAAGCGTCAGGATTAATTTAATTTAATCATTTAATGTTTTAGTTACAGGATTGCATTTAATCGTATCATCAAAGTAATTAAATTCCCGCTAGAGATTATCTTTTTTCCGCTTTTTAAGACTTAACCATTTTTAGCCGTAAATGGTATTTATTTTGACTGGAATTTGTTAATTGTTTTAATGTCCAGGTCGCCAGAAGGTAGATAAAACTAGGATTTTACCTTATTCTGCAAACAATAATAATTTAATGTAATTCTATTTAATAATTATTTTAAATTATTATAAAAATAAATTATTCATTTAGGTTAAAATTAAAAAATAAACTATACAAAATAATTTACTATTAAAACAAAGATTCCACATGCATACCCGCCCAATTTTGCAAATTTTGAAATGTTACTAGGCTGATAGTATAAAGAAAATTTTAAGTTTCAGTTTTAAAAACTGATGCATTTAAAAAAACAACACAAAAAATGCATAAACACTATTTGCCCGTAAATCCGTAGAAAACAATAGTTCATATAACCTACGAAAAATCTTCAAAAATTAGAAAGTACGTGAACGTGATTCCGCGATTTTAAAAAGCCTTAATTTAATTCATATTGAATACATTTCCTGTAATCACATTCTTCATGCACAAAAATAACTGTTAATCCTATTTAATAAGATTTAGTAAAATACTCACTGAAAAAAAGTTTAATAAAAAATTGTGAATAAATTTTCAGTGTGGAATATCGTTTGATTAAATTTTTTATTTCAGCAATACTATTATAATATTAAATCAATATTATTATATTAATCCAATAGGGATTTACCTTCCAATGGATGCAGTATCGTAAAATAACAAAAATATTAATAAGAAAGTCAAATAATTTTGCAATAGTTTTACTGAATGCTAGTTTTTTTTAACATTAAATTAACCAAGCAGGTTAAATAATTTTTTTCAAGATTATGCATTCTATCCAACAATGTTAGTGTAAAAATAATAAGGGATATTTCATTTTTATCAGAAGTTTAAAGTAGCTTAAGTTTAAACTTTAAGTATCTAATCTTAATATGCGCTGATATTGCTTGATGAATTATTTTTGAAAGTTTTTTTTCCCACTAATACAAAATAATGCTGGAAAAACAACATTTAAGAAGATGACAAAAAAAAAAGACAAATTAGATAAAAAGGATTTTCTACAACTTTAAGATAAGATGCATAATTGATTTCAATGTATTAAAAATTTTATTAATTTATTTCCTTTCAATTTCCTATTGTTTAAACTAAAGCTACTGTAAAATATATTTTTAAAATATAGTAGCATTCCTTGCGTTTATATGCAGGAATCCAATCTGACATTAGCATCCAAATTCATAAAAATAGGATAATTTGTTAGACAAAATATTATCTACAAGTTTAAAAAACTATTCTTGATTTTGTCTTAAATACGTTAAAATGTTTTAAAACACCGATAAAAGAATTAAAATGCATCATTATATTTACTAAAATTGATATAATATAGAAAATTATTTTTATTATATTAAACTACTATTTCTTACTTTAGAAAGTTGTAAATGTTTGACAGATAAATTTAAGCCAAATTATTTAGAATTTAGTTTTACAAAATATTTAGATTGCTTTTTATAAACAAGTATTTATAATGATTTCAATCAAATTTTATAACGTAGTTTTAATTCATGTTTGTCAACATATATATTTTTGCTAGCTATTCGACTTTATAAAATAATTAGTCAACATTAGAAAATTTAATAATTCTAATTGTAGATAAATATGCAATAAATAACTTCACATGCATTTATTAAAGTATCAATGCACATATTTGTTTCTTCCATATATATAATAAAAAAAAAAAAATTTAAATATATACATTAATTTATGCTACGTTTTATGTAATGCTTTTTGGTCTTTGTGTATAAAATTCAGAATAATTTCAAAATGGCCACAAAACACTTAAAAGAAAAAAAAAGACAATATAAAATAGTTCAATAAAGTATCACACAAAATTTTAACAATATAAAATACTAAAGTTCTAAGATTCAATTTCAAATAATCAAAGCACGTATTTTCATTGAAATATTATTAAAATATTAAAATATAATCAATAATTCATCATAATAATATTAAAATATCATCAATATTTCATTACGATTTTACAAAATATAAAAGAGGATTTTTTTTTTTTTAATAAATATTAAATAACAAAGTTTCCTTACAAAAATTTGATTGTAATCTTACATAATAGAAAACATTATGTAATTCTTTTTGCAAATTTTAATTACAGTATTTAATAGTTTAATATTTTAATATAAAGTAAAAAAAACATTGCCTATACGCAATAAAATAATTTCATATGAAAAACAAACGCGATTTTAAATTTAAAAGATTATACAGAAAAACCTATTCATAAAAAAGAAAAAAGTAAACAATTAAAAGATAAAATATTTTTATTTCAATTAAATGAAATTTTTATGACTTATTTTTTTTTCATCTAAAAGCTAATGCACCATATTTCCTTACTCAATTCTTTAATAAACAGTGCACATTAAAAACATTATCAAACAAAAGAGAAATAGACACAACAAAACTCACCCGTCAAAAAAACAATAAAAGAATTCGGAAACGATCTCTCACATTGTAATCACGCAACCGACGAACCACCTGAATGATCTGACACTGCTATCTCCACTGTCTTTCCAAATGCAATAAAACGCGACGCCGATGAAACCAAACAACACACTACACGCTTCTTTTCCCACGTTATTCGAGGTAAATGAAAACAATTCTGCATGGAACCTTCTCAGGGAACGCACGCTTAGGGAGAGGAAAGTCGCGAGTAATGCGCATGCCTGCAGTCAGCTTTTAAGCTACGAGAGGCAAATTGTTTCGGTTATATTCGATTGGCGAGAAAATTCGTCCGTTTTAATGTACTTAATTGGTGAAAAACAAAATTATTTTCTTGTCAAACTAATAGTATGGCTAATCATTGCCGGAAGTATGTAGCTACTAATATTAAACCAAAAATCATAAAAAGTGAAATGTTTTTTTTAAATGAACTGTCTTCTGGCCAGGTAAAATAATAATAATTATTATTATTGCGAATATTTGACTAGATCAGTATAATAAAATATTTCTATTTAATAGGTGGCTCTTGATTTTTATAAACATTTGGTTATAGAAATGAGCAATGAAAACGATTTATTAAATTGAGATAAACCAGCATTCGTCGGTTTTTACAATGTACTTAATTAATGAAAAACGAAATCACTTTCTTGCCAACCCAATGATATGACTAACCAATGACAGAAGTATGTTTCTCAAGAAGTATTAAACGAAAAATCATAAAAATGAGATTTAAGAACAGCAACAACAACAAAAAAAAAAAAATGTTTTCTGGTCAGGTAAAATTATTATTATTATTATTTATTTTTGTACATTTGATTGGATCAGTAAGATAAAAAATTTCTATTTAATAGGTGACTTTTGATTTTTATAAAAATTTGGTTATAGAAATCGATAATGAAAACGATTTAATAAATTGAGATAAAGTAGCTTCACCAACCCAATAACATGACGAACTAATGACAGAAATATGTTTCTCAAGAAATATCAAACCAAAAATCATAAAAAGTGGAATTTTTTTTTTCAAATGACCTGTTTTCTGGGCAGGTAAAATTATTATTGTTATTATCATTATTATTATTTTGTGAATATTTGATTGGATTAGTAAAATAAAACGTTTCTATTTAATAGGTGGCTTTTGATTTTTTTAAAAATTTGGTTATAGAGATCGACAGTAAAAACGATTTATTAAATTGAGATAAAACAGCGTCAGCGAGCATACATCTTAAAGTACCAAGTCAAGTCAACGATTTATAGACTAAATAAAATTATTAAATAATTTTATATGGATTAAAATGAAAGCAAGTTTAAAATAATATTTATTTCTATTGAATAAAACTGTAATAGAAAAGAATTTGATTGTAAATATAAATATAGACAAAAAAAGAAGAAGAATCTGAGAAGTAAGACAATGCATTTTATAAATGTTTTAATTGAAATTGCTTATTCTGTTTTGTTTTGAAAAGTTATTTAAAAATAAATACAAAACATTACGTAAAATATTAGATTTCAAAAGTCTTTAGTGTTCTTTTTCCTTTTGTTTACATTGATTGCAAATTTCTAATAACGTTATCTTAAATATACGTAAAAACATAATAATAAAATGACAAAATAAATCGTACTCGTTTTTTAAATTTTCCAAAAATTCTATTTTTTTTAATCAAATAAAGAATAAATAGTAAATAATAAAGTAAAGATTAAAACGGAATAAAAATTTATTTATAGTTGAAACAGAATTACTTAAAAATTGAAAATAAAATTTTGATTAAATCAGTTTTAAATAAACATTTCATAATCTGGGTAACAAGTTCAATGGATAATTGATAATGTATATTGAATTAATTTTGGAAAAAAAATGAACAGTTGTAATTTTCGAATTTCTAATGCACTTGTGAATTATTTTTCTGAAAAATAAATAAATAAATTAATAACAATATAATATAATAAATAAATAAATACATAAAAATCTAATTTCTAAAATTTGATTTTGAAATGATTGCAATTCAGTTTAGCAAATACTATAAATAATTTTTAAATTGGCCTAACATTTTAGAATATTCAGGGATGGTAGGCCATGGCTTTTCAAGGAATTGTTGCCCGTCTGCAGTTACGGTCAGGATCAAATTAAATTGAACCAACTAAAATGTCTGTGTTTAACCATTTTGCAGTGCTTGTGCAATATGTTACTTGGAATTTACTTGTTAATTTTCTGTCAGAGTAAATTTTTATTGCACCTTAGTTCACTTTAAATAATTTTAAGTCCCTAAAAAATGTAAAAACGCCAATTGGGATTGGTTAGATCTGATCAAATAGTACCAAAGGTTCTTAATTTTTTTTATTTTCGAATCTTCTTTCTATAACAGAAAATATTGCGACACTCTGCCTTTCTTCCGAGTCCTTTTACACAACTAAATGCAATTAATTATATTCTGGGAGTTGATCTGTATTTTTTATGAGTTATGCATATTAAAATATTCATAATATCAAGCTCCGAAAATTTTACTTTAAATTGAGCAATTTTCTTCTGCGTCTTCTGCATTGGCGCAACAGCCCCTTGGTGGGCCAATGAAGAAGACAGAGATTTGGTGGTGAGAGTTTGAGACAGATGTTTTCTTTTTACGAGTAAAGCCCTACGCCCAACTCTCTGCAGTCATATTAGACCAATATTACTACACCACACCAAATCACTGTGCCTAGAGCTGAGTTGCCCCTTTACTGTTTGGAAATGATGTGGGTGAGAAAAAATCTGATTGGGCACTGTGACGATCTACGATAGTATGAGGCAAGACCTACGGCTTAAAGTGGATTCCAAACCCCTACAAACATCCATGGAACCGCCGGGATTCAAAGCCGAAACCTGTGGTAGCGAGAGCCAGAGCGCTAGCCACTCGGCCATCAGGCCCCAGTCAGCGACCTAGGGCTTAAAGTGGATTTTGAACCTCTACAAACATCCATGGCGTAGCCGGGACTCGAACTCGCAAACTGTGACACCTAGCGCCAGAGTCTAAAATTGAACACATTAATACATTTTTTTATTGTAAATTAATAAATGACTTTTAATAAAATGTAAACATGGAATAAAATCAATTTTTAAATTATTTTGAACTATTTGATATTGATTACGTCTTGCTAAAAATCCAAAGGAAAAAAAAATTATACGTAATAAATATTAATTTTGAAATTCACTAACAAAAATTTACGCTTATCAAAAAATTGTCTCATCATTTTATTTTTATTTATCTTCGAATTGATAGTTTAGTTTTATTTGATACGTCACATACTCTACGGCTTGGACAGAAGATTGTGTTTTAATATTTATTACTATTATTAATGTGGACGACACTCATTCCATAAACCGTGTTTTAGTAGTTTATATGAATTGGGCTTGCACAATGGCGGTGAAGGGAAGCAGGCTACCTTGAAAAACTTAGAATCTGCTACATATTTGCCGTTCTAATGGCGCATGATCTCAGATCAAGCACTACTGAATGCATTCTGGGTTTCTAAATCATGTTGGAAGTCAACTTTTACCAACTCTATCAATATTGTGTTGTGATTCCTCTTCACTGTCCTGCAGCGCGGGACTGATACCCCATCCGAAGTAAACTCATGGAAGAAGGGAAGGGATGACAGAGTACCCGTAGGTAGAAGTCTGACTTAGCTCCAAGTTGCTGAAGTAGGAGGAGCTAGGAGTGGAGGGCAGTTCTCCCTAAAAGTTCTTCCAGAAGGCAGAACTTTATGGGAGAACTACTCTAAAAGTACTGCCTTCTGGAAGAACTTTTAGGGGGAACGAACCCCCCCCATTTGCTTATCGTACTGGGAAAAAACCAGAAAACTTCCACCAGATAATCCGACTAACGTGACAAGCTGCTGAATATCCCAAACGCCATCGAAACAGTGTCTAGAAAAATGCCGACACCGGATTGGTCCTCGGTCCTAATGCTCACCAGCGGCACCCGTTGCCACGCAGCCACGAGTCGGGCATTCTATCTGTAATCAAAAGTTGTGACGTGTTTCAAAAAGAATCACGTCAATTTTATCTCTGAATCTTTTTGGATCAAGATATCTCAAAATTATTTTAACAAGTCAAAAATGATAGAGTGATATGCACTGCAATTGTGTTAGCGTAGTCGGTGTTCCTGCCACATGTGCAATGCTAAATTAGAGCAGTTTTCCACTACATCCTTTTTATATGAGAAATTATTGTCAAAGCTAAGATGTTATCTGCCAAAAAAATTCATGGACTTTCGTAAAATGACGGTGTAAATGTTTACAAAAAAGTATTTTATTTGTGAATGTATGAAATGTCATGCTCTTGTTTGGTTTTCGCTTTATGGTGATTTTTTAGTACACTTTAGGCTAATTAAACCGGTACCTACTTACCGGTACCGGTTTCCGAACCGCCAACAATCATCCATGCCACCTCCAGTATTCAAACCTGAAACCTATGGTATCAAAGGCCAGAGCGCCAGCCAATTGACCATCAAGATGCTATGTTCTTGTTGTGGGTGTTGTATAACTTCAGCTAAAGTTGGAACATTGACTGATTAGACAGTTAGCGTCAAATTCATTTAAATACCAAGCCGCAGCTAAAATGTAAGAGAACCCAAGTTTGAATCCGCTGGAGGTGTTAAATGCAGAGATATCAATTGTAACAAAGTGCATTAGAGTATTCGAATCGACTGTTGAATTGCCCAGTGGTGAGTTTCCAAATTTCGCCTTTACGACGTGCAAATGGGGGGGAATTAATCCTAAAAATCCTATATATATATATATATATATATATATATATATATACACACTGAAGTGACAAAAGTCATGGGATACCTCTTAATATCGTGTCGGCCCTCCTTTCGCCCGGCGAAGTGCAGCAACTCGACGTGGCATGGACTCAACAAGTCGTTGGAAGTCTTCTGCAGGAATATTGAGCCATGCTGTCTCGATAGACGTCCATAATTGTGAAAGCGTTGTTGGTGCAGGATTTTGAGCACGAACAGACCTCTCGATGATGTCCCATAAATGCTCGATGGGATTCATGTCGGGCGATCTAGGTGGCCGGATCATTCGTTGGAATTGTCCAGAATGTTCTTCAAACCAATCGCGAACAGTTGTGGCCCGGTGACATGGCGCATTGTCATCCATAAAAATCCCATCGTTGTTTGGGTACATGAAGTCCATGAATGGCTGCAAGTGATCTCCAAGTAGCTGAACATAAGCATTTCCAGTCAATGTTCGGTCCAGTCGCACCAGAGGACCAAGTCCATGCCATGAAAAAACAGCCTACACCATTACGGAGCCACCACCAGCTCGAACAGTGCCTTGCTGACAGTTTGGGTCCATGGCTTCGTGGGGTCTGCGCCACACTCGAACCCTACCATCAGCTCTTACCAACTGAACTCCTGACTCATCGGACCAGGCCACGGTTTTCCATTCATCTAGGGACCAACCGATATGCTCACGTGCCCACGAGAGTCGCTGCAAGCGATGTCGTTCTGTCAGTAAAGGCACTCGAGTCGGTCTTCTGCTGGAATAGCCCAAGAAAGCCAAATTTCTCCGCACAGTTCTAACAGACAAGTCCCTTGTACGTCCCACATTGATTTCTGCGGTTATTTGACGCAGTGTTGCTTGTCTGTTAGAATTTACGACTCTTTGCAGACGTCGCCGGTCTCGGTCGTTAAGTGCAGGCGGTCGACCACTGCGCTGTCCATGGTGGGATGTTATGATTGAAATTTCATACTCTCGGCACACTCTTGACACAGTGGATCTGGGAATGTTGAATTCCCTAACGATTTCCGAAATGGCATGACCCATGCGTCTAGCTCCAACTAACATTCCGCGTTCAAAATCTGTTAATGCCCGTCGTGCGGTCATTATCACGTCAAAACCTCTTCACATGAATAACTTAAACAGAAATGAAAGCTCTGCGAAAGCACTGCGCATTTATACTTGTTCTACGCGATGCTACTGTCATCTGAAAATTTGCATATTGCTATCCCATGACTTTTGTCACTTCAGTGTATATATACACCAAAATATACACTAATAATCTCGATATGCCCTGTTTTTTAATATCTGTGATTTT
The DNA here is from genome assembly GCA_021605075.1 of Caerostris darwini. Classification (NCBI taxonomy): domain Eukaryota; kingdom Metazoa; phylum Arthropoda; class Arachnida; order Araneae; family Araneidae; genus Caerostris; species Caerostris darwini. The sequence goes on along the minus strand of BPLQ01011204.1, from coordinate 591,584 downwards.
AGTTTATAAATATCCATTCGTAGTTATGCATTTGGATGTAATAACGCAACTAGAATGTAGGAGTGCTGAGGTTTGAATCCGCTGGGGGAATTCATTGCAGTAATTTCTTTCATAAACGAGGAGACTCGATGGTAATTGTGATAATGTATGTTATAAAGTTCTCGTTTCTTCGGTATAGAGTTTTTGCATCGACAGTTAGAAAATTCGTTCACACGACATGCAAATGCGAGACAGTTTCTCCTAAAAATCTTCGCAGAGGACAGAGCCGTGTTCTCTCCGTCAATGGGCTGTTCTTGGTATGTATGAATGGGATAGAAAGCCCACTGGAGCACAAAAAAGGGAATTCGAATCAAAACGGATCAGAGATAGTGCTTACGGGTTCAATTCTTATCAGTAAAGGTTAATTTAAAAAGGTATATTATCTTTGACACCATACTTCGTTATCATAGGATTAACTGATTGACAGCATTCTTTGTTTATTTTTTCACATATCTGATTAAGTATCTAACGTTGAAGAAAAAATATTATAAATAATATAATTTTCATAAAAATTTATTGCAGTCAACTTTCAAATTGAATTTAAAGAAATCTGACGACTTGGAATAAAAGTGGATAACATTTTGATATTTTGAGAAATAGCTGTTTCATTTTATTTGATTATGATCTTAAAAAAACAAAAATCATTTCAACAAACAACTCATACACTGCGCCAGATTTTGCAAAAGTACAGAGTGATTAATTATAATCACTCTGTGATTAATTATAGTTCCACTTTCAAAATGCTGTAAAAAAAAGAAACACTCGTCACAATGAGTTCAAATTTGAACTGAAGGTACTTAAAGAAAGAGGAAACGGTACGGTATCAAAAAGGTTCCAAAGTTTATTAATAGATGGCGCTGTAAGAGGCATAAAAAAGTGAATTTGGCAGTGATATATATATATATATATTTCATTGATATTTTGAATCGAAATTACAACGTAGTTGGCATGAGTTGCACATTAAACCAACTGTAGTGTTCAATGTGCTTGATTGTTTCGGTTTTTTTGAAGGAAAACGTGACTTCCAAGTCATTCAACAGTTGTGACACTATCAGTGGAAATCCCATCCACCACTGCAAGGCCATACCAAATCGGATAGAAAAAATCGTGAGATTTTTTTTGAAACTTTTTTTTTCTTTTTGATTCCATACCGTTTCTCCCTTATTCGAGTATCTTTAGCTCAAATTTGAAGTCATTGTGACGAGTGGTTCTTTTTTTACAGCATTTTGAAAGTGGGACTTTAATTATAATCACCCTGTATTTGTTAGAAAGGTGAACATTATCTATGGACTTCCGGAGCGAATTTAAAGTTTTAGTTTCTAAAATCAGAAGAAAACAAGTAATATAAAATTTTTTTTTAAAGCCAATTCCTACTTTTTTTTACTATATTGGAGAAAGTCCTTTATAAATAATTTTCTTTTCTTTTGTAAAGTTTATCTGGCGCCATCTATTGGTAGATATATGCAACTTAAATCTAAAAAAACTTTAAAATTAATTAATTAAATTTAATAAATGAATTAATATTGGTAGTGTCATCCACTACAAGTTCAAAAAAAAAAATGTATTTGAACTTGAGTGGATGAATAAAAAGCATTTTATGAACGATTGAAAATTTGAACAAGATATATATAGGGAGAATGTGAACTAATAGTAGGAATTTAATAAAACAAATAATAAAAAAAAAAGTAAAACAACTAAATAAAATAAATAATAAAATTAAAAAATAAACAAATAAATAACAAAAGTAAAAAAATTAATAAATAATAATAATAATAAAAAAACAAATCATTTCAACATTTTTGCAGTTAATTTTCTCTCATATTACGTTAAGAAAAAAAAAAAAAAAAGAAATTCAGAAATATTCTTTCCGGCACATGCGCAGTGAGGCAGCCGTTACTCCGCCGATCCGCTAGGTCGTGCGTCACGTGACCCTCGAATGGTCATGAAACTGGATGAATAAGACCGAAAAAGAAAACCCAGAAATACAGAACCTTCGATTCGAAACGAACCGATCCACGGGCGGCATCGTTATAGAGCGGTGAATACCGCTAACGGATAGCCATAAGGAAAAATGTTTATGCCGCTGATCGCATTAGCGGGCTGTGTTTACTAAGATTAACGCTGTTGTCGGGTAGAAAAAGCGCGCCTTTTTCACATCTCTGACGTCACTTTCGGAACATTAAATCAGCAGTCGAAGATTATAAGTTGATTTTCTTTTTTCTTTTTTGACTGATATTGCATGGTATTGCAAAACCGAACGTAATATATATTTTTTAATAAACAAATGCTATATACCAAGGGCTAAGAAGTACTTAATTGATGCTGGAATGTTATTAAATTTATATAATTCACGCTCGTATGTTTGTTTGTCTGTGACTCGATGTATTAGGTATTTTAATGGGGAAATTTCAATTCGTGGGAGAAATGCGGTTTTGGGTTTTTCACAGGTAAAAAGGCATAACATGTAATGCTTATTACCTTTTTAAGGATATGCTTTTTGTATTTAATTATTTTTGTTTTTATAATTATTTTGAAACATCTTTTTTTTTTACTCATTGTACGTAGTAATAGGTATTTAATGTACGTAATGTGCAATAGATTTGAAGGTTCACTTCGTTTTGGTATTATTATGATAGTTACTCCTTGAAAACGCTGTAAATTATGTAAATTATTTATTTTATTTTTGGAGGAAGTTTATGTGAAAATTATGCTTTTCTTTTAGACAACAATTTTCATTTAAATTTTTAGTCGTCTATATTTTCATTTATATACAAAAAGGCGGAAATTGTAACACAAAAACAGATTTCTGTCACCTTCAGATTGGTCACAACAATATGTAAGAAATTCTCAATCTTCAGTGTTCGGCAGCTCGGGGATATTCTATTCATGGAAGCGACGAAAGGAGTGGCTCAGCTTCTGTTGTGATGGAGCACCCGCAGGTAGAAGTCTGACTTAGCTCCGAGTCACTGAAGAAGGAGAAAAGTACCTTCCGGGAAGACTTTTAACTAACTATGCTATAAATTCCGGGAGAACTATCCCACATTTGCGTATCGTATGGGAGAAAATCCGGAATAATCCCACCAGGTAGTCCGACTCACGAGGTTGAACATCTCAAACGCCATCGAGCCTCCTCGTTTTTTGAAACAGTGTCTATAATAAAGCTGCTAGCGGATGCAGCCTCAGCTCTAATGATCAGCGCACTTTGCCATGAGTCGGGCGTAAAATAATATAAATTGTACTGCTTATTTCCTCATGAACCAAATTCTGTATGCAAAGTAAAAAAAAAAAAATGTCCAAAAGAATGTATATTTTTATTTACAAGGAGTTATTGGTTGTAATTGTTGTCAGACTGTAACACATTCAGTGATATCCAGATTTCACCAAAGCTGAACAGCTGCAACATATCAAAGAAATAGATAAAATAACTAAACAACTGCTTCTGAAGCGTTTTCGTGAAAGTTATTATCAATGATCTGTTGCGTAACCTGGCATCAGTAACCGCAAGGATCCTATATAGGGAACAGGGTCTCAGCTCAAAGTGATTACACAATCAATGACGACCCTTTACCCGTGCACACGGACAAATGTATTTGCAGTCTTGTCTTGATCGTTGATTGAGTCCGGGTAACACGCGAAAACTGTCTAATGATATCTGGACAGTAGTGGGATACTAGCATGAATGTCATCCACCATACAACTCAACCAACAATTAAGATGCTTTTATAACCTTTATGGCATCCTTACAAGATAGAGGTACGTTGGCGATATTTTGCATCCCGTCATTTCTTTTCCTTCCACTGCACCCCACCTGGATTTAAAGGGCAATGTAGATACTGACAGCCGCGAAACCCTTTCCTGGTCGACTAAATCACGATTTCTGCACCCAGTAGAACACGTTTGGTGTCTGATGAGTTAGCATCCCCGACCATGACAGGATCTTTTTTTATCTAACTTAACAGATGGAGAGAGTTTGACAATCCCGCAGAAGGACAACACCCATCTCTATCAGTGTCAGAAATGCACTAACATCTTAATGATTGGTCTACTATACGTAACTACTACTATTACTACACCACACCACATCACTGTGCCTAGAGCTGAATTGCCCTTTACAGTTTGGGAATGATATGGGTGAGAGAAGTCTGATTGGACTCCGTGACGTTCTTACACTCATATGCGACCGGGACCTATGGTTTAAAGTGGATTCTGAACCACTACACACATCCATGGCATCCCCGAGATTCGAACCCAAAATCTATGGCACCAAGCATTAGACAGGACCCCTACTATATGTAATGCCATTCATACGTTCGACCGTTCTGGCTCCCTACTATACGTAACTGTACCTCCACAATAAAATATCCAATTTTGATGCAATTTGAATCTATTTTAGCAGGGATGTACAGACTTGTAAAAGCCGCACGCCCCATAATAAATATGTAAGAAATATTAATTAAATTGAAAAAAAAGTCAATATTTATTGTGGAATTTTTTTCATTTAGTTTTTATTTTGATATTAATCAAATTAAAAATAAATGGGATTTCTAATATAATTAAAAAATATTCCCTTTATAGTTGTTCTCTCCTATTACGATTCGGCCTGGTGGCAAGCGCTCTGGCTTTTGGTATCCCAGGCTTCAAGTTTGAATCCTGGAGGCGGCATGGATGTTTGTGAGTGGTTCGGAATCCACTTTAAACTGTAGGTCCCGGTCTGTTTAGTCCAAAGTGTGCATAAGGTGACCGTAGAGCGACCAACCAAACCAAACCTATTCCGATTCTTTGTTTGATTCCATCCGACTTCGCAGCTTGCAAATCTTCTATCGAATTATATATATCTTCTATTATATATAATTCCCGTGTCACGATGAACTCCGAAACTAACCATCCGATTTCAACTTTTTTTTTTTAAATGTGTGTTTTGTTCCAACTTGAGAAATAGGATAGTTTTTATACAGAGTTTTTTCGTATTTAATTGCAAAATCGGTTAAAATCTACTATTGAGGAAGACGCCAATATTGCAACCCTGAATTTTCGCCAATTTTCCGCCAATTTATTTAGGGTTGCAATACTGCAATTAGAGGAATTCGTAGCTTCATTTTTCGAATAATATAATGACTATTTTATTGCTATTTCGATAATTAATTGCAGAATTCTTATTTGCACTAATTTCATCGTTGGAGTAAAAAGTTTGTTTCCACAACAGACGAAAGATATACCACAATAAAAGCTACGTTAGATGGCGCCGTGTCTCAATGCCTGTACTACATAAACGTAAAATTCCCATGTTCTGAATATTATTGTTTTATTTACTACTTTAAATTTTGTGAAAATTATATTGTATGAAATTTATATTATTTCTATGAGAAATAAATCAAATGTATGTAAGTATTACCTGATTTGATTAACAATATTTTTTTTATTTTCTAAGTTTGAATTTGAATTGGAATAAAATATATGGAATGAAAAGTTGTGAATCAAAACATTGAACTTTTCTATGCTTAAAGTTTGTCAACATGTGTTGTATTTGATTAAGAATTCTAAAATAAAATGTGATTTACAAGATAATATAATATAGACAATATAATTTTAAAAGAAAGATGATGAATTTTAAGGATTTTTTGAAAAGTGTGAAAATGAAGTAAACTCTGCAATTATTTGATATAATGATAACATTAAAATTTTATAAAAGGTATTATAATAGGTGCAAGTTGAAAATCAAGGATATTTTATTTTAAAAAGTTTTGTTATTTGGAAAACAAAGAATTTGAGTGATTTAAATATTGCCGAAGAAAAATTGATAAATGGTACTTTTAAGTTGGAAGTTATTTAAAGAAAACGAAACAAATAAATAAGTGTTTATATCAATAAAGGAGAATTTAAAGCTCATTAACTTTTCCATTTGTTTTGTGATTTCTTTCATCATAAAATAATAAAACATTTTTTGTGAAGAAGAAAAAACACATTTTCTAAGTTTGAATTTGAATTGGAATAAAATATATTGAATGAAAAGTTGTGAATCAAAACATTGAACTTTTCTATGCTTAAAGTTTGTCAACATGTGTTGTATTTGATTAAGAATTCTAAAATGAAATGTGATCTAACAAGATAATATAATATAGACAATATAATTTTAAAGAAACAGGATGAATTTTAAGGATTTTTTGAAAAGTGTGAAAATGAAGTAAACTCTGCAATTATTTGATATAATGATAACATTAAAATTTTATAAAAGGTATTATAATAGTTGCAAGTTGAAAATCAAGAACATTTTATTTTAAAAACAAAGAATTTGAGTGATTTGAATATTGGCGAAGAAAAATTGATAAATGGTACTTTTAAGTTGGAAGTTATTTAAAGAAAACAAAACAAATAAATAAGTGTTTATATTAATAAAGGAGAATTTAAAGCTCAATAACATTTTTATGTATGTACATTTGTTTTTATTTACATTTAAAAGTTGGTTTTAATTATTTCTTATTTGAATTTTTATGCATTTTGTATTCATTCAAAGCATCATAATAAAAATATTTCTTTTCTAAATGCTTTGAAACTTCATGTAAAAGTTTTCTTTAAATGTATGAAAGGAATAGAACATGGAAATTAACCTAAATTCATAAATTATTTTTATTTTAGTTTTTAAACTAAGAATTTCTGTGAATTTGTAAAAAAAAGTTTGTGTCGACAAATGTATAAATAATTGAGATATAAATTTGAAAACAGTATATTACCTACATAAGGATATTCCCAGCATAAAAATACTTGCAAAGGAAAAATCTATTCATGTTTTATTTATTTTTGAATTATAAAGTTTTGCAACAATATCACATTTTTGCAATGTTTATCCATATTTTAAAGAATAAATTGTATAAAAAATAGTTAAAGTTGATATTTTTATGTGAAATTCAAAGATTTTGAATATATTTAATCAAAACACTTGCAAAAAGGCTAAATATTTTAAATTCAGGTCATTTCATTTTAAAAAAGCCTTTGCAAATAGCAGGAAGTTGTAAAAAAACATTTTGTCGAGCAAATTTTAACTTTTTCAAAACAAAGCTCAGAAAATATTTACAGCTTTAAGGAAAAATAAAACTATATTTTTTAATAAATAAGACTATGAACTTGATAATTCAATGGCATTTTAATCTATTTACAACATTTTTAAAAGTAATATATCTAATTAAAAGTTGTTTTTAGCTTTTTCTCAGAATGAATTTTTATGCTTTTTGTTTTCATGTGAAACACCATAACACAAGTAATTTTGATCCAAATGCTACAAAACTTTGTATTTATGTTTTCATAAATATTTACAGGGAAATGATTATAGCTACATAAATATTTTTTATTTTAATTTATAAACTTGGAATTACATGCAAATTTTGGAAGAATTTTGTGTCGACAGCATTTAAACTAGCACAAAATAATAAATAATAAAGATATAAATTTACCAGAGGTTTATTCACTGTAAAATGTTAGTACAAACTCAGAAATTTAAAAAATATTGATTTGATTTCGGGTTTTGTAACAGTATCAATTTTTGGCCATTTCTACCCTTATTTTAGCTTATAAAAATTAAAAAAAATAATAATGAAATTTTTTTATGGGAAATCATTAGTTTTTAGATACATTCAATCCAAAAATATGTACAAAGATAAAAAAATTTCTTCGAAGGTGTTCGTGTATCTTAAACGATCGTTTGCATTTGAATTTTATTGTGAATTTTTTTTTTAAGTCTTTTCTTATTATATCCCGATTTTATTTTAATTGTATTGTATTTTTTCAATTATCAATTTCAGTAAAAGACCACCAAAAAAATCGAACCTCAGAATCCGTGTTTCTCCCATGGGCAGCTGTATGTTGCATGCTCACGTGTTCGAAAACCATCGAATTTATTTATTTTGACGAAAGACAGACTAACAAGAAATATTGTTCATCGCTTAGTTCTTAGTTAAATGAAAGTAATGATTATTAAAAATTAAATTAGGTAAAATAATTACAAAACAGTCTTAAAAATCAACATTATCTACCTCATTCATTAAATTAATAAAAATTAAACATTTTCTATTCGTTGAAGCTTAATTTGATCTTTTCATCATTCTTTACCAATCACTTACTTAACAATAAGAATTATAGTATCTAATAATTGAACGAAATACAAGAAAGCCACAGCAACGCGTGGCCGGGTCCTCTATATATATATATATATATATATATATATATATAATATATATATATATATATATATATATAATTCGCTAGAAGATTTGCAAGCTGCGAAGTCGGATGGAATCAAACAAAGAATCGGAATAGGTTTGGTTTGGTTGATCGCTCTACGGTCACCTTATGCACAAATCTTTTTCTTATATATAAATCTATTTCTATATATATATACTAAAGATTAAATCCTTTTATATATATATATATATATAAGAAAAGGATTTGATCTTTAGTTTGTAATTAGGAAGTGATTAAAACATTTTCTAATATTTAAACGTTTATTTCTTCTGTTAAAATAAAGCTGGATCATGATCCTTGTTTCAATCTTTCAAATTCTGTCCAAATCTACCAAAAAATTACCAATTATAACTCTTAAGTAAAATGGACATTTGATGAAGATGAGTCACAAAAAAAAGCATCAACGGTGATAAAGAGCCATCAATTCTCTTAAGATATTAAGATTTATTTATCCAATTTTCAAAAGAGATTCGCCAGACAGTTTATGTTTTTATTCTCGAATATATCGTTGAGTTTTGACCTTGGTTACATTTGCATTAAGATTAACTTTAACTTGACATGAAGCCATATTTTGCTCTGATATAATCTTTATACCATGCTTTTTATCTGTTATATTATCTCTATCAATCAATAAACTCGCTTATATTATGTCTTCCGTATATAGAGTTTTACCGGAATTTTCTTTGCAATTATTTATATATATCAACCTGATTATTTATATATATCAACTATAAAATTTTTAAAAGTCCAAGGACCTCGGGAAAAACTATATATTATATTTATTTATTTTACTTATTATAAAATTATATTTGTAGAATATTTTAAATGACTGCTGGAATGCGAATATCTGTTTTTATTTTATTGGAGAAACAAAGCGTGCAATTCCACGATTTTGTGAAAAATTATGTAAAATTGATAACTTAAAAAATGATAGCTTTGATTTTTAAATATAAAAAAGACATAATTTTTAAATAATAATAAATAATAAATACCAAATTTCTAAAGTTTATTTAATATACTTTAATTTAAATTGAATCTTTAGAAATGATTTCAGAACTACTACATCAATTTCAATTTTGAGTTTTCTGGATATATTTTAATACGCTGATGGAAAAAAAATCCCAACACCAAGAAATACTTGTGTTAGATAAACGAAATTTGGTAGACATGTTTATACATCTGAAAGATGACATTGATTCAATTTTCGCGCTTTTCGCATAAGTGTAGCGCCACTCGGAACGTGCAAATCAGGTTTGCTTTAAAAGCGTGCTGTCAAGTTCGTGAGCGTTATTGAGCTTTGAAATTTGACGTATTGAGTTGATGTTAGTTGCCATTATCAACAGCTCACTAATTTTGAACAAGGGCGTATAATAGGTCTACGGGATGGTTGATTTTCTATTATTGCAGAAAGATTTGGTCTGAATGTGACCACTGTGCATGATTGTTGGGAGCGGTGGTCAAGATATGGTATTGCCTCAAGAAGACCGGGTTTCGGGCATGTACGTAGCACAACTGAGAGTAAAGACCGCCGTATTCGGCGTACAGCTGTGGCGCATTGTACTGCGTCTGCAGCAGAAATTTGAGCTGCAGTTGGTACCACAGTGACACAACGGACTGTTAGAAATCGGTTACTTCAAGGACAGCTCCGAGCCAGACGCCTTGTAGCGTGCATTCCACTGACTCCAAGCCATTGCCGTTTGCGATACCAGTGGTGTCAAGACAGAGCTCATTGAAGGACGGAGTGGAAATCTGTTGTGTTTTCGAATGAAAGTAGGTTCTGCCCTGGTGGCAGTGATGTTCGTGTGTTAATCAGAAGCAGGCCAGGGAACGCCTGCAACCAGACTGTTTTCGGCCTAGCCCCACTGGACCTATACCTGAAGGCCTATTAATTTAACAGCATTTTACATTTGAAATGCATTTTCTTGATCTTAAATTAACATGTGATCTTTAAAATTTAATCAATTAAACATGCTAACTAGACAAATGCATTGTTCGAATTTCATTACTCTACAATAATTTTTTTCTTGGCGTTGGGATTTTTTTTTCAGTCAGTGTATGTGCTGAAACTTTTGAAATGGAATATGTCTTTTTCTTCTTAATTTTCTTTAGATTATGTTCTATATTTGCTCTGTTCTATTTCGTTCTTACTTCTGCCTATATTTTAAAATAATAAATAGGATTTTAAAGTCCTGCCTAAATTTTTAAATTATCCTTTGGAAATAAATTTTATTTTCTTAAAAATATTCATTGTCAAATGTGTTTAAATAAATCTTTTTTATTTACAAGTTCAAGAATTCAATTCAATTAATAAGAATTCAATATTCAATACTGATATCAAAAATTCATCTAATGAAGATGATCTTAGTAGCATCATCATCTAACGATGCTACTAAGACTATCAACATTACAATAATTCTTGGTATCAATATATATTTCTGACTAGACCAGTTTCTAATAAGATTTTCAATTATTTTTAGAATGATGCATTCTAGATGTTTACAGAAAAATTTAAAATTATTTTAGATGATTTCTTTTATTATCTGACAATAAGCAATCAATTGCAGTAAACCCTCGTCGAGCGCGGTTCGCAGAACGCTATTTTGCACGTTCTCTTTACCTTAAGTGTTGCCATTGAATTTGTCCGATGCTAGAATTTCATTCATAAGCGGTAAGCTGCAAAGCGATTGCGTTGCCATAGATCTGGCTAGAAGTTGCTAACAATTTTAGAAGATCGCCATCAAATGGAAAATGGAGCCAAAAAAAATCATCCAAATTGCTGGCAATAGATTTTCAGACATTGAAGAAGGAGAAATAAATGAATTAGTTGAGATATGCGAATGAATTGAATGATATCGAAGAAGGTTAAGGCGACACAAGAAGTTAAACGAATTGCTAAAAAAATTCTCACGAACTATCCGATTTTGCAAATGGAGATGGTTTCAAATGAAGAAATCAATTGACACTTTATGACAGATAAATTGAATGACCTTCTTACCGCGACACTTTTAAAGAGTTACAATACTCCTTGTCTCGAGGAAAAATCAACATGTTTTTTAAAACTAATTGTATCAGGTATCTACTTATTGAGCAGTAATAAAAATTCTTTTCAATTAATATTTGATTCATTTTTTTCCTTTCAATTACAACAATATTTAGGTTTATTTAATAAAAAAGTTTTTTAAATTTGGATAATACCTAATAAGGATTGGATAATAATGTTTTCCATATAAAGTTAACCTTGCAGGATCTAAAGTGATTTACTTTTGGAGTTTGATCTGCAATTTTGATGCTACTTTATTTATATTTATTCAAATGCTGTTAAAATACGAGACACACAGGAGTTCAGGAGAAATGGTTAGTTGTCCTATAAATTCTCATCCGGAGAGGAAGTATATATTTCAAGCATCCTGCGCGTTGTTGGGTATCACGTTTTCGGCTTAGAAGAGGAATCCTTCCACGAATCTATGATTATGTCTTTAAATGTGATAAATATTTATTCTCTAATTGTATGTGTATGGTGTTTGTGTGTGTGTAAATAAAGCTGCGAGTTCTCCAACCTGGGCCTTACAAGTATCTTACAATCGGGCTGCTCAACCTGCACACTACCCTAATTAATAAAATAGCTTAAAAGAAAAGAAACAGTGGAACATCAATTTAACATTTAATTTAGAAAAATAGAATTTAAGATGATCATTTTTTGAAAAATGATTCATGGTCTGGGGAAATGAAGAAATTAAAAACTAACAAATAAGCATAAGAATTGTTGAAATTATAAGGAGTTTAATATTGGAGCTATGCTAAAGTAATGTAAAGGTAAACATGTTTGCGTTTAGCAATATACTTTATTGCTATACGTAGTTGGGCGTTATGCCCACATAAGAACAGCCACCCGCGGATGATGAAAGGAGCCATTGCCTTCCAGAAGAGGTCTTTTTATTAAAAAAATGATTTACGGTTTGCAGAAGCATAGGCAGATGTTAAAATTTAACATGTAAACAAAAGAAAATTTTAGAATAAAATTAAAGACATTCAAGTTTGAGCTTAAGGAATATGCTTTATTATTGTTTTTTGCTGTATATCGCTGAGTGCCATATTTCACTTATGCATAACATGAATAGACCCACGGACAGATGATGAAAGGGAGGTCATTGCTTTTTGGAAATATTTTAGAAGTAACTCCCTCACATTTGAGTGACGTATGGAAGAAAATTCAGAAAATTAACACCAGGCATCTTGACTGTCGATGTCACTTATACTTCGACATGTCTAAATCGCGATCGAATTATTCATTTTTGGAAACAAAACAGTGGATGAAACAAACGCAGTCAGCAGATTAGATGATAGTTTATATATGAAATTCAAAACAATCCCTGTGTTCTACAGTTTAAATTAAAAACAAAAATGTTCATGGATATTTTGGCCGATTTGAAACACCGTAATAACACTATCCATAGCATTGTTGCCAGCTAAAACAATCCTTTCCATCAGCTTTTTGCAAAATCTGAAATTTTTCAGTAAAGGGTCTTGCCAATCTTACGCAAAAGTTTTCACAAGCATATTGTCCTTTGAGGTCTTCATTTTCGAAACGTAAATAATCACCGAACACACAAAATACTGGTTCTTTCTAGTACCTATAGTGACAAATTCCTGTGGTGATCTCAAGAAAAGAGCAAGCTCAAGGTTAAAGCAACACAACATCATTGCAATATGTTTTCTAGGTATGTCAGAGCTCCAATTTCAAAATTCGGTTTCTTTCAACTTGCAAAATATTAACACAACAATGCATTTACAAAAGGAAGTAATTAAATTAAAAATAAGCATATAAAATTCCTGTCTTTTATGTCTTCATCCACACTGTCGTTCAAATAAATTTGTAGTTGTATCAAAGCTTTTTTTTTATTATTAAAAATGATTATTTTTTATTTTTTAAATATGTTTATATTTACTTATTTTGCATGAATAATGAGAGTTAACAAAAATTAATTATGTTGCTGTCATGTCTTGGTTAATATCACTCATGAGTAATAAATACATCTATAAAACAAATATTTACAGTGATTTATTTAATATGATAAAAAAATAAACAAAATGTAAGCCAATTGCAATTTAAGCTCATTTTTATATTATTGAAATAACCAACTATTGAATAAAACTTAAAATGATCGATGCAAAGCCAGATTATCATCAGATACACAATCACACTAGGCAGAAAGCCATCCAATCAGAAATCTGAGTGGGTAGATCGGGATTATGATTGGCTGAGGTTTTTGTGAAATAAGAAACAATAATCATTACATGATGATAAATCCAAGAAATTACTGCTGTCTTTTCAAATAGTTTAATGATCTGTATATAACAAAATTGCATGTAATCATGGTTCTTAAATATTGCTTTAAGTCAAGTGCAAGGAACATTTTTGTACAGGTATATCAATTGTTTACTAATTTTTATCTTTCTAATGAATTTCATTATGAACTTATTACAAGAAAAAAATCAATTATTATTTTTTTTATTTTCACATAACTGGTTTTCTTCTAATTATATATCGTGGAACATGAAAGAAAAACGAATGACAATTACACAACAAACAATGGAAACAAATATAATTATTAACATTTTATTTAAATTCAATTGCTTCATGCTTTAGTAAGATACGGAAATTGATTGTCTTCCTGTGGATACACAGAGTGAGGCCTGAGGTCTCTGTATTTTCCATATCGCATTCTTTCTTTATACATGTCTCGCTTCTGCCAAGAAAACAAGTAGTTGTCTGGTTTATGGAGGCAAGGGTATTTGGGCATTGGAGGCTCTTCTTGGAAAGGTTCTATAGCTTTCAACCGTTTCAAAAGAACTTCTTTCTTAATTTCTTTGGGATCTCTGTATCTGTCTAAATATCTATAAGGAGGAAACAAGTAAATGAAGTTAATAAATATTATATGAAAGTAATATATAGAATAGACATTATATTTGTTTGTACATGCTTTAATTCAGCATTGTAGGACATTAAATTAAATATTCCTTTAAAGCAATCATTCTCCAATTCTTAATTAGATAAAAAAAGTATAGTTTGACCCTGTAACAAGTGGAACGGTAGACATTTGGTATAGTGGCAGAAACAGACGAATGAATTATTTGCTAAGAGTACTAGTCAGTAAAAACAAAGCATAAAGCTGCTTTGTAAGAAAGAAGTATAATAATTAGTGTGGAATTTTCCATATAGTTTTCTTTTAATATCATGTAAACTAAAATTTTAATGATTAAAAATTTAATTCTTTATAATTGAAATAAAATTTTAAAATGCCATTTCTTTCCCTATGATGCACTCTGTTTGAATCCATTCAACTAGGCTACTTGCCCATTTTCCATATGATCGGTGGCAAGAATAATATAAACTATTTAAGCATTTATTTCTGTTAAGTACACTACATTTTTTTGAAAAATAATTCATATTTAAAATTCTCCATTTTTTTTTAGAAAAGGAATAAAAAAAACAGAAATATATAAAAAATCAATCTTTCTTAGATAAATTCTTTCGGAATTAAAAAAAAAAAAAAAAAAAATTGAGCAAATAAAAACATTTCTAAATTTAATCTAATTAAAGAAATAAATTTTACATGCAGATTTACATTTTAGTTGCTTAGCAATAAATAAAAAAAAGTTAGAATTTTTATAATATATATATATTTGGTAAATATTAGTATTTTCTTTAAATAAAATAAAAATATTTACAAATTGAATGGCTCCAAATGAGGAAAATGAACTTGAGGCTTGATGTATAAGGGTTTCTCAATGTACTCAAAGATAGGTTCTTGCATATCTACAAAATAACATATTAGAATTTTTAAGAAAAAACAACAAAATTACATAGTTACAACAAACAAAGTTATAAAAATATTGATTTGAAATATTGATGAAAATTTGAAAATACTCTTTTATGATATACAATGGTATGTTAATACATATACAAGTGTATTATGAAAAGTTATATAGTTCAAGATATATGCTGATACATTAAAGAGAACTAAAATTAATTGCATAATATCTCAGCACAATTTGATAATATTGCAATTCAATATATATTTCAGAAATAAAAATAGACATTTTTTTATTGATATTATGTGTATGAAATTGAAAACAATTTAGCAAGAAAATGTATTAAATTTTTGCCATTGGCCATTTTTACCAAGAGCAAATAAAAAAGAAATTAATACAACAAAGCCAATTTGAAATCGACAATTAGTATAGCAGACTCTCTCTAATTTGACACTAAAATACTTTTTAAGTTGCAGAGAAAATCTTTATTACAGAAGTTAAAAAAAAAATATACATTGAATTGTACCAAGGAAAAAAACACAACATACATATATGGTGTCCCTGAATTCATGGGCTACCTTTTTTTAAGGGAAAATAAAATATGCCATAAAGTTTTCTGTATAGCAATATGGTGTTGGATATGATTGGTTTTTGCCGCAGAAAACATAGACTATGAGCTTCTCTGAAAATGCATTTTTCACAAATAAGGAAACCTTTACAACCGACGAAGTTCTTATTTGCCCTATTTCCATATATTCGTATTCACTACCTCTAACCCAAATGCTATATGTACATATAGTTTCTGTTATGGTACTTTCTTTTATGCTACAAAATGTTTTCCAAATCAATCATTAATTATTTTCTGTTCCTAGGGAAGTAAATTTTATTTTAAAAAGTACTAAAATATTCATTGCTCTAAATTGCATAATATATAAACAAAAATTTTTGTTGCAACATAAAAAATAAATATTAATAACATGTTAGAGCATGCAAAGAAATGTCTGGAATTACTACAATATGAAAAAATACATAAAACAATAGAAAAAACTTCCAGTGAAAGTATATTAATCTGAAAATATAAAATTTTAAACTTTGATTTGAATAAAGAAGGTTTGTAATACATAATGAATAAAAATTAAGATGTTATACAAAAATACAAAATAAATTAAGATGTTATTTATAAAAATGTCTACAGTGCTTACTAAGAGTATCATGAAAAAAGTCTGTTAAACTCTCATCCCAGATGCATTGGTAAAAAGCTAGGCCGGCTGGAGTTAGAAAGTCTTGAAGTTCTTTGTAAAAGTCAAATGTCTTAAAAGTTCTTTGTTCAAGGCTCAAGCTAAAAAAGTAGTATAATCACATTAAAATAATAAAAAAATATATTATAATAAAATGATTATATAATTGCATTAAAATACAATTATATAGTAATTTCACTGATTTGAGAAAAGTTGAATACAAATTTCTTTAAAATTCAATAAAAAATTTTATATACTTAAAATTACAATAAAAAATTAATTTGTATTGATACAAAAATCTTGTATCAGTAGAATTACATTTATAAATTTAATTTGAGTTTGGCTTAAATAATTAAATTGTGGAATTATTTCCTAAAATTTTATTCTTTTATATATGTTAAAGACAGTAGAATGTATTTAAATATCTTTTTACAAAATATATTTAATTTTACTTTTACTTAAATTAAACTTTTCTGATCATTTATTTATGATTAACAGAGAGGAATAATAAAAACAAATATACACTGGCATCAAAAACTTAAATAACGATATAACTTTTAAGCAGATACGCATAAATTTTAGATAAGGGCTTGTACAATAGACATAATTTAACTGAAAGATGATTCATATGCAAATAACTGGAACAAGACATCACTAATGACACTATGCTTCATTTTCTGTATTTTAAAAAAAAGGTCAAAAATTCTAAGAGTATGTCTTAAAAAATGTTATAAGAAAATGTGATATTTCTTTAACGACTTGGTTTTATTTAATACTTTTTAACACATCTTTCAAGGATCATTAATCTGTTAAACAAAATTGAGATGCACCATTGTGCTCACCAACAATTTTATGTGTGCCTACTGTTATGCGACCATAATAAAAAAGCTACTTAAGTTCTTTATAAAATATTATGCAATTTTTTTTATAATTAATAATTAATTAAAGAAATACATTAAAAAATCAAAGAATATTGCAAGTTTTCTATTAAAAAAACTAATTTAATTAAATTTTTTATTATCAAAATGAAAAAATACAGCAATTATCAAAACAGTATATTTTTATTAGCAAAATAAAAATATACATTCTAGAATTTACGCTGAGGTACAACAAGGTTGGGAATCCCATTTAGATAGTAATTCTAGTTTTTTCTTTTTAAGTTGTAATACTTTATAAATTATATTAAAGTGTTAGCAATAGCTTAAAATTGTATATTTATAACCATATAGAAAACATACCAATATAAAATTTTTTGATATTTTTACTGAAATTATTTAAAAATCACATTCTTTCTAATTGATTAATCAGAAAATTGCAATATTGTTAAAAAATAAATTTTTTTTTTCACTACTGAATTATTCTCTTTGTGATATTCTGATGATGAAGCCTTTTGAATAAGGTAATATTTAATCTTTGCAATATAAGGAAATTTTCCTAAGTATTAGAGTACAACAATCAACTTTTGAACTTCCCATTATTAAATTAAATTTGAAGTTTTCAAAATATTTAAAAAAATTGATATACAAGCATATTACTTATATTCTGATACTGAAAATATTATAATGCAACCAACCAAATTCAAATGAATGCAAAACATTTATCCATTATATGTTCATTCATTTACATGTCATTATCTCAAAATAATTATATCAATATCGATACATGAAAAATAATAATAATAATAAAATCCAATGAGCAGTTACACATATACAAAATAAGAAGACAAAATAATCTGTTCACTAAATAAGCAGATGTTCTTAAGTTTAACACATATATAACAAAATATGCTGATTTTATTCACATGTGATAAATGAATGAAACTCTATACTATGATAGGTAATGAGAAATAAATATATTATTGATAATTACCATGGTATTGATCTTTTCATAGAAGAAAAGTCTATTTTTTTATTTTGTTTGTACAGAACAAATACCAATCTATGATAACCAGTTCCTCGCATCGGAAATGGTTGAAGATAATCACAAACAATTTCCCCAGATTTTAGGTTGTCACCTTTGATATTTCCTCTGAAAAATAAATATAAGCACATTACTATCAAGTAATACCATTTTTAGCTAAAAATATATTTTCTGTTAAGTTTTCTTTTATCATTGATAAATGTTTTAAAAATCAAAATAATAACCATGAATATTATTTACAATGAATGCATTTTATCAAAAATAATTACAAATAAAATGTTACTACTTCCTCAAGAAGGTATCATCATTAATATCAGAAAGAAATGTCAAGAAGTTATACACTAATGTCGATATTACTTACATAAACCAATGCAGATATTCAGAATTTGTATCTAATAAATGACCATCAAGATTAGTTAAAACCAAGGTCCATAAATCATCAGGTTTACTGTCAAATGATACATTGGGAACCTTTGACACCTAAAATAAAAACAATAAATGATTTATAAATGAAACAACTTTAATTATCCATTTTATTAACCAAGACAACAAATAATACAATAACTTCTCTTTAATCTCGCATGATTGAAATAATTTTTTTTTCATACAGATTCAGGCATTTGATGAGTTTAAATGCCAGATGGTGAGACAATGCTACTCGCATTTTTATCTAGAGTTAATTATACTGTCAGTTCTTATTTAATGTGTACAAGTTCTAATAGTTTAAATTTTTATTGAGTGTTTTAGCTTTGATATCCTTTTAAATCCGGCATATCCATGGTCCTAAATGTGCCAGATTAAAGGGTACCACTGTAAGTTAGAGATCAGAGGTTACTGTAATTAGATTGGAAAGCTATCAGGGACAGATTAAGAAAAGAAATTGGATTTACAATCAGTGGTCTGCAATTTTGCTTTAATCACAATATTGATAAAAATAAAAGGAAAACATATGATCTGATATAAATGCTTCTATAAAATAATAGTATTTAATATAGATAATTATGATTAGCTAAATACAATTTATTCTACTAACATTAAATGGTTTTTTTAAAAACATTTTTATGAATGACTAAACAAAATTTCAGTAATTTGTAATACTATAAGTTTATATTAAATTAACTATGCTAAGCTAAAAGAAAAGATACATTTTATAATGATATTACAGAAAACACGAATTAAGAAAAATGAATTGCGAGAGATTATCTTAGATTACAATAATCTTTTCTGAGATTTTTCTTAAGATAAAAGAAAAATGACTTAATTGGCATTGGTTACTTTTATATTTCCTCTGCAATTTTCTTTCCAGCCGGCGATTACAGTAACTAGCATATTCAGAACAACAGACATGTCGGATTAGGAATTTTGCCAGATTATGAAGCATTTATATAGTTTTAAGGGTGATGTCAAAGATAAAACACTCTAGATAAAAGTTTAAGCAATTAAAACATGTAGATATTTAATATATTTATGTTCATTTTGAACTTACGTAGACAATATAAAATTTTGCCAAATGCGAGTTGCGTTGGCGGTGAAGGTCAACAAACAACTGAATTTATATCAAAGTGAAGGCTCGATTGCTGCTTGATTACAGATTGTGTTGAACTACCAAATGCCAGATTAAAGAGAGCTTCCTGTAAAAGTTTAAGAGTAGATTTACATGAAGTTTAATACTGTAGTTGTTTTAATGTATGTTCCATGTATTCTCAAAATAGTGGCATGTGAAATGCCTTTCAGATGTAAAACTGAATTTCCCTAATTACTGCAATTTTCTTTTTTAGAACTATGAAGAATTACTGATATAATATTGATTGTTTAATAGAGCTGCATTTCCTTTTAGATAGTTTGTAGAACACATTCAAATTCAAACAAAATATTTTTCTATATATTTAAGTTTTAAAATGAAAAAACATTCAAAATCCTGATTCCTTTCATAACATATGCAAGAATGATTGTTTTTTTCAGTTCAAGGTTAAAATAAAATGTTTTTATTTCTAATAATGGATTCATTTTTAAAAGTATACATTTATTAGATGAGTTTAAACATTTAATTTGTCTCATAGTCATAAATTAAATAACAATTAATTATCACTATGTTTGAATACACATATTGATTAATTGATTGTATAAGATTAACATTTATACCCTCAATATTTTTTATCCAATTAAGTAAAAAAAAAAAAAAAGCTATTCATATACATTGCTGATAGAAATAAACTGAAGAAAACACTAAATAGAATAAGACAATTGATTTAATAATAATGAAAAAAGATAAAGAAATAAGCAGCATTTCTTTTTCTTTTTAGAGTACAAAAAAAGTGGAGAAAAACTACAGAAAATAATATGGGAACAATATTTCAAAAAACTATACAGCATAACAGTAATCACAACTAGATGTAACAAAAAATTAGTACCTATTTTTTAAAATTACGAGAAACATTTACAAATCAATAAAATACATTCTACATTAATTTAAAAAAAAAAAATGATACTAAAGAATAAAAAACTATCTGACAAAGTGATAAAACTTAATGGGAAAGCAAGTATAATATGCAAATTGACTAACAAAGTAATAAATTTTTGACAGAATATAAAAGCAAATATTTTTTTAAAGAAATATTAAAATCTTTTTAGACAGAACAGATTATAAAAAAAAGTCTATATATTTTACTATTCTTTATAAATAATGAATTATTGTGAAATTTTAATTAATATTGGTACATAATATATTATCTAGCAATTTTTATATTCATACAATTTGATTAATTAAAGGAAACATTTGATTATTGTAAATATCTTTTGACCAATTAAATATTTATTTGTTGTAAATTTAGTTTTAACAAAACTTTTTATATAAGTATATCATTTAGAAAGCAAAAATTATTTGCAAAAATAGAAAATACTTTATTATTTTGTATTTGATGCTCACTTCTGAAGCTTGTAAAATGTTACCGCTATGTACTGGAGAAACATAATCTTCATCATAATCATATCTTATGTTGAGAGGTACACGAGGTGTAAAATAACCATGTTGATAGAGATGAGAATATATTCCATAATGTTCTGCTAAGTTTTGTAATTGTACAGATCCTTCCAATTCAAATGAGTCTTTTTTAATTGTAGCAAGATCAATTTTTCCTACACAAAAGATAACAAAAGTATTCAAAATTATAATGCTGAAAATAAGTAAATAAGTGAAAAAAAATCCACAAAGAAATGCAGCATTAATATTTATCATCATAATAGGAAAAGATATAAAATTATTTACAATTTTATTCATAAAAGATACACAGTTTTTTTAAACAAATATGTACATGACTTAATTGTTAAAGAAATGATTTTTGGAAGAAAGAAATTAGATTTGTTTTAGAGTTTTAGAAAAAATGAAGTTTAATACTTAAATGGAGTAAAAAGGTCAATATATATTTTTATGTAATTAGATTTAAAAAAATATCAATACTTTAATGAAATGATTAAATTTATGTTGGATACTTATGCTGGTTGGAGACTACACAATCAGGATTAAGGTAATAATATGCTATATAACTTTAATCTGCATTACAAGTAAAATAAGGTTTAAATAATAAGCATTTTAAAACATCTTTTTTAAATTCTAAAAAAGTAAAAACAGATAAAATTTTTAGTCGATTAAATTATATATAGAAGAAATTAATTAATTTTTATTATATTGCAGAATTTAATGACTTTGAAATTTTTAAAAACTTTAATTTAGGTTTGGACACACAAATAGCTCATTAACCATGAAATTAATAAGTAAATATTTTATATTTTTAACAATTTCTTGAATAACTACAGAAAATAGTCTAATTTAAATTTAAAAAAATTTATTTTAATACATACAGCAAAAAAATACAAATAACCTATAATGAACAAAAATACTTTTAGAAAGATAAATTATAAAATAAAATTCATAATTCATAATTAATTATAAATAAATTCATAATTTCATAAATTATAAAATTTTAAATAAAACAAAAATATTATTTTTGATAAAAATGAAGCTACATTAATTTTTTTAAATTGATCTAAAATATCTTTATATTACAATAAAGGCCAAGCAAATTATTACACCTTTTATTCATCATTTTGCCTTTATTTCTTTTATGAGTAAAAAAAAAAGATACACTTCAGTTTATTATTTAACAAATTTTGACTCTTAAATGTGTTATATTTTTCCTGTAACAAACATGCTAGAATTAATTAAATACAAGTTTTGACATAATCGTTAAATGTTTTATATCAAATGTTAGTTTGGTCCATGGACAATTTAAACAAAAAAACAATTAGGAAAGTGAGAAAAAACATGATTAATTGAACTACGAATCTAATTTAAGTAAAATATAATGATGTACAAGCTTAATACATATTGAAAAGAAAATACAATCAATATTTTAAACCATTATATCTATCATCTTATCAATATATATATATATAAACATGCTTTAAATTTAATTATTAATAAAACTAATCAAAAGAAAATATTTGAAATACATATGAAAAGTTCCTATTGTTTAAATAATCAATGTATTTTTAAATTAGAATTAAAGTCTTTTTATATCAGCAAATTTTATCGCATATATTATCAACAAGCAAGTTTTGCCAGAAAAAATAAATTATTCATCATGATCACAATTGTAAGTTAATTCAATTTAGTTTTGGCTTCTATTAATGTTTTTGCTTCATTAATCCCATTTTTTGTTTAATTAAAAATATTGACAGATTCTGTATTTTGAGTTCCCCACCACTGATTCTCATTTCAATGCCAATTTGGAGATAACTATTTAAACTTGGTTTGTTACTTGTTTTTATGATGACCTGTATGACATGTCATGTTTTTTTATACATGGTATCAGTGTTCTTGAACAGTGAATTTTGCTGTTTCATGCTTATATTTGTGCTGTTATTTATTTGAGCTATTACTTTGTTCATTATTAAGTATTTAACAAGTAAGTTTTTAAGTATTTAACTATTATTATACATTTAATTTTTTTATGTATTTAATAAGTAAAATGTTAATCTCATTAAGTCTAAATAATTTCCATAATCATTTAACACCTACTAGTAAAAATTATTTCTAATTCTAGCTGTAATCCTTAATATGACACATTACAATGCACATTATTTATATATTTAATCACTAGAATACACCTCACTTTGATACATTTCATTTTGGGGTCACCAATCCTTACAACTAAGGTTTGCATGGGAAAAAATGAATACATATTTAAGAAACTTAACAAATTGTATAAAAATTTGGGAATAAATCAGAAGGGTTTCATATATGGGAAAGATCGATTAGTTAATAGATACTTCATATATTTCGTATAAAAATGTAAAAGCCTCAAAGTAATATTTTAATTTAACATAAATGCTTGTTTTGATGCTTAAGTTAATGGTACAAATTACCCATATAAGGGTTTTGTATACAGTCATGCACACTTACGGAGTTCATTTTCATCAGAAAGTTGTGTTTTGCTGATTTTGCATGCTTTTTGCCAATCTAACCTATCTTGAATTGTAATATTCTTTTTTTCAGATCTACTAAAACCAATATCAATTTTTCTATCCAAAACAGGATCTGGAGCATTTAATTCTGTAAAACAAAATATTCAATTAAACTCAATATTAAAAAAAATTTACAATCAGACAAATGCTATTAATTAATTAAAATTCATGATTTAACATTGCATTTTTTTTAGTGACAATATTAATTATCACATTCACATTTGTTCAAACAATCAACAAACAGTAATATCCCCCTTCAAAAATTATACTAATTACTGAATGTCTAGAAATACTTAGCAGTTAATCTATTTTGAATTTAAGTTTCCTTTTTCATCCAAAATTATTCATTTTAAGTTTACTTTTATAGAAACTGTAAGAAATTTGGGGACCATATTTATTTTGCAATAAAATGCATTTTAAAAGAATAATTTTAGACTTGTGAAGCTATTTGAAATTAAAATTATAATCTCTTCTGTGTTAGATATACAATTTTCAATTCGGGTTTGTTATAAATGCATTTACAGATATCCTGTAATTCAGAAGAATGGTAGAAGGATTGCTTGAATTTCCCTCCTAAGAAATATTTTAATGAAATCTATAAAAATTAAAAATAAATCTACTGAAAATATTTATACACCTTTTAATCTATCTTCTAACGAAGGAATCTCTTCAAGAGGTTTTAAAACAGTACTTCGATACTTTTCTTTGCGTGCCCAATATTCAGGACTTGGAAGTCTTCGTTTATAGAAACCTAAATATCTTGATTCTTTCTCCTTTCTAATAAAACGAATTTGAATAAAAGAGACATTTTTTAAAACATTTTTGGAAAGTCCTTGTTTAATAGATTTTCCGGCAATGTATACCGCAGACATGATGAATCTAATGTTTACAAAACAAGTTCGGTGAATGTTGCCAGTTTTCGTTGTCTATCTGAATAATTTGTTAATTATCGTATGAATTCGATAATTGACAATGGGTGTAACCCTTTTTCAACTTTGAAAAACGATGACACCCATTGGAAATCGTAGATTATCTTGAATCTTCTAAAAAAATTTTTTTAGTAACATTTACGGTTTCTTTCTAATAGTCTAAGGAAATGAATGGTAATTTACCTCTGAAAACCATCCTAAGTTAAGCATCATTGGGTGCGGTCAGTACTTGGGTGGGTGACCACCTGGGAACACCGCGTGCCGTTGGCAAATTTGGGACCTGAATGGCCGAGTGTCTAGCGCTCTGGCGCTCGGTGCCACAGGTTTCGGGTTCGAATCCCGGCGGTGCCATGGATGTTTGTAGTGGTTCGGAATCCACTTTAAGCCGTAGGTCCCGGTTCTTCTATGACTGTAAGAGCGTCACGGAGCAAAAGTCAGGCTTCTACCTACGGGTGCTCCATCACAACAGAAGCTGCTTCCTTCCCCTTCAATTATGAGTCCATATGGGCTTGTGGGCTTGGCCAGCCAAGTGGGATAAGAAACAACAAACAAACCATCCTAGAAAGAACTGCATTTTATCTTAAAGCTTTGATCAGAGATGATTATGGCCAATAGTGCATAAAGGTGCTTCAATAAATCATCTAGAATATGAAAATTATCATAAAAAAAAAATTAATTCCTACAGAAATTTTAATAAAAATTTACTGAATTTTGAAAATACTGTTTGATAACTTAATCCCACATATTAAATTAAAAAAAAAAAAAAAAGTTTTTGATCAATTACTGGCCACAATAAAAATGCTATGTTTTTGGCAAAATGAACTTTTTATTTTTATTTAATTACAAATATTTATTGTTTAATCTTATGAATTTCTATTAGCTTGAGAATTTGGTTTCCTTTAACAATTCTACAGAAGAGGCTCAAGATAGCTTGTTTGTACCTTTTTTTCCTTATTGAATCTGTTTTTGCAAAACTTTCGAAGACAAAAAACTTTCGAATTCTACAGAAGAGGCTCAAGATAGCTTGTTTGTACCTTTTTTTCCTTATTGAATCTGTTTTTGCAAAACTTTCGCCTTCTTTGATACAAGAGGCTATAGTTGAAAGTGTCAAATTATTATATTTCAGGGTGTGGAAAATCACAAAGTAATTGATAATAACTAAGAAATAATTATGAAAATTGAATCTGTATTAATTAACACGTTTAAAATACCCGTAAATTTATTTCATCTTAAAAAAAGAAGTACTTACAAATGAAATTTCTATTTTAATTCTAAAATAATGCAGAATATCGATTTCCTCCTAAAATCCGGGAAAAATCGAAGGACAAAAATCAGGATTATCAGGATTCAAACTAGAGTTATTACGCCCACAACACCATGTACTAATCACTATGCTAAAGCATTGTAATATATATATATATCTTTTAAAATAGCAACACAATTATCGTAACATTTCATCAAAATATATTTTATTAAAGATTAAAACAAAGCACCTATTTCTTCTGTTTTATTTTTAAAACACTTCATTTAAACTGAAAAGGGGAAAAAACAATATCTTTCTGTAATAAGGCTTCGTTTAGAATATTTATATATTTTATTGATAGATGGCGCTACTACAAAACTTAAGAAAAAGACATTTTTCACAATAGGGTGGTGTAAAGAGTCTTTCTTGAGTCTCTCCCAATGGTACACGTGGTTCTATATAAGTAGTAACAAATAGAACTAATAAAAATGTCTAAGGATGATTTTGGAAACGGATATGTAGTAGATTGTTTTATTAGATTAGATAAACTGAAAATAATTTTTATTAACATGTAAGACGTTTCGTGAGAAACTGATTTAACGAATCACATAAACACATCTTTGCTAATTTCTATTATTTATTCGTTAAATTATCTAATATTTTAACTTACTTTCTTTTATTTTTCTGACTTAATGTCTTTAATTTTTTTTCCCAAATTGAAAATAAAAATGAATTATTGTTGTAATACAGTTAAAAAAAAAAAAAAAAGTAAAACTAAATAAATGCTTGTTTTATCAAGAAATTATTAAAAAAATCTTAAAAATGAAAACCTTGAATATGAATTATAGAGGTGTTTTACTTATTCTACTTCAGTAGCGAATTATCAAAATAGCATTCACATAGAAAGCTTAGGATATTTTAATGCCACGGCCTGTACTAGACCTATGACGACTTCAAGAAGAAGGCCACTTTCAGATTCATGGGAACACTTTATATAAGGTCTATATATTCTGTATATATATATATATATATATATATATATATATATATATATATATATATATATATATGTATAATTATATAACACTTAATATAATTATACACACACACACACATGTATATATATATACAGAACTCTGGGTTATTACAAATTATTTTTTACAAAGAAATGAAAATTAAAGATATAATAGAACCGTTATTTTGAAATTGGAACTTGAATATACTAGCCAGACAAGATTGTAGGTATGTAATATCACAAAAAATGAGGAATTTTATTTAAAGCTAATGGTCTGAAGAATTCACAGCATGAACGCCACTTCATTTATAACATCATCATCAGAAGGCTACGAATACCAGGGTTTCAACTAGGGCGATTCGAGCATAAGTATTGCTGAATTACAGTACTGTAACGTCTCGGCCTATATTAGACATATAACGGCTTCAAGAACAGGACCACTTTCAAGTTCAGGGGAACACTTTAATTTTTATTTACAAGCATTTTATATATATATATATAAATAATGAACTATGGATTATTATACAAAGAAATAAAGCTTAAAAATATAATGTGATCAAAAGTGCACGATTAAATCACACGTTCACAAGGTCAGAGATTTTTCAGAGTTCTCGAGTCTACGAGTCTAATTGCTTAGTCTGCGGCAGACCTTAATTATTACATGGCGTGATACTATAAATGAAACCATAAGGGGTTCACTTTGAAAAGTAGGTGGTAACTTCAGAGAAAAAAGTAAAACAACATTTCTGGATGACTCGTCGCAGAACTCACTCTCTTCTACACCAAAACCCTCCTTTTTAAGACAATCCGTCAAGAGGATGGCGGAGGGGGGCTTCCCTCACTTTTCATTGGAGTAGATATTTCTCAGCTCGTGGTCTATCACCAATCACGATGGAACAACTTATGGTATAGTTCAATTTCAATCTGTAGTTGTTTCGACCTGTGAATGACGCACAGTACATTCGTTAATTTCCTGGGTCTCATTATACGTGACACCGAATATCTTCTAGCAGATTTGACAGGTTGTTCTCATTAGTACAAAACACTAATTGCATGTCAAATAACTACCCGTAGTATTGCTTATAGTCAAATTTGAATGAGGAGTTGATATTATATACTTGTCAAATAATATGCATTCCTTTCTCCTGGGAATGAAATGCTAAAACTTTTCCCGTGAGTAAAAAAATGCTACAACACTTCCTATTTTTACTGGATATTGTAAATGAAAATGAATAAAATAATTTTTTCTTCCATTCTGTTTTATACTTGTATACTATGTAATTCTCAAAATTTTCGTTGATGATCTCATACCCGCTGGGATGTGACGTCAATGCTAAAGAGCCAATCACGCGACAGCGCGGTGTGATGATGTTTCAGTAGCCAATAGCCGATTCTTGCGGGAAGAGCTGTGCTTTAATATTTTATCTCCACATCAATCAGCAATATATGTCTGTATCTGCTGGTATTCGCGCGGAGTAAAGTTTAGAACCGGCCAGTTGGCTAGCACTCTAGCTTTTGGTACCGCGAGCTTCAAGTTCCGAATCCTGACGGTGGCATGGATGTTTGTTAGTGATTCGGAATCCACGTTAGACACGCGTACTGTGGAGAGACAAACCAAACTAAAGTTTAGAAAGTAGTTGTAAATGTTCAGGTTCGAATTTATTAGCTATTAAAAAATCTTGTAATATGAGTAGCAGAGACGATGTGCAATTCTGCGGGGTCTTCACGATCCCCTCCTCCACCAAAAAAAGTGCAGTCTAATAAACCTCTAACAGTTGATTGAAATTGAAAATTTGTTGGCTGAACTTTCAGACGTGTATTCGAGGGATATTAGTTATGACAGAAAGGAAGAATTCATTCCTCCTCCAAGGTGCCCGTGATATTTCGGATTCTGAAGAGGCAGAATCGCAAGACAAATTCTCCTGAAGCACAACTCCTGACATAGAAATGAGATCTTAAGTGAAGGATCTCGAGTTTGTCTAGTTTCACTTAAGTGTCGAGTCACTTGAGTGTGTGAGTTCACTTTAAGTGTCACTTGAGTTTACTTTAAATGCCGAGTCACTTGTCACTTGTCGAGTTTCAAATTGAGCTTCCACAGTTGAGAAACCCAACTTACTGTCTCCTATACTAGGATAGGTATATCAGTGACCTGATGGCCAAGTGGCTAAATTTATGAAGAAATACCATATTGGTGCCCATGACATGGATGTTTGTTAGTGGTTCGGAATCTGCTTTAACTGTAGGTCGTCTAGTTATTCCTTATGTGCAAAAAATGACTGTACAGTGGCAAATCAAATCTAGATATCTTAATACTTTTAATATCTTAAGTGATTAAAAAAAAAAAAAAAAGGATTGACGGTGAGATTTAATGCTGAAAATTTTCTCTTAATTTTCATAAATATTTTTTCCAACAAAAATTTGAAAGTAAAATTTATTGTGTTAATTACTGAAGTGAGTTCATGTCTTGTAGTTAATAATAATTAGAAAATTTTTAATATTAAATTTTTCTAATATTTGAATGTTTACTTTTCTTACTGGACAAGAGCAAGAACATGGAACATGGAATATGTTCTGCCTATTCAACTATACCTGAAAATATTAACTATTGTATTAGTAATCAATCATGTTAATATTTTACCATTATAAAATAAAATTTTGGAAATAAAGTAAATTTAATATATTCAAGTAACTTTACTGAACCAATTGTGTCATGATAAATTGTATCTCGTGACTAATTTCATGTGCATGTATTATTTTTTCGTTTTGAAATGAATTTACAATAACTAACTGACCAGGCGTGTAAATTTTCTCTGAGCAAACACAAAGTTAATCGAAAGCTAATGAAAAAACATTAATATTTCGAACTTTGAAAAAATTTGTCATGCTTGGCCCACATAAATTTCACTTTTCATATTCTACAATGTAAGATGAATATAATTTATTTTCCAATAAATCGATTCTTTCTATTTTACTAAGGGATTAATAGTATAAAAGTATTAAGGATTTTCTTTTGACTGTATACATATCATTTAAAAATACAATGTGTTTACGCTGATTGAAATACTGAAGACAGCTTTCCTTTGTAAACAACATCGAAAGATTTATTATTGAAAAAAAGGTAAATTAAACTTTGTAACAAAGTTTGCTTTCGTTATTCCTTTTATTGATCAGAGCTTAATTAAGTATTGAATTCTCCATAATCTCCATAAACACGTCGTTTAAAAAAATCAATATTTTCCTTCATTTAAAAGAAGTTTTTCAAAAGAAAATTAACTAAAGACCAAAATTTTTTTATGGATTGAGCTTATCAAAAGATCAAGTTATTGCGAATATTAGATGCAATAACAGGTAATCTAAAACACAATATCAAATATTTATTACAATGTTGATAGCCTATTCATTCAAGAAAAAAATTAAATGGAAAATTTCTAAGGTGAGCAAAATGATTGATGTTTTGTTAAAAGTGTCAAAAGGCAAATTAAAAAAGTGAAATTACTTTATTTTGCATTAGAAGAAACATAAATGTTGTTTCATTTATTCTTGCAGAATATTTGAAAAGCAAAATCCTTTAGAATTCATTGGTGAAAATTCGATTTCATGAACATGTATCGAATGTTTTTCATGAGCATGTTTCATTTATTCCAAAAGAACAAATTCGTTCTAAAAGAAAAATCTATTCTAAAAGAACAAATTCTACTTATTAATTCTGTGTACTAGCTTCAAGATCTGAAAGTAATTTTAATGATGTAAATAATTTTGTTACAAAAAGAACAAATTCGTTCTAAAAGAAAAATTTGTTCTAAAAGAACTAATTAATTATGTGTTTTAGCTTCAACATCTGGAAGTAATTTTAATTATGTAAATAATTTTGTTACAAAAAGAACAAATTCGTTCTAAAAGAAGAAAATTCAATTTATTGATTCTGTGCACTTGCTTCAACATCTGAAAGTAATTTGAATGTGTATGCAGCAAACCATTGGTTCACAGAATTACATTTCTGTATTTCTTTTGTTACTGACAGCCATTTTCAAATACGGAGGGTGCGATATATTTCACAATTAAAAAAAATCTTTTACATTGCTGTGAGTAGTTTTAGTTAATTGAAGTTAAAAAGGTTTCCCATGTTTATTCTGTAGAAACAATTACAATGATAAAGATTTAGATTAAAATAAAATCATAAAAATTGTTTTGATGTATATTGCATAAACATGTGATAAAATTCAAAATTGTTAAAAATTTTTTTTTTCTTTAAGTGTTGAACTGTGCAAATAATAATAAAAGAGAAAAGAGCTAAAAATTTTCTAAGGATTACAAGAATATATCTGTGTCAACCATATGTAGGTTTTTAATGTGTGTCACTGCATGTAATGGTAAGATATTAAATGTTATACTTCTCAATATCTCTATACACAAAGCAAGTGCACCAGTACCAAGTTATCCAATGGAGTTAAGTAGAGGAATGCTCAAAATGATTCTATTGGCTGAAAAGAAGATTTGTTTCCAGTAGACGTGTCTATTTAAGCAACAGAACATTCAAAGTAAAAAATTAAATTTCTAAAAACCCAAAAATTATTAATGGGATAATTTTTTTTGTATTTTTTTAATAAATTATATGCTGTTAATTTAACTAAAATGAACTAATACACAAAAGGAATTCCAGATATGATAAGTAAAAACATTTCTAACCACGTATCTAATTAAAATAAAGTTATTAGAGTGGAATGTTTTTACAAACTAAACCATTTTATGTTTATGATTTTCTAAAACTAATTATACATATCTGAATATTTTTATTATGTTTGATTTTAGTTAGATTTACAACGGATTTGCAATTAATAGAAGGGAGAGTTAATTTGAGAATTTTTTGGTATGATACATAAAGATTTAATGAAAATAATTTGAAAACAGGCTACCTTGATAAGAAAATAATTTTTAGATTATTTATAGTTTGTACTTAATCCAAAGTGTATAAAAAAGCTTCTAAAAAGTTTACTAGA
Source organism: Caerostris darwini (assembly GCA_021605075.1). Lineage (NCBI taxonomy): Eukaryota > Metazoa > Arthropoda > Arachnida > Araneae > Araneidae > Caerostris > Caerostris darwini. The sequence continues at coordinate 559,635 of BPLQ01011204.1, read as the reverse complement.
TAACTTTAATCTGACTAATAATTTCAGTAATAGAATACATTTATAAATTGGTTTTACTTGAAGTATTATAAATAATAATTGAGTTTCTTTTATCAAAAATTCCATAAAGCATTTTTTTCGATTGATATTAAAGGCGATACTTATTTTTAATTCAATATAGTTTCTTTTTTTCTTATTAATGAAGGAATAATAATAATAATAATAAAATGGAGGAAGAGCTTTTTCAAGTACGAAGTACACACTTGAGGGATGGACATTATCCTCCAAAACTCAAGATTCCTATTAGACTAAATGGATACGGTTCATTATGGAAAATGTTGTCACTTTTTGGTGTTGACGTTACAAAAACGTCTAATGATAGGAATTTGCCAGATTGCTCATTATTTTTTTGTTTTGCGATAGCTATAACTTCACTTGCTTATTTTATAGCTCAATTAGTAAATGCTGTCAATAATGACATAATTTTTAAAGATGTTATTCAATTTTCGTTAAATTTCTTTTCGTTTGCTCTTTGGATTGTTATGTATAGAAGACGAGAACTTTTACAACAAGCTTGTCATAATTTGGCAATTATCTCTAGAACGCTTCAATTTGAGTACGTAAAAAATCTATCGTCTTCAATATTTTAGTTATTTTAATATGGTTTTTGTTACTAGTTCTATCGTTTTCATTAGCTCTGACACACGTTAACTCAGAAGATGAGTTTGATTTTAAACAAACTTTTGGCTACAGTTCTGAATCGAGTGTGTTTGATTTGATACTTATTGCATTATGTAATTGTTTTATCTTTTTCCAGATTCTTTTTTTACCATGCTTTTTTAATTTAGCAATAAGTGCTTTGTATTACAATTGTAAGTATTTACTTGTACAATATAATAGGAAATTAGATGGCATTGATAATGCTGTTACGAATCAAGAAGTTATAACATCTTATCTCACATTATATAAAGTAATTGAAGACGTGTACAATGTACTGCGTATACCAACTGTTCTGTGCACTTGCTGTTTTGTTTTGCATTTATCTACACCATCGTATTTAATTCTTTGTCAAGCTTTGCCTACTCTTGATGGCCTGTATTCACCAAGTAAAGTAGTTTCTGTTTCAGATTTGATTTCTTTCCTCACTTGCACATTGATAGCTTTAATTTCTGCAGCATGCATACCAATTATTGTGCAAGAAATCTACCAACAAATAAATAAAATAACAATTTCATTCACACGAATACAAGAAAATACAGTATGCAATTTCTCTTCTGATTACAGAACCGTAGAAATCCTCAAGGTTGTTTTGCAAAAGAAACCCATCAAGATATCATTTTGTGAAAGATGGCGTAATCACTCCTTAGTGATATTTGTAACTATTGCTATCGTGTTATACAGCATTAAGTTTATATTTAATATTGATGATAGTTTTGAAGGAACCGACGATATATCAGATGCACGAAATATGTCTGATAAATAAAATTTTAAGATCAATAAGATAAAAAATTCCTTAGAGTAAGACTGTTTATGCTAAAAAATATTTCATTTAAAGTTAATGCAATTTATTTCTCAGATTTGCATTTAATAAATTATGTTTTAAAGAATATATTTTTCACAAATATCTGATAATTAAAAACCAATTTTAAATCAATTAATGAATTTAAGCGCTAAATGCCTGATAATTAAAAATTAACAGTTATTCATTTTATTGTCATTTTCATGATTTCGTCTTTTGACTTGAAAATTATTTCTGCTATTTAACGCAAGAAAACGTTGACCAAGAAAGCTATGATGGAATCAAACTGATTTTTCCTTATAATTATTAAATGTTTCTCTTTATAATCATGAAATATGTGTTAACAAGACATATTTCATGAAAATTTGGTTTTTCATTGCTTTAATAATGACCTCTATATCCTTTGAAAAGAACAATGTCTTCATTACTACACAGTATATAAACTGCAATTAATTTCTATGGACATACAATAGTGACGAAATTTTACTTTTGTATGCACTATAACGTCATACTTTTTCTTTAAAAATTCAAAGTTCCCCAACACAACGCGTTACTAAAAATAATCATCAAAAGCTATAGTTTTTGCGTTGCTTAAATTATTGAAGTAGAATTTTCGCACAGATGTCCTTTCGCACTGCAAATTATTTTATCGTGTGATGTGTTAGAAGATATTTTTTTAGATACTTTTGCTTCTTTTTTTAAAGTGACACTTTAAAAGTAATAATGGTTATTTGACTAGTAACACGCAATGCTAAACCATCATTCTTCCGAAATATTCTCAAAAAAAGCTGGTGACCAATGAAATATTTGATACAATATTTATCATTGAAGCATCCCACTTCACAAAGGCATATATAATAGAGTGTGAAAATAAAAAAATAAAATAAAAAACACCTTCAAAAACAAAACTGAAACTTTAGTAACTATAAAAGAAATATTTTTCAAAGGACTACAAACTATTAAAATAAATGTGAAGAGTAACTAATCCCAGTAATGTGTTCCTAGAATTTTTTATTTACTTTAAATTAATGTTTCGAAAAATTGATCATCGTATATGACGAAAAATTACCTATTAAAAAAAGTTCTGCTTTATAAATACCGAATGCACAAATTTTAAAAGCGCTATGCTATCATTTTTATTTGTCATTATTTGTTAAGATACTTATAAGAAAACAACTGGATAAAATATTTAATTTAAATTACATTTTCTGAAATATAACTTTAATTAAGAAAAAGCTCGCTTAAACTTTTTTATTTGGTTTTGATGTTTGTTAAAAAGTTGAGAATTTTAGTCAGAAATAAAAATTAAAGGAAAATATTTTGAAACTTTGTGTAGAATTCAGTTTAAATTAGCCCATTGTTTTTTTTACTTAATATTAATATCAAGATTTGAATATCGAAACTCCAAGCAAAAAGTTTTAGCATTTTAATTATTGAAAATTATTAATTATTTAATTAATAAACAATTTGATAAAAAACCTTCACGAGCGAATATTAAAATTAAAAGAAAATGACTTCGTCTGACAAACAACTGTATGCAAATTGTGTGATTCTAATTTGCTTCTCAACTGGACTGTCAACTTTGGAAGTTACAATGACACCATTCTACTTCTGGTTCGAAGATATTGTTCATGACAATTGGATCCTAGAAAGCTACGAAGAGACTCACATGATAAGCTGCCTCCAGAAATGCAGAGCTGATACTAATTGCACAGGACTTGCATTGGGTCCTATGAACAACGAAACCGATGAGTACACTAGGACGTGCCACACACTTTGGGACATCAATGAACAAGATTGTAAAGAACTAGATCCAGAAGAAAGTTGTAATAGGACAGGATTTCAAGTCTTTCATGTAAGTATAGGCATTTTTCAATTCCTACTATTAGTTGACACTCTCCCTATATATATTTATACATCTTGTTCAACTTTTCAATCGTTAATAAAATACTTTTTATTCATCCACTTAAGTTCAAATAATTTTTTTTTTAACTTATAGGAGAAGACACTTGATGTTAATACTGTTTTTTCAAATATTAATTCATTCATTAAATTTAATTAATTAATTTAAGTTTTATATGGGAGAAAAAAATTTCTCTTATAGAAGATATTTAGCAGGATATAAATTTAGGAATAAGTACCGTTAGTGGCGAAGCGTGTGGTTCGCTGGAAAAAAATGTCTTTTTCAGATTCTTTTTTCATTCTGGCTTTTAGTCTGTGTCAAGGAGGGAACAAAATGGAAAATGAAACGTGAATAAATGAGTGTGAGAGATGGAAAGTGTGTATGTGAGAGAGAGAAAGTGTGTGGGAGAGAGAATTTTTTCTAACTTAAAAAAAATGAATGTAAAATTATTTATAAAGGACTTTCTGCAATATAGTGAAAAAAAAGTAGGAATTGACTTAAATTTTGTTTTTATATTACTCGTTTTCACTATAATTTATATGTAATAAAAACTAGCAGGTGGCTTCTGACTTGATAGATTTAATCTGCCAATCAAGGCTGACTTTAAGTTTTCGTGCTTATGTTGGTAAAAAGGACGTTAAATCTATAGACCAAAGAAATTGGATGATTTAAAACCCAAGATTCAACCCTACGGTATTTGCCGTAGATTAGAGATCAAAGTTGACCTATTAAAATGATTATCCAATTGAAAAGTGACCAACATATTTAATATTAAAGAACCAGTTAAGCTAAAGTTATTTTTTTAACCATCAAAATGCATATTACCATTCACAAAATTTTCAATTTTTAATTTCGAGATTCTTTTTTGCAAAGGTTCCAATCAGGTTCATGAGAAAATGAAACAATTTTATTATCCATGTAAAAAAAAAAAAAAAAAAAAAAAAAAAAAAAAAAACCCCATAATAATAATAATCCGTTATTACGTAATTTTTAATCAAGAATCCGTGATTATTATGGAAAAACTGTAATAAGTGACATCGCTGTTTTTGAATTTAAATGTATTTTAAACTTTAAATTGAACAAAAGAAATAAAAGTAAAATAAAACAGATCTTTCAATATGTATATTCACGTAAGGGTTTCGGAAATATAAAGAAGAATAAGAATAAGAAGATTGGAAAGATTATGCTTAAAAACTATATATTATTTTTTTAAATTTGAATGAGGTAATTTAAATTAATCGATTCATAACTACGTAAAAATCTTGTTTCTTGATAGATAAATAATTCTATTTAATAATGAATTATAATTTATATTTCATAATTACATATATTTTCTCAAAAGTTTTATGTTTCGAATTTTTACTATATAAATTTATTTATAATTTAAAAAGTTTATTTGTATTTAAAAATTTTTCATCAGCTGACAAAGCCTTTAACTTCTACAACCGAAATTCCCTCTACAACCCAAGCAACATCAACTATTTTAACAACAGAAAACATTCCTATCAGTTCCACTACCACAAAAAACATCACAACAACGACAGAAGATGCTACTACGGCTGAAACTCCAACAACAACGGTAAAGCTTTCATCTACAACTGAAATTTCAACTACTGAAACACCGATGGTACCTACAACTACTACTGCTATGGAAGACACAACAACTACAACGAAGTCCACAACCACTACAACGGAAATTACAACAACAACAAAACCTACAACAACAGCAACAAAAGAACCTACTACAACTACAACAACAGAACCTACTACAACAACAACAGAGCCTACTACTACAACAACAGAGCCTACTACTACAACAACAGAACCTACTACGACAACAACAAAGTCTACTACAACAACAACAAAACCTACTACAACTACAACAACAGAACCTACTACAACCACAATGGAACCTACTACAACCACAATGGAACCTACTACAACAACAACAGAGTCTACTACAACAACAACAACAACAGAACCTACTACGACAACAACAGAGTCTACTACAACAACAACAAAACCTACTACGACAACGACAACGGAACCTACTACGACAACAACGGAATCTACTTCAACGACAACAACAGAACCTACTACAACGACAACAAAAGAACCTACTACAACAACAACAACAAGAGAACCTACTACAACGACAACAATGGGAACTACAACTACAACTGAAAGTGCTGAATGTACTGAGGGATTTGGTTCTCAACTTATGTCAAAATGTGGTAAGGCTTTTATTAAAAATTACAGGGAAAAAAAAAATTAAAAATTCTGCAAAAATATTATATTTCTTTTTCGATAGTAAAAGGGATATTTTTTAAAATTATTTTATAAAAAGACAATGCATTTATAAAGACGTTCAAAAACAAAAACAAGCAATATTTGTAGTTTCATTTCAAATTTTTTTTTTGCATTTCTTCCTTATGCAGAATAAATAATATTATTATAACCGTTTTTCATTAATTTTAAAACTTGATTTTTATAAAACGAAGTAATTAATCTGTATATTTACTTAAAATGAAACAATTTTTGTAGGAGCGGAGAAATATGAAGGACCATGTAAAGGCCAGTCAAAAAATATCATGTGTCAAGGAGCAACCAGACTCCAACAACACGTACGTGGCTTGACATCGTAAGTAACGAATAACATATTTTCTTATAACCATTTGGATTGGCACTTCATATGCACTTGTTTTACAAGATACTATTTTAACGAGATGAATCATATGAAGATGCTTGCAGATGAGTATCTCCCAGAAAGTTGAAATAAAAATTTATTTTGATATAGGAAAGAATGACATTTGTCGATTAATCTTTCTCGGCATGGTGGATCTCAGAAGTCTCAAAGATGCTTAACACAATTCCTTTTTAACTGGAAGTCATTCCTAAAAATTCTAGACTCTTCCTACAACTCTAAAATCCCGATAATTTCTTTCTTCATTTTCCTTTTCCTTAAAAGATTGTATTCTCAAATTTATTGTGCTATTAAATACGAGTGCCAAAGAAAGCGAAGTCGATCGCACCTGCTGGAAAGGTCATGACCAACGTGTTTGGGATGCGAAAGGGATCCTGTTAATTGATTACTTTGCAAAAGGAAAAACAATTAAATGCTAATATTACTCCAACCTTTTTGACCAGCTGAATGCCAAAATTCGCTAGAAGAGGCCTGGATTGAAGAAGAAAAAAGTCATCTTTCACCAGGACAACGCACCTGTGCGCAAGGGTGCGCTGGCGATGGGAAAACTGCGGGATTTGGGGTGCGATTTGCTAGGTCATCACCCCTATTCTCCTGATTTTGCATCGTCCGACTTTCAATTGTTCCCAAACTTGAAGAAATTTGTTTCTGGGAAGCGCTTCGCATCAATAGAAGTTGAGAGGGCCTTAGATGAATTTTTCCACAACCTTCCAGACTCACTTCCGGGAAAGGATACTGATGTTGGAGAAACGTTGGACCAAGTGTGTTGAAATCAAGGGAGATTATGTAGAAAAAATAAAATCATTTTTTAACTGAAAGTCGCAGTCTTTCATTGTCAGGCCGAGAACTTTTCACCTTACCCTCGTACATGACAAAGTTTCATTAAGCCTTTTTAAGCATCATAATTATTTTTGAGACTTAAGCGTAATTAAATTATAATTAAAGATGGACACAATAATTATTTTTGTACCTTAAAAGTAAAAAGCAGTCATTTTTGAATATTAAAGGCATGCTAGGTGTGATAAATTAAGTGAATAAAAAGGTTCATGAATGGGATTTTTAATAAGATAAGATAATGCTAGATTTATAAGTCAGCTTTTCTTGCAATTTGTTGATAATGAATCCGAGTCAATAAAGTTTGAACACATTTGATGTCACCAACATGGAAAATAGAGAGAATCTGACAAATTGAATGGAAATTTACCGTAATTCTATTGTTGCATCGATAATAGGCAATTGCAAATCCTTCCTGTATACTACTGTGACCAAAAAGTAAGACTAATTATTTTTTTTCAAAAACTCTTTATTTATTCTTCCAAATTTATTTCATCGCCTTCAAAGTAATCCCCTCCGGGCACAATGCACTTATGCCAACTTTTTTTTCAATCCTCAATGCATGCTAAAAAGTCATCGGTAGGGATGGCCTTCAAAGCTCGCGCCGATTCACGTTGAATCTCTTCAATCGATTCAAAACGGTGTCCCCGGAGTGATATTTTGGGTTTAGGGAATAGCTAAAAGTCGTACGGTGTGAATTCGGTGGTTGTGGAAGGATATGGGTTTCATTTTTGGCGAAACAGTCACGAAGAATCAATGCAGTGTAAGCTGGCGCATTCAGTGTTTTCGGTGCCAATCGCGATTTGACGCGTTTGAGGTCCAAAATGGAATTGACCGAACCTTTTGAAATTCCAACATCAACAGCAAGGTCTCTAATTGTAAATCGACGGTTTGCAAGCACCAAATCTTTAATTTTTTGGACGTGAGCTTCGTCGGTTGAGGTTGGTGGTTGACCAGAGGTCTCTTCGTCTTCATTGCGTTCTCTGCCTTCTTTGAACTGTTTATACTCCTACTAAACATTTCTTTCGGATTTAGGAAAGCTTACCTAATGCCTTCTGCAATATTCTGTACGTTTCCGCAAACAAAATTAAATGCAAGTTCTTTGCTCAATTAAATGTGACATTTTAAAAATCGCCGGAATCACTTTTAGCGTCTCACAAAGCCAATTGTAACTCAAACACTAATGAATATTTTGACGTCAAATTTCACACAGATGTCAAGGACAATGCCAACAACCTAAACAAGAAAAGAAATGGCTTTGGCCATGTCTCACAAAGCCAACATGAAAAAAAAAAAAAAAAAAAAAATTCCAAAACGCCTGGGAATTTTAAATTGAAAATTGGTCTTACTTTTTGGTTACAGTAGTATGGCATCAAAACTCGCAAACTTCATTGGGTCAGTATATATATCTGTAAACAAACTTTTACTTTCAGGAAAGCTGAGAAAAAGCTCGCAACTGCTTGCTGGATTGACGGCCACAAAAATTAACACATTTTTAAGCAATTGTTTAATAAATATAATGCTTTTACTTATTTTACTCTTTCGTTGTGGGCAGAAATGACTTGGTGGATAACACGTTGAATTTAAGAGCCAAGAGTACTTGATTGGAAACCGGATAGAGATACAAGCCATAAAAGAGATTCTAAGCCGGACCGGGAAGGATACGATAAATTTGTAAACTGGAATGCTTTTTCGTTGGACTCAGGGAAAAGGGATTTCCCTCCCAGATACAACATTTGAGGTTGTTTTGTTCAAAATATGGGGAACAACGTAGTGGCAATGTAGCAAACCAAAATTTATTTATTTTTTGCAGTCTTTCAATTAAAGGAACTTTCGTATGTGGCATAGCAGGGATATCACGATCATATCAAACCAGTACATATGGTTTCTTAACAAATCAATTTCTCTATTTTAGAAATATACAGTCTACTTTTTGCTTTGTGGATTTTTATCTTTTTATGTTATAAAAAGTAAAAAAAAAAAAAAAAAAAAAAAAAATGAATTGTTTGTGTCATGCTTCTTGTGCTGTTTATATACAGGGTGATTATAATTAAAATTCAATTTTCAAAATGCTGTAAAAAAAAGAAACACTCATAACAATGAGTTCAAATTTGAACTGAAGGTACTTGAAGAAGGGGAAAAAGATACGGCATCAAAAAAGTACCAAAGCTTATTAATAGATGACGCTGTAAGGGGGGTCATAAAGAAAGTGAATTCGGCTGCCAGGGATATTTTGAATCGAAATGACAACGTATTTGGCATGAGTTGCACATAAAACCAACTGTAGTGTTTAATGTACTTGATTGTTCGGTTTTTGAAGGAAAAAATGACTTCCAAGCCATTCAACAGTGGAAAGCCCATCCACCACGGCAAGGCTGTAACAACTTGGATGGGAAAAATTGGTGAAACTTTTTTTGATGTCATACCGTTTTCTCCTTTTTCAGTATCTTCAGTTCAAATTTGAACTCATTGTGACGAATGGTTCTTTTTTTACAGCATTTTGAAAGTGGGGCTTTAATTATAATCACCTTGTATATATATATTTATATATATGTTCTTATTAATTATGGACAGCGGTTAGTACTTGGTTACTACTCGAATTCTAACGAAACGTTTTTAATTTCAGGAAAGCTCCCTTGTTTGCGGATGTTACTATGGATGTCGAATGTAAAAATGAGTATCAAAATAATATATTTAAGTCGGAGGGTGAAATGATTGCATACAAACCTTTCTCAGGTATTATGGCTTGTGATGAGGATCAAGCAATAGAAGGTGAATATTACAAATTGTGTTCCTAGGAAAAACAGAAATTAAATAGTTCGAAGATAGTAGACCTAAATATGCTATTTTTTTTAAAGAAAAATAATTTATTTTATTAATTTAAACGATTATAGGATGTATAAATAAATTTCCTCTTCTACATTGAATACAAATGCTATTGATATAGATAGTATGAAGGGCAATTCTTATTTTTGTCGAAATTCTTCACTTGTGGTCTACTATCAGGAATTTAACGTCATTCAAGCGTTTTTTTCTCAAAATTTATTTAAGAAAAATAATTAATACACCAATTAAAATAGTGTCAATCGCCAATCTCTGTCAAATGATGAATTTATCAAAAGAACGAGGTTATCGTTTGAGGCTATGCAAGAATCAAGACAATTTTTGATTTTTTTCAAAAGAAGGGCTGCTCATGCAGGTAATGTGTTATTAATCGAAACAAGTGGTAATCAGAAGGGGCAATGTCTGGAGAATAGGATGGATGGGCTGGGACATCCCAGCGAAGTGTTACTAAATAGGTTTCAACATACTTTTCAACATGTGTTATCAAAAAATTACATTATCATGTGTTTCCTCGTATTTTGGAAATTTTTCTTTCAATGCTTGTCTCAAACGCATTCATTGCAGCCGATAACGTTGTTGAATTCACCAGGTTTTAGCAATACGTGATTTTATTGGTGGTAGTTTAGGGTGCTCTTGATCAAAATCAGTTTCTTTGAACAATTGAAACCATTTTTGCAATTCCTTCTATTAGCTCACACTCTCCCTATATACTATATCTTGTTCAAATTTTCAATCGTTCATAAAACACTTTTTATTTATCCACTCAAGTTCAAATACATTTTTTTGACCTTGCAATGGATGACACTGGATGTTAATACAGTTTTTTTCTAATATTAATTCATTAATTAAATTTAATTAATTAATTATAGTTTTTTTTTAGATTTAAGTTGCATGTATCTACCAATAGATGTCGCCAGATAAACTTAAAAAAATGAATGAAAATTATTTATAAAGGCCTTTCTGCAAGAGCGAAAAAAAAAGTAGGAATTGATCTTAAATTTTTTTTTTTTCTTATATTACTCGTTTGTTAAGTTCTTTCAGTTGGCGCATGCTCTCAATAAGCTTTCACAAGGTTTCGATGCACTTGAGCTGCATTTTTCTTCCCATTAAAAAACAAAGAAATAAAACTTACTACAAATTTTCTTTTTCCAGTAAGGTATTCGACATCAAAGCAAACCAAAAAAAAATTATGTTTTTTAACAAAACTACCCATACTAAACATCGAAGCCTAATTATGGTTGTGTGAAATTAGCCCTCGGGTCCTGATGGCAGAGTGACTGGCGTTCGGCGTAACAGGTTTCGGGTTGGGATGTGCCATGGATATTTGTAATGATTCGAAGCCCACATTAAACCTTAGGTCCAGGTCTAATATGACTGTAGAGTCTAGGGCTGACAACCCAGCCCAATAAAAAGAGCACATTTCCTGTCTCAAAATCCGCTGGTAGGAAGACGGCCATGGGACTGTGGCCATAAGACATGGGACTGTTGCGCCAATGAAGACGAAATTAACCGTCAACGTAAATGTGGTTACTTTGGTAATAATACCTTTGGTGATAGTTATGTCATCTGTTTAAACGTACGCATTAAATTCAGTACATAATAATAAACTATTGTTTAAGGAATATTTGAGATCCATATTTGAGAAACAAGTGGATCTTGTGCAGTAATGTCTATCACATGTAATGGCTATCATATTGCATGATTGGACCTGATATGGATTTCTCCAATATGATAAGAGAACGTGGCTCATTTTTAAATATACATTCCCTTAAAATTCATTCAATAAGTTTTGCATAATTTTTTTATTTTAGTCTGTGTAATGTAATAGATGCATTATGGTGAAGCTTTGACAACTTTGAATTTGCTACAAATTTGTCATCTTAGTGGTGTAAATTTTCTCAGGTAAAGTGACTGGCATAATTTTTTTAAATAAGAATAATTAAAAAATGTTTTTTGAATTATCTTTTATTTTTTCGAAAAACATCTGACCATCATTATAATACCAACTTAACACACACACACACACACACACACACACACACACACACACACACACACACACACACACATATATATATATATATATATATATATATATATATACATGTATTTAAAGTAAGTCAGTTGCATTGTGCATATGTTATCAATATAATGTATATATATGTCATATAATACATCTACGTCTGTACAAATTTTTTTTGTACATAGTAGTACATTTTTTTGTTTCCCTCTGTATAGTATTTTATATTTTAGCTTTATATGCTACTTTTATAGTTGTTTTCTTTTTTCTGTATTATATTTTATTTGCATACATATTTCCTTTTCAAACCGTCTTATATATTTCATGTATTACTATACTGTATGTAAAAAAAAATATGAATATTGCTTACTACTGTAATTAATAATTTAAACTCCATGGAGTGGAGTGCAATATAGATCTACCTCCTCGTGATGCACTGCGGGAAACGTCTGATTCGTCAAAATGATCTACAAACATGGCCTTCAGTCTGGCTCTCAGTGTGAGTTTCCTAGAGTTCTGCAGTGGAACGCAGGTGGTTTGTCCCATTATTATCGGTGGCATTGTTACGGATTTTTTGTGATAATGATTGTCTCCGCAAACACTTTCACAGAATTAAACTGGCTCCTGACTCTTTTTGTCTCCTGTGTGTTAGCTAGGAGGATATGTTTCACCTTGCTTCCTGTTTTGCACTGCCCCCTGTTTTTTTCTGGAAGCGTTATTGGATAGCGAGAGTTGTGTTGATGGATTAACTGATGTCATTTGTTTCTATCTTGTTCTTTATTTATCTTTTTATGATATCTGTTGTCCTGTAAACTTACCATGGGAAATAGCTTACTATTGTAAGCCTCATGTTATATTTGTGTAGAGGACAAGGATAGTTTATGAGGTTAAATAAATAAAAAGAAATATGACGTAACTAGATATATTAACTCATTTTCGGGATATTATAAAGTATTTATATATGTATTAAATGTAGGACTACAGGTTTATACATTCATATTTATTATACATATGTACGCTTATAATTAAGCATTTATATTAAATTTGTTATATGTGAAACTGAAAAAAAAACTTTTATAACTTTTTTTTGTACTCAGCAATCGAAATGTGTTTCGAAAGTGATTTGAAGTACGTGGCCATCGAATGCAGCCCACTCGCCTTCAACTACAAACTCGAAGGAACTGTAGAGCATGCTGGAAACACCAAAGAAGATCTCGGAAATGCTGCCTGCCCTGATGAAAAAGCCATGATAACTCTCAAGCTCAACAAAGACAGCGATGGAAAGATTAACGTTGCTATTGGATGTGACAAGGTTGTGAAAACCTAACTGTACTGTTTGTCATCACCAAAGATGGTTTTGAGAAGATTATAAATTAGAACGTATATATGCTTGAAATATCATATAATTTGTTTAAGGTTATTAAAAAAATTCTTGTAGATTGCCTTATGTAAGGTGCACCACATAGTATTAAATCAGCAATAAAAAGAGTTTTGATCTTTTAAGTTCGCTATTTCTTTGTTTCAGATGGGTACTTAAAAAGTATTATTCGAAACAAAGAAGAAATATAAAAAAATAGGGTTCAATTCCAAAAATTGTAAAATAAAAATGGTATTCATATTCAAGAAAGTCAAAAGAAATATGTCTGTTAAAACAAAAATTGATCCAAAGTATTATGCAAGGTGCTTTGAAATTTCACGAACAAAAGGGTACAAATAGAGAAATCAATATTATTTAGGGAAGCATGGTACGAATTGACACTCGCAGAAAGTAGTAAGTATCGAACATCACTAACATCGAGAAATTTCATTAAATGTTGCATAAAATGCTAACAATTTAATATTTGAAACATGCGTACAACCCGCATCAACAATATCCTAACGCAAGTCAACGTTTCAACAAAATAAATGAGGACATCATGGATCCTTTGCCATCACCAGATGACTTCGACATATTGATTACCTCAACAAGTGTTTGCCAGAAGTCAAGTTGTGGCCGAAACATTTGCTAAGGGGTTAGTCAGGAACTTTGGGTGTCCTACAATATTTCACAACCGATCAAAGAACCCAATTTGAATCGTGCATATTTTTTGGAATCATCCATACTGATGGGATTCAAAAGACAACGCACATGGGCTTATCACCCACAGTCAAAAGGGTTGTATTGAACGCTGGTATGAAGGCTGACATTATATGCCATGGAAATGAAGGTTGGACACGTCTGTTGTTCCCCACACTTGTACCGTGACTGCTTCCAGGTTTTATAGAATACGTAAATTTTCACTTACAACCAACGTAGTTGATAAATTTAATTAATCTTTCTGTAATGATTAATTAAACAATCAGATGAAGTCTCGATATCAATTGATATTCAACTGACCTATGCGCTAAATGACATTCTTATTAAATTTTTTCAAGCGTAACTCAATTAACATACGTACCACTTTTCATTAGAAGCTCTGTACAAAACTAGACTTCTCTCTTTCGGTCGAAATTTACTGCATCTTTGCTCGAACTCTTTTAAAAATTTTTTTCGAATTCTTTCTAAATTTTAATGTCTTCTTAATGATTCTTTCTGCATCGAGACTTCTAGAAACGTGACGTACACTACATACTACAGACTAGATTTACATACTACATACTACAGGCAACTACAGACAACTACAACATATCTTTTGATCATTCTACTTGAATTATTCACAACTTGACATTTCAATTTTCATTCTACAATAGTCGATTTTTTTTTGTGGAAACAACCAGTTGCCATGTTTCTTCTTCGAAAGTACATTTAAGGAACCTCAATTTGAACCCGTTAAAACTTTAAAGGAAAAACGAAACATTTCATGAGCAAAAACCAGTTTTATTTCCATGTGATTCAAAACAAAAGCCATTATTTTTTTCCCCATTTCTTTTTTTTTTCCAAAGCAAAACCCACTTCAAAGTAACGTGTTAATCATTGTTCAGTACTGCTTGCATTCACTTTCAGTTATTTTTTCAAATTGAGTCAAAATGAAGAGATTTTTAGTGATAATATCAGCATTGTATCGTAGGGTGACCTCGAAGGCGATGAACGATGAATCAAATGATTATAATTCTTACTTTAAAGCGTAATCTGACTGGCAAAATTTATACTTAAATTTCTATAATGAAAATAAAAGGAGATAAAAACTTTTTGGTCATAACTCTGTGATGCATATTTTAGATTTTATTAAAAAAATTGTTCTGAAACAAAGCTAAAAATAACTGTTACCATAAGAAATTAATCTCGTTCATTTTACGAAAACGTATTCGAACCATTATTTACAACTTTATAAATTTACATCTGACATTTTCACTTGATATAATATTTTAAATTTATATTATAAGCACAATCAAATTAATATTATTTATAATATTTTAAATTCACTATTATTCAATTTTTTAAAACAAAAATCGAAATAATATTAAATAAATAAATAAACACACACACACACACACACATATATTTAAAGTATATATTTAAAGTAAATATATGTTAAATTTTTAATTTTCAAAATAGCTATAAAAATAACTAAAAGCAAAAGTTATATGTATACTAGTTTCTATACTTGCATTTGTATTAAAATATTTTAATATGGATTTAAATATTTTAAAACATTAAATTTTAATGCTGAAAATAAATTTTTTAGCATTGAAATCTTTACATTTAAATGGAATATGCTATAAAGTTTTTGAAATAGTTTTCAACAAATAAGATTTAAAGTTTATAAAAATTTCAAAAGTGATTTATTAAACGGATTAATGATACATGATTAATAAACTGTTGAAATGAACAATATATTTAATGAACAATATATTTGATATGATATGAACAATATATTGATGAAGTATTTCTTAGCTATAAATGACTATATATTAAAGTAAAAAAACTATTTCTAAATGACCATATCGCGTTATATGTTAGATTTTAAAAACATACGGTGTTTCTCACACCGCTAACTCTTTACCTTTTATGTAAATAAATATCCTCACGCTAGAAAACAAAAAAATATCATACTGATTATTTTGACAACCCTTTTGTTACTAGCAAGAAATGCCAACATATATATTTAAATATTCATGATCCGAGAAGAAATTTGTTTGCACTTACTCGGGAAAAAGTGAATAAGATATTTAAAAAAATTTTTTTTTCCTTCTTCTATACGTTGTATGCATGCTATTAGTTTTGAAGCACAATGTTAACGATCAGTTATTTTGACTAGATTAATACTTTTCTTGCAAATATTTACTTTTAAACAATTTTTATTTAAGCATTTTCTTATATTCTTCCAAATATTGACATGAACTTTGTCGAGCAAAAAGAAATCAGGAATCTTAGAAATATTTGATTGTTTTAAAGTCTTTATGCTATTTTGTGTTTAAACTTTTTGAATATTTGAAGTGAAAGTATTGCAATATATAATTAATTTATCATTTCAGTTCAGTTAAATAACTCTTTCTGTAAAATCTTGTTGAAATTACGATTGTAGCAGATTATTAGAAATTTAAACAGGTCATATTAAATAATTTCGTGGTTAATTTAATTTCTTATAAAATGGATTCGACTTTTAAACTCCTTCAGTTAGGTTTCTTTATTCTTTTATGCTCAACGAGTTCTTCTTCAGATTTTAATGTAACATCCACCCAGTTCTTTTTTTGGTTTGAGGACATAATCCATGACAGCTGGATCCTTGAAAGCTTTGACGAATACCATATGGTGACTTGCCTCCAGAAATGTAGAAGCGACTCCAACTGCACAGGTCTTGCCCTAGGTCCAGTTAATAACGAAACAGACGATTACACTAGGACCTGCTATACTCTCTGGGATATCAATGAATTTGATTGCATTGCTAAAGATGTTTGTAAGCACGAAGGATTTCACGTATATCATGTAAGAGTATCTTTTTTACTTACAAAAAATATTTTTGCTACATGGATTTACATGAGGTATTTTTAAACCATTGTCTGAGCACTTTTGCAGGTTGAAAAGTCAATAAGAAAGGAATTTCTGAGCAACATCATGATTGCTATTAAATTTTAAATATTCTACTTATAAATTTTCTATTCCATAATTTAATTTTACAAAGTTCGTAAA
Source organism: Caerostris darwini (assembly GCA_021605075.1). Classification (NCBI taxonomy): domain Eukaryota; kingdom Metazoa; phylum Arthropoda; class Arachnida; order Araneae; family Araneidae; genus Caerostris; species Caerostris darwini. The sequence continues at coordinate 542,722 of BPLQ01011204.1, read as the reverse complement.
ATACATTTCTGATTGTTGTAATGAATAGTGTAGAAATAACTATATATATATATATATATATATATATATTATTATTAAAATATATATGTTACTAAAATATTGCACTTTCAATTCAACTGTATGGAAAAAAACTTTAACAGCTTTTATGACTCTATAAATACTATAGTTTACCATTCTGTAAGAAACAATATAATTATGAAATTCCTCTGAAATAACTTTATTACATAACCTACATAATATAGCATTATAATTTTTCTATATTAATATCAACAGGAACATTCGTTAATATTTTAATTGTGTGACAATATTGAGTTAATATTAGTTTCGCCTAAGGCATTGTTTTTTCCCTGTTAATCATTTTACCTTCAAATAACACGGTTAGTATTTAATGTAGGTATAACAATTATTATAACAATTATTGCCAACTATTACGCGTTATGAGGGCTGTATTGCATTATGAAATCAAACTAATAATATTAAAATTGAAGTGTTAAAATTAAGTACATTACTTGTTGCAATACAATATACAAGAATACAATAATGTGATTATCGGTGAGAGAACTCATAAATGTTGAATTAATACATGCTAAGCAAGACACTTTATAAATCGAATCAATATTATAGAGTATGAATGAATTGTAATAGATATTTAAGTACAATCAATTAATTTTAATTAAATACGGTAGTAAATTGATGCATAATTAAAAAAAGGTATAAATGTGCTATGGAATATAGTAGATTATGTTAATCTGAAACATTTTTGACCCTGTAAGTTCATAAACTATAATATAATTTGTATACAATGCTATATTAAATTGAATTTTATAAAAATTAGTCTTTTTGATTTATAAATATATGAAAATACTGTATTAAAGAAATTGCAATGTAATGATTATATGTAAATACACAGCTCATTTATTAAGTATAATCTCAATAAATTCGAAAAGTTTTTAAGTTTTGTATTTTAAAAGACTAAATATATCACATAAAAAGGCATATTTGCTTACTTACAATTTCTAAATAATTTAAGCAAGGTATTAAACAAATTTGAATCAATACAATGATTTATAATATTTTATTAGATGTCACAGCCCATAACGACTACAACTGAAATGGAATCAACGACAGAAATGACATCTACTTCTACGACAACAGATAGGGCAACAACTTCGACAACAGAATTACCATCTACAACCAAACCACCTATGACTACAACAACAGAAGCCATGAGTTCTAGCACAGAATCTGCTACTACAACAACAGAAGCAAGTACGACCACAGAACCTATAACTACAGAGCTTCCGACTACAACCACAGAAGTAATTACAACCTCAGCTGTAACAACTACTACAGACGTAACATCTACAACAACACAGCCCACAACTACAACAACAGAAGTTACAACCACAACGACTGAAGCCACAACGACAACAACTGAAGCCCCCAAAACAACAATTGAAGCCTCAACGACAACAACTGAAGCCGCAACGACAACAGAAGAAGCAACAACTATAACAACTAAGACTACACCAGAAACTTCGACAACAACAGTGGCTACAACAACAACAACAACAGAAGCCCCAACGACAACAACAGAAGTCCCAACAACAACAACAACAAAACAAAAGCCCCAACAACAACAACAGAAGCCCCAACAACAACAACAAAAGCCACAACCACAACAACAACTACAGAAGCCCCAACAACAACTACAGAAGACCCAACAACAACAACAACAGATGCCCCAACAACAACAACAGATGCCCCAACAACAACAACAAGCCCCAACAACAACAGAAGCTACTACAACAACAACAAAGGCCACAACTACTACCACACAAGCGCCTGACTGTTCTGGAGATAAATTTGATAATTCGTACTTATCTAATTGTGAAGGTGAGTAAAATTAAGGATTGAAAAATATCTTGAACACTTATACTAGAATTAATAAAATTTTAGATACTGAAAAATTCGAATTTTATTTACATTTTAACTATAACGTTGATAATTTAAAAAAAAAAATCTGACGTATATTTACACATATTTTCGTATATATATATATATTTACATATATTAATTTTTATCTGAAGATGTTTCTTCTGATATGTAATATAGATAGGTGGTAGATTTGTAATGCAATACTGAAATACAAAATATATTCTTGGTATTCATGAATTTCAATATTACTAGAAACAAGCTATTATATGTAATATTCTTGAATTATATTTGGCCTATTAAATTATTTATGGTAATCTTGAATTTCAGTATCACTAAAAATAAACATTGAAATTCAAGTATATCACAAATTTTTTGGTCACATCTTTCGGGAGAACGAATCGAACGTCACATTATTTTGTTCTGTTTTTATTTACGCAGCTTTAACTTTTTATTAATACTATTAACTTTTTTATCAACACCAATAATTTACATATGAAAGTATCAAATATTTTGAATATAAGTGGCTGAAAATAAAAAGTTATTTAACAGTTCTTAAGTGGATGATTAAGAAAAGAATTTTACTTTGTTACCTCTTTTCAAAAGCTGTTAGTTAAGAAGTAATACAAAATTTAAAAAAAAAAAAAAAAAAAAAAAAAAAAAAAAAATCAATTCCTACTTTTTTTCACTATATCGCGGAAAGTCCTTTATAAATGAAGTTGAAATTTTCCTCTTACATCTGGTGCCCTCTATTAGTAGAGACATGCAGTTAAATACTTTAAAAAATTTAAATTAATTAATTAAATTTAATTACTGAATTAATATTTGAAAAAAAGGTATTAACATCCAGTGTCATCCACTACAAGTTTAAAAAAATGTATTTGAGCTTGAGTGGATGAATAAAAAGTATTTTATGAACGATTGAAAATTTGAACAAGATATATATATAGGGAGAGTGTTAGCTAATAGTAGGAATTGAAAAAAAAAGATAATATGAAACTATTTGTTAACCCATTTAATGACAATATGCAAATATAAATAAATTTATTTATTCAGAATGGAATATCATTTTTATTATTTTGGATACATTAATATAGTATACTCCCAAAAAGGACCGATCCAAATATTTAGATATTTTCAGGTATTTTTATAGAAAAAGAACACATCTAGTTAAAATCGTCTGATGACAGTTTTAAATAAATTTACCATGCGAAGTATAACGAGTGGATAATTTTATTTAAATTATATAATAATAGAAAAATAATATAATGGTATCTGATTATAAATTTTTATCTTTTATCAATAAGTGAAAATCTTATTTTATTTACAGAACCAGACCGCTATTCAGAAAACTGTAAGGGTACAGTGACAAGTATCATATGCTCAGCAGGAGGACCTAGATCACAGCAGCATGTATACGGTTTGACAGCGTAAGCTATTCGTATTATATCTTGTGAAAACAACATGACGCCAAACTCGCCATGTTTGGCGATATTTTAATCTCTTGCCAAACAAATTTATTTCAGTAACATAATTTTCGTGTTATTGTAAAGCAAAGTAAATTCACGAAATAAATCAAATCAAATGAATTAAAAATTATAAAATCTATAAATTAATTAAGAGTAAATAATTACTTACATATATAAAAAAACGAAAATTTCAACTGTTGGGTGATTTTGATTTAGATTGGGTAAATCTACGTTTTATAGTTAATAATAAAACTAAGAATTACAAAGGGGAAATAGTTACAATTTTTTTGGTAAGTAATCAATAGAAAAAAACTTGTACCATATTTTACATTGAATTTGAAAAAATAGTGATGATTAGTTTCGCCACACTACGCCAAGTAACAGGTTGAGGCTATAAGTGAAGTGAATTGCAAACAATACAAAAAACACTGGTTAGCATATTTGGAGACTTATCTCCCAGTTGGCGCCATAGAAATGTTGCCAAATCACAAAGGCCCCTATTTTGCGGTTTAATGGTGTTTTTGTGTTCAAATATATGGAAGGAATTTAAAATAATGTATCAATTTCTTTTATCAAATTCTTCCTTAACAAAGTTCCCAGAAGTTAATATATTATTTGAGGTAAGTTATTGGAAAAAGGAAAATAAATAATTTCCTTCCAATATCTTTGCAATTTTTTTAGTTCACTTAGTTTCTGAAAAGTTACCACATATTTGGCGAAATTTTTTCAGAACTGTGCCTTTATTTACTGATGCAACCATGAAGGTGAAATGTGCAAATGCATTTCAACAAACTGTTTTTAAAATGGACTCTGAAAAATCAGCTTACACTCCTTTTTCGGGACAAATGGGGTGTAAACCAGATCAAACCATTACCGGTAAATATCTTTTACTATCTAGTTATTCTTTAAGGAAGAAAACATAATAATAAACAATGAACAATAAATAGTTATGAAATTTTCATAGATATTATTAATCATATTGGACATGAGGTTATTGGACATGTTATACTTAATCATAAAAAAATATTTTAAATTTTCGTTTAACTGTCCATTCATAATAAGCTAAGACAGTAAGGTGATGATGATTGCTGCACTTTCAGATGCTGTCAAATTTTAAATAATTGATAATTACTGTTAATTTATTTTATTGAGCTTAGTTATCATAGAATAATATTTTTGAGATAAAACAAATTTCTAAATTTGTTATAAGAAACACTTTTAAGTCTTAAAATTCAGCAAAGGGATTTTAAATATCATTATGTCCTGTTTGTTACTTCTGTCCACTTATTAAAAATAGAATCCAAGAAGTGTTACTGAATTTATGCATATTTTTATTGTTTAAACCTCCCAATAATGTTATATGAATAAAAAAAAATCTTTGAGAATATAACAGAAAATATAATATGAATATAATAAGAACTATGTATAGCAAGTTTGATTTGTAGTTTAGGGTGGGGCAGAAAACCCCTCTCGTGTTTAAAATGAAATAATGCAGCAAATACAAAGAGCCTCTGAACATATTATTCATGTTGAAACTTCACAGTTTAAAGCACGCCAGTATTGATAAAAGAATAGAAAATTAATTTCTTGAAGGAGATATTGTAGATTTTCTCTTCTATCCCCACTTAACTGAAATCGATTAATGAAAAATTTCACCACATGGATGTTTTGTTAGTGTCTCGGAACCCACGTTAAACTGTCTAATTAGAATAATGTGTGCAAAAAATGACCATACAGCGGCAAACCAAATCCTCAATGTGTTGAAAACAATGATAAATTCGGTTCAAACGCAGTTAGCATTGCTGATTTTATTCCTAAATTCACTTTTATGATCTGATAATATTGCTTATTGATCACCCAAAACTTTTGCATTGAACACCATTGCATTGCCGAACTATGCGTGTATTTTACAGCTCTGTAGCAACTGAAATGACCACCCCTGCTCATTTTCAGGTACACACTATGCTATAGCCCAACAAAAATAATCATATTTGGCGTAGTTTATTAGCATAATTTTAATTATTATTTTAAATCAATAAAGACGCAAAGCTACAACATGAATAAAAATAAGTTCTTTGTTTTTTCATGCTTATTCTGTACCTTTAATTAAATATAAATATATACTACGTATTTGTTAAAACTTTCAGGTATCGACGTTTGCTTTGAAGGAGAATTGAAGTATGTCGCCATTGAATGCAATACCCTTGTAAGCGGTTACAGTTTAGAGGATTCAAAGGATTCAGCAGGGAACAGCAAGCAAGATCTGAACAATGCCATCTGTGCTGACGAAAAGGCTATGGTGACGCTGAAACTGAATAAAAACGACAATGGCGAAATCTTTGTTAAAATTGGTTGCGCTAAAATTCAAAAATAGCAAATTAAGGGAAAATCACTTATTTTGCAAACAATTTTTTTTTTAAATTAATGTTTTTACTTCCTAAAAAATAATCAAATTCCTTCAGATCTTCCTAAACAGATTACTAAAATTACACCGTCCAGTCACATGAATGTGACCACCTGCCAAAACCCAAAATATACACTCTTGTATATTCTGGCTTTAAGTGGAGTGTAGAATGTGGTATTAAGTGGTATTCTTTACATATACTCCACTGCAATGTGCTGCCACCTGCCTTTTGCGATGGGTTATTTCACGTTGACGTCGAATGTAGGTGGTGATCACATTAATGTGACTGGACTGTGTATAACACACTCTTATATAAATGAAAATGAAATCGAGCACTTACAGATTCCTTGCTGTACTTTGGTTGCTCATATTTCTCCTTTAAAAAGTTTTTTGTTTTGAAAATGTGAATCACAAAATATCTTTGCATATATTACTCATGTTTCTTTTTATGTAATTGCTAAATTAAAGGAAAATATTCGCTTGAAAATATTTTGTTTTTAGCCTATATTTTTGTCTTCGTTTTGCAATTTTTTTTAATTGGGTGTGATAAAGATTTCTTTGGATTTGTTAACAATATTTAATTATTAATTATTTTATTATTTATTCTCAATTTCAGAGCAAAATGCTTTTTACTATACCTTTTTAAAGGAAGGAAATAAAAAAAAGCTAGACACCTATTAATTAGAAAGAAAAATAGATTTTCTATAAATTGAGCACTCAGTATTTTAAATGAGCATTATAACAATGGTATAACAGATAATTTTAATTTACCAAGGGAACTAGAGCTTAAGTTAAACTAAAAGCTTCACTCTTGGCATAATGGTATGAGAACTGCTAACATGCAGGTGGGTTCAGCTTTGAATTGTTTATAGTGTCCTTGGCGTTTGTTGCATAATGAATGGTATACAAGGGTAGAGAAAAACAAACAAACTAAAAAAAGTAGCCAGTTTAGTTTACGTAGTTAAGACAATAAAAGCAATAGATTGGAGATAATCTAGAAATTTAATGCCTTTTTAATTGGTGATTTAATGCTTTAAATGAGATTTAATGCATTTTAAAAAGAAATTATTATCAGTGCGTTGGCAAAGAATCCGAATTTCTAATGGGGTAAGTGTTGAAATCACTGATTTAATAAGTGAGAAGATTCCGTAGACGAGATTTATGGACTTTCTGGATAAAAGCTACTTCGAAAAAACTTGTCTTTCTGGTGAATGTAATGTAACAGTGCACCCAAGAGTTGCTAAATTTTGTCCTACCAGTGGTCTATAACCTCATAGTTAAATACATTTCAATGAGAGCAAAAAAAAAAAAAGCATTAACGAAGATTAATTCAAAAATTTTAATACGAAAAATAACATGCATTCAAAATTTAATATTCTAGAGTTTATGCAAAATAACAACATTTCTTAGTACAAGCACGAAAAGAAAGTAGTAAAGATATAAAATGAATATTTAAGCAATAAAACCATCTTTACTATTTTTCAACAGCGGAGGAAAAATCTTTAAAATAACCAATATTTGAATAAATTTATTTAATGCAAAAGAAAAAAAAAAAAGACTCAGTTCCTTCAAAAAGTAATGTTTTCTTCCTTTTAAGCTAAAAAAAAAGAAAATTACAAATCAGGGAAAAAAATCACAAATATCACGAAAGTCAGGCCATTATGTATTGTTGTCTTGTATTTTGAATGGAGGGTACTTTGATTTTAGCCATTTGTCTGTCAGTCTACTAGAACTACAGTAGTGGCATAATAAATTTAGCCCCTTCTGTAAACCCAGTACATAATTGCTATCTCAGTTTTTAACTAACAAGCCTAAGAGTATCATCTGGGAGGTTCTTCTCTTCTTCTCGCGCTTTATGATAGGAAATTCCGACCTAGAGATTTATTGGGTCAATTCGCAGCATATACTATTGCTTATTTGATCTTTTTTCTTAAAGCAGAATAATATGATTTTTTCAGAAACACAGAACGCATAGAAATATTATTTGTGGCCCCTCTTAAACGTTTACACTATTTTAAAGGCTTATTGATTATAACCTTGACTGCATCAGGTATGGTTAGAGCAGACCTAAGGATTCTAACCTTTTTGTGACAATAGTTAGCCTTTTTTTCATAATTAATTTTACCAATTAAAGCAGACATGACATCATCATAAAAAAAAATCTGTCTGACTGAAGTAACGTAACATTATCATAAGAAGAATCATTTAAAGTTCAACGATTGTAGTAACATGATTAAGAATCTTATCCATTAAAGTAAAAATGACGTTATCATAAAGAATAAGATAGATCGAAATAAGCATGTTATTATAATAAAGAATCTGAGCGATTGAATGGACATAACATTATCAAAAAATTTGAAAATGAAAAGGATATGAAATTAGCTCCTTCATTAATTGAAAACAATAAATTTTGATTCCGAATAAACACGGGTTCATGGACTTGGTCGACAGCAACATCTAGACCAAGTCCATGAACACGTGTGTTCTCATGAAGAATGGAAGGGAAGGGATAGCTTCTGTTGGAATGGAACACCAGTAGGTAGAAGTATGACTTGGCTCCGAGTCGCTGAAGAAGGAGGGTAGTGCCTTCGGAAGGTCTTTCTAGGGAACTACCCCCCATATGCATATCGTATGGGAAAAAAACTCAAACCAGGTAGTCCAACAAACGTGGCAAGATGCTGAACATCACAAATGCAATCGATCCTCCTCGTTTCTTGAAATAATGTCTACAACAAGGCCTCCAGCGGAATAATATGATTTTTTCAGAAACACAGAACGCATAGAAATATTATCTGTGCCCCCTCTTAATCGTTTACACTATTTTAAAGGCTTATTGATTATAACCTTGATTGCATCAGGTATGGTTAGAGCATACCTAAGGATTCTAACCTTTTTGTGACAACAGTTAGCCTTTTTTCCATAATTAATTTTACCAATTAAAGTAGACATGACATCATCTTAAAAAAAAATCTGACTGACTGAAGTTAACATAACATTATCATAAGAAGAATCATTTAAAGTTCATCGACAGCCCTAATGCTCATCAGCGGTACACGTTGACTCTGAATCGCGAGTCGGGCGCACGTAAAGAGTTAATTAAATAATAAAATAGTCTATGGTTGCATGACTTTATTTGCATTTGTTAAGGTTGACATGAAGAGTAAACAATTTGAGAAATTTTGAATTATACACACCACTCAAAAATGCATTAATACAATTTCCAGCTAGATGAGACAGAAAAAAAAGGTGAAGAATAATTTTGGAAATGAGCATGCTATCCTAAACCAGCACAAAAAAGGTTCTCACTATATAAATTTAACTACAACGTGTTGCAAAATCTTATAGAATTGAATGCTGCAATTGTCTATTGGTACCATCTGGTATCCTTTACTTAGAATCTTTTTTTCATGATTTTATCAGCATAGTTAATTCTTCATTAATCGTATTCATCGTTCCGCTTTTGACAAAGAAAGCTGATGAAGTGTGGAACTTGATGCAGTTGGATCTCAAGACCAACCATGACATGCGTTTCCTCGCACAAGGCATCTGGGGGTTCTGGAGAGAGTTTCTCGATTGTGTCCCGCTCAACCAGTTCGCTCTTCAGCTTTTTGCACTTTATTCTAAAACTCACCAAATTAGAGCCTTCGAACGTCAGAGAAATTTCTAGAATAAAAAAACTTAATAAGAATCATTAAATGACTATTAATGAAAACAATTAAATGATAATAATAATAATTAATAATTTAATAATCAATAATTTAATAATCATTGCTAAGTTAATAATTGCACTACGACTATTTTGTTTCTACGACTACGACTATTGATCAATCCATTCAAACATTTATGGAATCTTCATTTATTTACAAAAAATATTTACAAAGGTATACAGGGTTGATGGTAACAATTCAAAGGCGAAAGCTAAAACTGGAAGACAAAAGTTCTTTTTGGAATAAAACAGCTCGTGTCCATAGCAACAGCTCGTCTCCAACAGCAACCAACAGCTCGTCTCCACGGCAACAGCGCAATTCTGAATCAGTTCCAAACGATTTTTATAAAACTACCACGTGACGCTGCGTGGTGAGAGCTAAATCATAAAAACTTCTGCAACTTCTGTTGTGATGGTAGAAGTCTGACTTCGCTCCGAGTCGTTGAAGAAGGAGGGCAGTGCCTTCCGGATGGACTTTTTAGGGTGTAACTACCACCCATTTGCCTATCGTATGGGAGAAAATTCGGAAAACTCAAACGAGGTAGTCCAACGAACGTGGCAAGACGGTGAACATCACAAATGCCATTGAATCTTCCTCATTTTTTGAAACAGTGTCTACAACAAGGCCTCCAGCAGATTGAACCTCAGCCCTAATGCTCATCAGCGGCACACGCTGCCTCTGAATCACGAGTCGGGCACACCTAAAGAGTTAATTTGGTCTGTGTTTGGTGGTATACGTAAACTGGATGAGGGATACATATTTATTTATCCATGGCGGTGCATAATCTGCAGTTGTAACTGTTGGCTGTAAAAATGATGATCAAATGATGTGGCAGAAACACCAGCAGAATCATCAGTGGCTATTTTGCGTAGGCGAAAGGGTTCCTCGATGCTACGTATTCCCACAGGAAGGAGCGGAAGTGGAGGCTTCGTTTCCTGTCCTCAACGTTTACCACTACACCACACCACATCACATCACTGTGCCTAGAGCTGACTTATCCCTTTACAGTAAGAGAATGCTGTGGGTGAGAGAAATCTGAGTCTCTGTGACGCTCTACGGTTCAGTGAGCCCGGGACCTACAGCTTAAAGTGGATTCTGAACCACTACAAACATCCGTGGCACAGTAGGGATTAAACTCGATACCTGTAGTACCGAGTGTCAGAACGCTAGCCACTCGGCGGCCATCAGGCCCCCTTAGACATCTGTGTTCACCTGAAACATCTCAGACCCCAAATGACACACAAGAAGATCTGACCATCTGGACAGCCGGAATCTTCGAACGTGTCCTCCAATACTTTTTACATCATTGTACCCTATTCATTATTGTATCTTTTGTGTCTCAAGACTCTATAGGAATTATTACTGTAGTAATTTTGTTTAATTTTTGTGCATCACAAGTTATGTTATCCAATAAATACTTTCTGTACATATTTCTTTGCTTCTTTCTTCCCCGCCACACTTTGCATGTGTTTAGAAGTGTTTACTTTTATTTCTTAAAAATCAATCAGACAAGCAGTTTTACTGTTTGATATGATAAATACAATTGCAGAAATGTGTCTAAGAAATCAACAAAACGTAACCAGACAAGCAGTTTTTTTTAGTTAGATATGCCACATAATTTTACATGGAGTTATTCACGAAATTTTTGCTTGCTGTCCACGAAACTCAATATGAGGAGCAACTTTGCCTTTAAATATATTGCTTGCAACTGCATGGACGAATTGAAAAACATATTTATTCACAGTCCACCTAAATCAACCGGAGAAGCAACTTTACAATTAGATACTTTCAGATACCTGCAGATTAGATTTTTAAATGTATGGAATCACACAAGAAATGTTCACACACACACACACACACACACACACACACACACACACACACACACACACACACACACACACACACACACACACACACACACACACACACACAAAAGATAAACAAGTTTGTTGTAAGGCACCACATAAACGCATTTTCGCGTCCAAGAAATGTATACCATATTGATGATTTTGCTAAAATCAATAAGAGAAGAAATTTCGTTCAAAAGGCTATTAGCAATTGTATGGAGGCTACGAATAAAGTTTTGAAGCTTCAGTTGTACTGACACGTAAAAAATCCTACTTTTAGTAAACAAAAATCATCCAGACAAGTAGCTTTGTGATTAAGTGAGCCACTGCATTGGAAGATCTTTATATCCGCCTGTACCTCCACTCTACTACTACATCACATCACTATGCCTTAGAGCTCAGTTTTCCATTTTACAGTTTGGGAATGATGCGGGTGAGAAGAAGTCTGATTGGGCTCTGTGACGCTCTACGGTCATAGGAGACCGGCACCTACGGCTTAAAGTGGATTCCGAACCCCTACAAACATCCATGGGACCACCGGGAATCGACAGATCGGACAGATTTGTCATCTTAGAGGTTTGGTTTGTCGCTCTACTGTAATTTTGTATTTACTTTGGGCTAAATAGACCTGGACCTACAGTTTAACTTGGGTTCCGAACCACAAACAAACATCCATGCCACCAGCAGGATTCAAACTTGAAGCTTGTGGTATCCAGAGCCAGAGCGCTAGTCACTCGACCATCAGACCCCTGCACCTCCACTCTGAAAAACATTAGGGGGTAAATTGAATTTCTTCTCAATGTACAACGAAAGGTGGCCATCAGGAAACGACTAAACTTTTTTTATATAATAGAATCTTTGATTTGTTTTTTATGAATATGTAATAGCTTTTTTCAGCCATGAGTTTTATTCAAAAATTATAAAAAAAGGAAACAACGACGGAAGTACAGTACGAAAACACTGGAAAACTTTATGTAAGACCAATATATCCTTTAAGCTGATTTACTACAGAGCCCAAAAAATAAGACCAATTATTTTTTTCAAAAACTCTTTGTTTTTCCAAATTTATTTCGTCTCCTTCAAAGTAATACCCTCCGAACACAATGCACTTATGCCCAACTTTTTTACCAATCCTCAATGCATGCTAAAAAGTCATCGGCAGGGATGGCCTTCAAAGCGCGCGTCGATTCCCGTTGAATCTCTTCATTCGCTTCAAAACGGTGTCCCCGGAGTGGAATTTTGAGTTTAGGGAATAGCCAGAAGTCAAACGGCGTGAATATGGTTGTTGTGGAACGATATGGGTTTCATTTTTGGCGAAAAAGTCACGAAGCATCAATGCAATGGCGTATTCAGTGTTTTCGGTATTAATCGAGTTTGAGGCCCAAAATGGAACTGACTGATCCTTTTGAAATTCTAACATCAGCAGCAAGGTCTCTAATTGTAAATAAATGGTTTGCAAGCACCAAATCTTTAAATTTTTGGACGTTGATGGTCGATCAGAGGGTTCTTCGTCTTCAACGCGTTCTCTGTCTTCTTTTAACTGTTTATATCCCTTCTAAACATTTCTTTCCGATATATGAATGCTCACCGAATGCCTTCTGCAACATTCTATACGTTTCTGCAAACTAAATTTAATGCAAGTTCTTTGCTCAATTAGTTCAGACATATCAAAAATCGCCGGAATCAGTTTTAGCGTCTCACAAAGCCAAGCGTAACTCAAACACTAATGAATATTTGGACGTCAAATTTCACACAGATGTTAAGGACAGTGCCAGCAACCTAAAAAAGAAAAAAAAATTGAAATTCCATAAGCCCCGGGAATTTTAAAATTGGTCTTACACTTTGGACACAGTAATTGATCCTTTATATCGAATAATAATAATTAGACATTAATATACATTTAGATGTTTACTCACTATTGACGGCATAATCCTGGGGGCACTGGCCACTTGAATCTTCTTGAGAAATGTAGACAGGGTCATCTTCAGTGAAAGGATTTCCATCTTCAAGAGTAAAACATCTATAATATTCCATATGTTGACCATCAAAAAAGAATCCTTTCCTAAATCAAAATTGAAATAATTGAAGAGCAATTGGATTAAAAAAATACAACAAACTGAACAATAACCATAATTTTATTTTAAAATTTCAGTTTAAAAACTTAGCTGTCGGCCAATTAGAAAGGCCCAAGGGGGGAATGAGAGGTAAGAATAACCTGAATTCGTCAATTTGTTATTATTTACATGCATGTATGTAAATGTGAAACCTTATTGAATTCTAGACATGCTTTATAATACTCTACATGCAACTATATAGAAGTACACTCTGCTATTTGTCCCAAATCCCTTATATTTCGATTATTTACTTTAGTTTATAAATTCTAAAACCCGTTCGGTGGCTTGAACGAGATATAGGCATCTATTTAATCGGTTGCGTCGACTCTCCAAAAATAGTATAAATGATTCTCCAAAGAGAATTCTTACTGAAAATCTCGTCTGAGAATATATCTCTCTTATGAGAATATATCTATCTTATTAGAAATTGTTTTTGTTTCTGCTTTCGACACTTTTTTTTTCACTGTCGGATATTCTACATTTTTAGAATCCTTTGTAATTTACCTTTTTAACTTGTCGATTTCCATATATTTTAATTTTATAGGAATTATTGATTTCAGAGAAATAAACCACCCTTTGTGAAGCAGACTACGCTAAACACTCTGACACTTTAAAGGAAGCATGAGTAAAAGTAGAATTTCTATCACATGTCAAAATCAATCAGACAAAAGGAGGATATAGACAATATCAGACATATTGTTTGTCAAGCAGACAGTAAGGGCTCATCAGGACTCAGTTAGAATCATTATTCCTCACTGAAAACAATTCTATTGAGCTGAGATTCCATTCTTATGAGTAGTCTGTCGATAGTTCACTGGTGTCCCGTTCACACGTCGAGTTGCATGTATTGATGAGTCAAGTACTGTGAAAGAAGATTTGATGGTCACTTTGTCCTCATGTTTTGTTGCATCTGTACGTCAACTGTTGCCTTTGTTTTCTGACTTGATTCAACCATATCGGCCAATGTCATACATTTGGGGCATCAATTTAATTCGAATGTTGAATGATCTTCGATTCAATCATCATGCATCCTTTTACCCAATTTCATACCCTCTTTCCAATGGGAACATACTCTAATATCCATATACACATAAGAATATTTCCATAAGAAGAACTGATACAGTTAAATATAGTGTATAAAAGTGTAATAGAAGTTACCGTGTAGAAGTGGAAATTTATTCAATTTTACACACCAACCGGGTGTTGACTTGAGATGCTCTAAGGCTCCAGCCTTTCATTCAGTGACTGCCAAAATTTAATAATTTGTATCAAAAGCAGTTTGTAAATGAAATTTATACACAATCAGATCTTTTTTTATACATAGTTTGTTTTCCATGTCTTAAAATGAATGACAATTTTAAAATTAAAAAAAAAAAGTCGTATTTTTATATTATTAATACTAAGATATATGAAACCATATTCATTTGTTTTACTTTAAAATCTTATAATTGCAATTCGTCGTACAGGAAAAAGAGCAGGCAAGCTGTTTAACGTTTTTTTATCCATTTTAAAGAGAAATAAATAAATAACTATTCCCATGATTTTTTTTTAACTATCAGATATATTACAACTGATGGAAGTTTAAATTTTCCAATTTTACGGGACAGTTCAGTGAAATAGATACGTAATAAAACCTATTTTATACCATTTCTTGAGTTTCACGATCAACAGTTTTCAATATATCCTACTAATACAGCATTAATACATCCTACTATTTTTACTACATTAGCCTATTAACCCAGCATTCTTTCAATGATTTTAACACACATTTTCCTATCTAACAATTGCTTCTTGCTTTTCTTATAATCGCTTACTTAATATTTCTTTTAGAGGAATCTCTTGATTTTATTTTACATGTTCTGCAAACTGCTGACCAAATCAATTTAAGGATTTAATTTGATAGATTCATTTTCTTACTGACAGACACCTAACAGCTTTCGTCGTTTTTAGACGTACTTTTCTGTCCTTGCCCTTTGCTTTCTGAGCTGGGTTTCAACTCTGGATACAGCTGGACTTACGATTCTCACTGTAATCCATTGAGCTGAACATCCCACATGGGCAAGGAAACACCCTTTATTGTACCATCGCTGATACGTATTAATTCTACCGCTTGCGGTAGGCTGAATATAATGCTTATATAGAATATATCAATAAAATGTGCAATGCCATTTTTTTTAAATATTTGCAAGAAAACCACCCTTTAAAATGATATCGAAGTCAATTTTCCTGGAAAAAGGTGATTTATAAACTGATTTATAAGAAATTCTAGCCTAGGTTTGGCAAGTTGCACCTTGGGGAACATTTACATTCAATTGAGCTCTGCCTCGTCATATGTAATCACTATCAAGATCAAAATACCACTAACTTTACACCAATCAAATTTACCTTGCACTTCTTCTTTATTGGCGCTACAGCCCCATAGTGGGCCAATGCGTCTGTTTACTGACAGATTTTGAGACAGAAGATGTTTTTTTTTACTATCCGCGGTTGTCAGCCTTACGCCCAACGCTCTACAGTCATATGGTTGAAAGTTTAAAGTGGTTTTAAATGAAGGTACCTACGGTTTAAAGTGAATTCCGAACTACTACAAACAACCATGGCACCAAACGTCAGACACTCGGCCATCAGGCCTCACCTTGCACTTCAGGTTATATAAAGCAATAATAACGTATAATACATTTTTATAATTCCTTTTCGTGGGAAATTTCAGGATGTTAATCAGACTAAGCCAAATTCCTCTTAAAAACTGAAATCTTCTTCCAAATTTTTATTTACAATGTGTGAACATGGAATTTGAATGGTTACATAAATAAATTTAACCATGATTTATTTTTTAAAAAGTAATGGTTAAATTTAGTCTGCAAATACATCATCTGTTATAATGTTATAGAATTTTTCACTGAAAATATTTTGTGAGCTTGATTATGACAAATTACATAAAATCATTAAAACGTTTTCTCTTAGCATATAAATTTAATTAGCCTTCTAATATCGTGATATCAACTTAGAATTTTAATTATACTTTTGCAATCTATTGAGAAAAAGGATTTTCAACAATGGTCTGCCTTCTCTACTCAAGGAAACAAATAAATTTGTTTCATGAGAGGCCATGCAGAAATCTAAGAAAAAGATCAAGCCAACTAAAAAAGTTTCGGTACAAAACGACATTGCTGTCATGTTTTTATGAGAGTTCTGTCGTGCTGTCATAAAATGGAACTTACGCTTTAAATCCCTCCAGGACTTTAGTTTCAGGACAATTAATATCGATCTCATTCCGCGGATCTGCAAATGAAAATATTAAAAGAAAGACAAGTATATTAAAAGTAGGTTAATTACATGCACAAAATTTTGCAAAAGGAATTGTTTAAGTTGACTGATTAAGTTGAAGAAGTTGATTTTCGATTGCCTGGAACAAATTATTTCATTGGTAAATCATCAGAAATTTTTGTTTAGAAAACTGCTTTTATTCTTACTGTAAGCCAATTAGAAAAATTAATAGTATTTGAAGTATCTATTTTCTTTACTTGAAGGAAATCTACAGGATAAAATAGCACCTTGTTGGAGAAAAAGGACGGAAGAAAGATGTTAACTTTTCATATACCTATGTGGATATTGAAATTGAGGGAACCTATTATGCATAGCAAGATACTATGTGAAAAACTCGGTAATGTTGAATCTGTACTTATTAGCCATTATAGTGGAAAAGGAGCTCAGATGAAAGAGCCTGGCATTTAAAAATTACATCACTGTGTCATAGTGCAGAAGTTTTTAGCTTAAAGATTTTAAGATGTGAATTAAATAATGTCACAAGTTTTAACATAACTGTTTGCAATACAACAGAAACCACGGTGTTGAAAATACAAACACCAATTCGCATGTAAAACCAAACACAATGGATATCCACTACTTACAAGTTATTAATTCAGCACAGATATACTTCAGTGAATTTACCCTTTTGTGCATTACATAAAACGAATATAATGTCAAGAGATATATTTTCAGCACTTATGACTGTATTACGATGTATACGGTTTGTAAGCAAGACAAAAAGCCAAATTTGCAGAAAGCATGGGATATATATAACCTAAAAAATTGCATATACACAAAAAATAAATTCTCTAGGTTGGACATTGAATAACTGAAAGGTTTGAAATGATCATAACCATTGTTCACTTTTATGCTTTTTTCTTTTCTCTTTGTAGAGCATCACTTAGAAATTAAAATGTCCATATATGATCTTCTCTAACAAGCAAATCCCGTCTGTAAAGGATCAATTATTATCGATCATAAACATGTTGTCGATATTTTATCTAGGTTTAAGATATCGGCAATATTTTAATGTTTTTTCTTAGCTTTAACATGATTCAGAACTTAACCACCCACAAAATAAAGATCTAACAGAGAATTAGATATTTATTTTATTAGATAAAGATCTAATAAAATGAAGATCTAAATCTTCTCAACAAGGGTATTTGATCCTGAGCCTCATAAGTAATCATTTTAGTTTTCAAGAGATGCTTCATAATCCTTAAAAAAGATTAAAAGATAACAAGTTATTACCTTCCCAAATCCTACTGTTTTTCAGTTGGTCCACCTTGTATAAATCTGCTACTTGTATAACTCTCAAATTATACCATCTTGTCACTTTGCAAAAACCTTAAATTATACTTATTTCAAAAGCAATGATCCTTATTAAAATGTTCTTGAATACACTCATTTTTTAAAATATTTAGTAAGAAATAGAATTTTAATATTGTTAAATGGGCAATTTGTTGCCCTGTAGAAACATGAACAATTCACATGCAGAAGGTTTGGGGTTCTGATCCATTGGTGGGGCATGATGGTGTCACTGAATGTGGAGACTCAAAAAAGTAAAATTATCATACTTCTTTACATACGAAACATGACGCATTAAAAAAGTAGAATTAACAACTTGTCGTGATTTTTAAAATTATACAACAATTGAATTTGAAGAAATTCAATTTACAGGAATATCGTTTTATTAGGTCCAGAGCATTTTGAAGAAAATGAGATATTAATCAAAAATGAAAAATATTATCAAAATTCCAAATTACTGGCTGTAACAGGCACGGAAGCTACGACGGGTATATTCTGTACGACAAAAGGTACTGTTACTGTTGGTACAATTGGAATGCCTTGATTTGGATGTTCGATTTCGTTCATACTCCCCGTCCTTCCAGTAGGTAAAGCATCCGTAGTGGGTTTTGGCGGACCCTGAAAGAAATCAAATTGATTAAAGTTATAATTTTAACGATCCACTAAAAGACTCCTTAATTTAATTAAATGAATATTATTGTAATTGCGAATTTTGCAATTAAACTTTGTTTATTTGACATGGTTAAATTTTGAGATACTTACGATGAATGAGCGTGAAGAGTAATTAGGCGACTAAATGATAAAAATTGATGTGGGAGAAAACTTTATGCGTTCTTTTCTATTAAATTTTTTTGTTCTAATACAGCTGGTACACACTTAGACGTCTTGGATGACTTAAGGTAAGCGTTGCACAGACGTTACTCTCTTAGCACTACTCAGGAGGTGCTCGTAGCTTGAAGATAAACTACGGATGCGGAGCAACAATACCTCCGCAATGCTCTACAATCCTACAATTAAAGTGGATTCCGAATCACTACAAACATCCATGGTACCGCCAGGACGCGAACCCTTAACCTATGGTACCTGGTGTCAGAGCGCTAGCCACTCGGCCATTCAGGTCCTTCCTATTAACATTAAACAGTACTTGAAGACCTTTCCAGATTTGCCAAGTGCATGTTTGAATATTCTTCAAGTCATTGGACTTTGTGAGAAAGAGGACTTAAATAAAGAAATCATCTTTAAAATTTATCATCACATTCATCAAATGTTACTACTTCATTTAACTCGTGTGATGATACGCCCTCCATTTTAACATCTGATTTTACGGAATTAATTCAAAGTCGACAATGGCTGGATTCTAGGCCGTTTGTTTGATTCCCAGAACGTGCTCCTTTGAACTTCTCCAGCACGTCATGTCCCGAATTATCTCAGAGATACTCGCATTGTAAATTTTATTAAAATCTGTAACAACGCTTCCTGCTACACACTGGCAAGAGCGTCCTCTGTAGCGTTCAGGAGAAATGATTAGTAGGCCTTCAGACTCTCACTCGAAAGGAAGTACAGTGCAACCTGTGCTCCCGCTGAGAAAAGTTTAGTTTATAGTCTCTCATGCCTAGAGGAAATATATTTAGCATATACCGATGCATTACTTAGCCTGCAGACTTTAGAGCAAGCCGGAGAGGAAGCGTATTTCGCATACCGTGCGCGTATCTGAGTTTCGGGTTTTCGGCTTAGAAGTCGAGTGCTTCCACGAATCTATAATTATCTTCTTTAAATTTGATAAATAGTGTATATCTGTAATTGCACGTGAGTGGTGCTTGTACGTGTGTAACTAAAGCTGTGAGTTCTCAAATTTCTGCCACAAGTATTTCAATCCAACTACACCCAGTTACAATCGGGTTGCCCAACCTGCACACTACAAAAAGAGGTTGAAAGCAAGTCATCATTTTTATTTCGATTGAGTGATATTCAATAAACGTGGACCAGTAAAAATTTATTTTGGCTTATCAATATGATCAATAAAAAAAAAATGCAAACTTCCAGATTTAAAAATTGCGCTAAATAATCAGCAGTAACTTGCTTCAATGAATTTTAATAAAAACAAATATCAATTACAGTTGTAATTAAAAATGTTTTTTTTTGTTCTAATGCAGCTGGCAAACACTTTGACAATTTGGTCTTGGATGCCTTAAGGCAAGCGCTGCACAGATGTTCTCACTTTGCTTTACCCAGGGGGCGCGTGTAACTTGAAGATAAACTACGGATGCGGAGTAACAATGCCCCCGCAACGCTCTACGATCCTATTAGGACCGAGACCTACGGTTTAAAGCGGATTCCGAACCACTACAAACATCCATGGCACAGCCGGGACTCGAACCCGAAACCTGTGGTACCAAGCGCCAGAGCGCTAGCCACTCGGCCATTCAGGCCCTGTAGTTAAAAATGTCATGTATGAATAATGGAAAAGCATATAAAATGGCAGAAGAAACCCATAATATCGAAAGGGAGTTGAACTACTTTGATATTATGATTAAGCTTGATCCTGTAGCTAAAACAATAGTGGGCTATAAAAATAATTCAAATCAGAAGTTTTAACAATTATTGCTTCTGCTGGATAAACAATTTATATACTCATCCTCACTTTAATATAGACGACCTTGATCGATCTGTCCTGGAATTTGAAATACAATTCCGAGCAGTTGTAGCCACTACTTCAGTAAAGGAGAGACTCAAGGGTTATTGTGCATAAAGTGTCTCGTATCGATTGTAAAGTTGCCGGCTATAAAGCCAGACGACGCGCAAATGCAACACAATTATTCTAAAATTCCTGTTGTTGTTGCTAATCCCCCTGGTGCAGAAAAGCCTATACCAGATCCAGATCCAGGCGACTGGGCCATGGCTAAGGTTAATATGCAGTTTCACTTTAGCGATGAACCACGAGGGCTGAAGGCTCAAGATAAAGCTGAACCATCATATTAGACCGGGACCTACGGTTTGAAGTGGAATTCGAACCACTACAAATATCCATGACATCGCCGGTACACGACCCCGAAATCTGTGGCATCTAGCACCAGACACCTGATCATTCAGGCCCCCTAAAACTCATTTTGTGTTTGGAACATTCATCATCATGATTGGCGCAACAGCCCCATGGTGGGGCAAGGCCGTCTGCCTGCTGACAGATTTCGAAACTTGAGATGTCTTCCTTTTACAGGGTAGGGTTGTCAGCCCTACGTCCAACGCTCTACAGTCATGTTAGACAGGGACCTACAGTTTAAAATGGATTCCGAACCATTACAAATATCCATGGCATCGCCGGGACACTACCCTGAATCCTGTGGCACCGAGCACCAAACACTCGGCCATTCAGGCCCCATAAATTTCCTTTTGGCTTTTGAACATTACCTGCTAAAATTCCTTTTGAAAGGTAAAGTTCCCCTTACATCGTTTGTCGATAGGTTGTTTGTGGCATATGTAAGTGGGACAAGAGTTCCACTCATATTAAAAAAAAGAGGAAAAATTGTCATCTTACCTTATAAATTTTAACACCATCCTTATCTGTACAGGCGTGGTCAGAGCAAAAGTCTTCATTCATGTACTCATTAAGCAAGAAACAGATATCTTTGGAATCAATCCCAAATGCTTTGCAATGGGATTCCTTCGTGCAGTAAGCAGCACAGTGCATCTTGTTGGGTGCTCTTTTTTCAGTCATGACATTTACCAACGGTAACTTGTCTTTAAACGAATATTGATACTGCACGTCACATTTTACAGTATTATGACACATGTTGAGCAGAAAAAATGAGCTAGATAATAATAAAAAACACTTAAATTAAGTTTGTATTTAGTAAAATTAGTTAACATGGTTATTCTCTTTTAGCATTGGATTTACTATTGGCACACAATTTCAATTTTTAAGATGCAGATTTTATCACTTGCATAAGAATTATGAAATCAGGCTTATTTTGCTGTTGTTATGTGGAAAAACATTTTGAATTTAAGTTTATTTTTTAAATTTCTAAGTAATATTTTGTATTTTTTTTTCAAGTAGAACTTCTTGGCACACTGAATGCTCAGATTTCTTTTTTTTTTATATTTTTTTTTTCCAGAAAGTAAAATTGTAACAATATTTTTAGAACCAAATACTTAAATTAAATATATTTTTTCTAATCAGAAGAGCAGAAATCATAGTATTAAATCTTCAAATCGCGAGACCAGTAGCAAAAGTAGCCATAAGTGAGTGTATAGGTGAATGATTCCTTCAGTCACTGCTTTCAGAAATTAAGATTCTTAATGGTGATTTAGACAGATTTTATAAGAGACTGGCCTCTACAATCAGGCTGCCTGGGGAGAGCCCACCCCATTACATTTAATTTGCATCAATGCAGCACAATTACTCGCTAAATATGTTCCCGGAAAGTAATATTTTATGTTATTACCAGTTGGTGTATGTATATGTGAGACAGGAGGGCCACCGATTTACAGCGAACAATTATTATAGTGCACAAAGTCAAAGATTTACTTAAAAATATTTTAAGAGAACATTGTGGCTACTGATGTGCAAAAGAAAAATTCCTTATCGGCACACGATACCTACCAATGTACAGAAAACAATTATTAATGGTGCAACAGCTTCACGATTTACTTCAAAAGTTCTAAGAGAACCTTTTGGCTACTGATGTACAAAATAAAAATTCCTTATGGGTATACGACGCCCACCGATGTACAGAAAAAAAATATTCAGTGCTTTAGCATTTCCTACATCGGAAAGGGCAGAATAATCCAAGTGCAACAAGTTAGATATAAATTATGTAGCAAAATTCCTAGATAAGTTGAGAGACTTAAGTTAGGTAAGACCTATCAAGACCAATTAATTAACAAGATTTGTTACTTGAGATGAAGAAAGACAAAAAAAATAACACCTTCTATATAAGTAAAAAGCATTTTTGACTGTTACATATCTATGGAGTAACAATATGATATATTCAATAAACTATAAATGGGATAAAAAAAATGTAAAGAATTATTAAAGATGTAAATATTAACCCCCAGATATACAGAAAAAATATTCAGTGAATTAATATTTTCTACATCAAAAGAATCAGTATAATCCAAGTGCAACAAGTTAGATATAAATTATGTGGCAAAATTCCTTGCTGGTTAGATGAGACTGATTAATATATTAGACTGATAAGATGATAGACTTAGGTAAGACAGATTAAGACTAATTAATAAACAAGATTGATTTCTTCAGATCAAGAAAGTGCAGAAAAAATTAACACGTGCTAAATAGGCAAAAGAAAGATTTTAACTGTTAAATATCTATGCAGTAACAATATGATATATTCAAAAATTATAAATGGGATAAAAAAATATTAAGGATTATTAAAGATGTAAATATTAACCCCCGATATACAGAAAAATATTCAGTGAATTAATATTTTCTACATCATAAGGATCAGAATAATTAAAGTGGAACAAGTTGTAGATTATATGGAAACATTCATTACTTATTAGATGAAACTGATTGATAGATTAGACTGATAAGATGAGAAACTTAAGTTACGTAAGACTGATTATGATTAATAAATGGACAAGACTAGTTTCTGAAGCTGAAGTAAGGATAGAAAAATTTAATACATGCTAAATAGATAAAAGAAAGATTTTATCAGTTAAATATTTATGCAGCTACAACATGATGATATATACAAAAAAGTTAAGTGGGATAAAAAAAATATTACGGTGCGCTAGGCCCACTGATGTACAATAAATACTCTTGATTGATACACGATGGCTAGCGATGAACTCTACAAAAAATGCTCAAGGCAGTATTTGTTACATCATCTAAAGTCAGAATAATCTAAGTGCAACAAATTAGATATAGTAGAGCCTATAGTCGACTTCATTACTTAACTTGATAACTATTATAAATTTGGAACTATTAAGAAATTTAATTTGAAACTACTATAAATTTAGTTTGGAACTATTATAAAATTTAATCAAAACAATAATAAAGAGATATAAAAACAATAGACATTGAATTCATGAAACGACGCCTAACAGAGTACTGCAAAAAAACTCAAGGCATTATCTAAGGTCATTATATTCCAAATGAAATAAATTAGATATAGGGTTTATGATCAATTTCATTTCTTGTAATAAATTTGGTAACTATTATAAATTTGTAACTATTATAAAATTTAATTTGGAGCGATTGTAAAATTTAATCTAAACAACAGTAAAGAGATATAAGAATAATATACATTGAATTCTTGAAATCAAGATAGAATTTTTTTATATTTTTAAACAGGGTTTATAACTAAAAGAAGTATTTTTAACTGTTAAATGTCTATGCATCAATAGCGTAATATGATTAAAATGGAATAAGTTACTAAAAAATAATGATTTATTTAAAAACAAAAATAAATATAAAAAGATTATTTTACCTAAACAACAGAAAGCAAAATTGGAAATTATAGGATTTTCCATATTGAATATATTTCCCCATACTATTGACCAGAAAAGAGAGTACTGGAAATATCTGGTTGAATTCTGGATAGTCTTTGGTATAGAATGACCAAATATTATTACTTCTAATGCTTTATTTTATGAAAGTTTTATTAATCTTTTCAGAAAATTGACTTCTGCAGTATTTCTAAGCAACAGAATGTTTTTGTATTTTGACACTCTTTTCCCATTACAACTCTATATTAAAAGTGAAACCAATTTTTTTAATTGTCATATGATAAATTCATGATATCAGAAATGGATGATCCATTTAAGTATTTGGAAAAAGTTGTCCATAAAACAAATCTCACGAGACTTTTTGTTTTGACAATTTTTAAATTGATGCTATGCAAACACAAATGGAACTAATCATATAAATGCTGTAAAGCACTTAAATTACTTGAAATAAAAGATGATAAATACTTCATAAAAATGTCCTGAATAAATTAGTAAACGAATATAATGCACTTAAAAATTTTATAACTAGCTTGACGATAATTTAGTTTCTAAGACTTTGAAGATGGTCTACCATTCAAATGAATAAAGGTGGAAAATCACAAAATTCAAGAAATATTTCCAATATTTCTAATAAAAAAGTACAATTATATAAAACCTCTTTACATATTTTATTTTGCCCATTAATAAAATCTTGACTTTAATCATTGATATATTTCTCTAGATTATTCCTAAAGTCTGTTGATATAGTATTTAAATTCATATGTATGCCATTCAAAAAATCAATTCAAAGAGGTTACATTTTAACACATTTAGATTTTAATCCATTTTTTATAGTAAAATGTCTTTATTTTTGAGGTAATCTTCATTTTTTTATTTGAAGTTCTAATGATACTCATTTGCAAAGAAGCTAACTGGTGGCTAAAATTGGAAAAGCTATTTGTAAGAGAAAAACGCCTTCTTAAGAATTTCAGTTATGGTTAATTTTGAAAAAACTTTTTGAATGTTTTTTAAAATCATATTAAATATAAATTTAAATAATTCTTATTCTTCAAGCAAAATGTAAAAAAAAAAATTCTACGCTTTATGCCAAAAGCATTACTGCAATGAAAGAATCTTTTTTTTTGCATGAATTAAATTTTTGGCATGAAATTTGAATAAATAAGAATGACACAGATATATCTAAAAATAAAGTGCCCTATTAAAAATAAAAATAATTTTATAAATTATTAGTAAAACTGCAATTTGATGTAATTATATTTTA
This sequence comes from Caerostris darwini, assembly GCA_021605075.1. Classification (NCBI taxonomy): domain Eukaryota; kingdom Metazoa; phylum Arthropoda; class Arachnida; order Araneae; family Araneidae; genus Caerostris; species Caerostris darwini. The sequence continues at coordinate 516,900 of BPLQ01011204.1, read as the reverse complement.
TAGAATTCTAAATTTAAAAAAATTCTTAATGGTAAATTTTATTTCACGTTCAATGCTATATAAATGACATCATTGAATATTAGGAACAAAAATTTAACAAGGATATCATTTTAAATGAACAATGCTGACCTTAATAAAATAAATGATTTTAGTTCAATGTAAGTAGTTAAATGACATCCTCATTGACACTCTTGCATTTACAAAACAGTGCTTCTTAATATTAATTAAGTTTTAAAGTTTGCAGATAGATACTATCTGTTTGTTTGCAGTTAATTAAAAATGTGATTGTTTAATTTTTATGATAAACTTGTAAGGCATGCAAATCTGCCTTCATGTGTGCAGTTTATATCGTCAAACTATATACATATATGTAATTTGAGAAAATAGGGCTTGTAAGTATAGAACTAAAATTTATAAAGCTTTCCTCAGGATATTATAATAATTTTTCTTTTGTTTTACTAATTTCTTTCGGTTTTAAGAATTTGATGGACATCTTATTTTAACACCCTGTCATCGTATATTTGATATAAATTTTTATGCTCATTTTTTATCTGCTAATGTAGTTTTTTTTCTATTTAACATTTTAATACTTGTGTTTGTTAAATGATTTGCGATTTCGTTGTTGCATTTTGATTATTTCAGATTGATTTTGAACAATTTCCACCTTTTTTTAGAGGTTTGAATGTGAGGCACTTCAGAATTTTTGCATTGCGAATGCTATGATGGTTTTGTTATACAATTTGTATGTACAGAAAACCGGTAGTAGCTTTTCTCGAACAAAATGGTCGTGATTCTAATTCACTGATTGTTAGTTCTCCATTGTTTTTAATATTCTTGTGTTGTTTTCTTTATATGTAAAGGGTAAATCATTGTAGCAACTCCTCGAGCTCTAACCACACTTTAGTTTTTTACAGTTCTCTTTCACAGTACTTTTAAATTATTTTAAAATTATGTAATGGCTTCACTTATATCTTATTGAGTGGATTCCGAACCACTACAAACGTCCATGGCACCCTCTGGGACTCAAACCCGAAACCTGCGATACCGAGCGCCATAGCGCTAGCCAGTTGGCTATCAGTCTCCCCAAATCATTGCGAGCAGAAAATAACACCTTTTTAAAATAATAAAAGTTGTAATGTTGGTATGAATTGTGAAAAAATATTTTGCTTAAGGCTTATAAAAGGCTTAGTATCATTTTTTTTCAAAACATCTGCAAGATATACTATTTATCGGATTTTAAATTATATAATTCTAATTTATGCTTCTTTAATCTATCTAAATAAATAAAAATAAAACATTGGCATTAGATATAATTTAGGGCCTATTTTGTTTCCCGTTTGCAAATATCTGGTTGAATATACGGGATAGGGTGTCATCAGTGGAAATTTCTTTGTGAATTAATGCAAATGATGCACAAATGAAATCAATGGATAAATATCTCAAAAGGATAAGTAATTAATAATATTGAAATATGTATATTATACCCAGAGCAGTAATCATAAAAATACTGCATATTCATGACACTATTTTCCATTAATTTTTCATGCTATCTGTAACACCGAGAAAGTTAGTTAAGAGACATTCACTGATGACAACTACTTCAAAGAATTTCTTGATTTGTCAAAACAAATTGCAGTGACATGTCAACATGCTGATCGTCATTGTAAAATTGAAATGAAATGCATTCTTTGATTTTTTATTAACAAATATTGTACTTTATTGCTAAAATAAGAATTGGAGCGCAATATTTGTTATTGAAAGACTCGTTGATTTTATTGTATTTGATCAAATACAAGATGGATAACAAATTAAAATACACGGAGCAATAACGATTTTGCTCGATGCCCTTTGTACATAAATTAAAATAATGTTTGGAGCATAAATGGCATCACGCTGTGACTTGGAAAAAAGAAAATTGTACATTGAACAATATTGAATATACGGATTCAAGATCTGGGAGTTAATTTACAAAAGTGCTTGTGAGTTTTCTCCACAAACGACACATCTTAATAAAGATTATTGGGGTGCACTCAATAATTTTTGTTCTAAAAATGATAGTGTTTACTCGAATAGGTACAATTTGAGAATGCTAAGAATTCAATCAAGAATTCAACAATGAGCTAAGAAATCAACTGAGAATTCAACAATGAGCTAATAATTCAACCAAGAATTCAACAATGAACTAAGACTTCAATCAAGAATTCAACAATGAGCTAAGAAATCAACCAAGAATTCAACAATAAGCTAATAATTCAACCAAGAATTCAACAATGAACTAAGACTTCAATCAAGAATTCAACAATGAGCTAAGAAATCAACCAAGAATTCAACAATGAGCTAATAATTCAACCAAGAATTCAACAATGAACTAAGACTTCAACCGAGAATTCAACAATGAGTTAAGAGTTCAACCAAAAATTCAACGATGAGCTAATAATTCAACGGGAAGTTAGAAATTTAATCAAAAATTTTAACAACCTCATCTGCTTAAAGGTGATCTTTATTCTAAGATTATTAATTAACTGGAATGGAGGAAGGTTATAATGTACATCTTTTGCATTTGAATTCATAGGGATATAAGCATTTAAAATAATTCTTTTAAATTATTTAAACAAAAAATTACTTTATCATTTTAAAAGTATAATTTAGACGTATTAATTTTTTTTAAAACTATTTGTATGACATTCTAGGAAAATGATTTAATAAGCATGTGAATTAATATTATAAACTATAAGTAAACTTATAATCATTGGTGTTTCTGTCTCAATAAATTAATAACAATATCAGACAACAATAAATTTATCATGATTATTAAAAGGCAAAACACTTTTAAAATTTTTTATTGACACAATTTATTTTATCAAGAAATTAATAGTTACAATAATAATTTTTCCGACAAACAAAAATATGAGAAGCACAACAAAATTTATAAAGAGATGTGTAAATACACAAGATAAAATAATTTCTACAATATACTTCAAATGTTAGTTTAAATGCAAATTTTTTTAAAACATTAATAATGCAACTACCTTTATCTTAATTTAAAAAAATTTTCCTTCTACTTTTAACTATACAAAACAGAATAGGAAGAAAATTTCAATTTAAATTACAAATTTTCAGTTTGGTTTGGAATCCATACATCTTCTTAGGGATGAAAAATTTAGCTTCCATTTAAATTTTCTTTTAATAAATATAGATATATATTTCTTTGGTTAGTATTTAAGACGATTAAGTTGATAACATTACTCATATATAAATAAGTACATATTTACAAGATTAAATAAAAAAAAACTATGAATTTTTTTAATTTTAATTAAAATTGCGTGACATGTAAGAACTATTTTTAACTAAACATATTTATTTTAATTCATTGCCAGTTATTGTCCAGTTTAAGAAATAGTATGAATGGATTTAATAAAAGATTGCAATTAGTATATATATTTATTTTTAAAATGTCATTATGCACACGGCCATGTTAAATAGAATCTTTCTCACCTTGCTGTAGACCCAAGAAAGATTTTGTGAATTTATTTCCTTTAACTCATATATATGCTTTTAAGTTTATCTTCAAAAAGGAATCTGTAAAAAAAAAAAGAACGAATTTTATTTACATAATTTTATAGAAAACAACATTTAATCGTAATAATAAATATTAAAACATATTATATATATATATATATATATAAAGTCTCATTATTCAAAATGAAATTATTGTCATTCACATGATTTCTCACTTAAGAAAATGTATAAAACATCTTATTTTTTAACATATTTAAATTTATTACAATTTGTGTAGGACGAATATTTCTTAAATTAAATTTTCATAAATATTATTTTAATTTACAAAGATAAGTCAAAATATTTTACTAGCGTAAATGTCTATAAATTATTATTGATTGAAAGAGAATTTGGCTATCGATTACTACTTCAAGCAACAAGCACATCCTTTATTATTATAATTTTATGAAAATTATAAACAAATTAATATGTTTTAAACAAAAGTATTATGGAAATAAAAGATCATAATACTTAATTTTTTTATAAATTATGTAATGAAAAATTTTGCAATTTAATTAAAAATTATTCTAATAATTAAAAATATAAGTTTAACCAAAGAAATAGCGAAATAAACTTTATGTGTAAAAATACGTCTCATAAATATGCTATGAATATTTATTTGAGTGCGTGTTTTATATCTTCAAACGGCAGGTGTACATAAAATGGAGGAAAGTCAGAATAATTTAACATCACGCAAATATATCTAAAGAAATTTATTTCGTTCATGTTTGCGAAATATGCTTTATATTAAGATTGAACAGCAAAAAATAAAACGAAAGCACTTAAAATCATGGCGATTTTTTAAAAAATAATGCGTATATATTTGCAAAAATAAAAATGATTAAATTCATGTGTTTACTGCAAATTTTTAAATGCATTTCTCGGAACATTTTTTTCATTGCTAAAGCAATAAAAAAGGAAGAAGCAATAATTTAATTGCAAAAAAGATAAGTAATTTACAAGATAAAGAAAAATAAAATGACTTACCATTTAATCCATTATAATGAATCGAAAAAATTATTGCTGCTATATATTTTTCTGAAAGAAAAAAAAATAGTATTCAGTTGTGGTGTGTATAAAACAAACTTTTTTTCTAATGATATTTTCTTAAGACACAAAAGATATAAATTACATCACCTCTTTTTCAATATTTCAAAGGAAAAAAAAAACATCGAAGTAATAGTTCCTCCAATTGAAGTCAAAGTTTCAAAGTTAATGCAGAAAAAGTTGATCAAATTTTTATTAAAACTAATTTAAAAAAAAAGACTTAATATAAATCTTATTGTTACTTATTCTTTATTTCAAGTTTTGGAGTTTTATTAATGTAGAAACCTAATGCTTTTACTATTGTATTCAAAAATAGAAAACATTAATCAAAAGCTATGTTTATAAACACCTAATTATTATAGTTATCCGCAATTTTGAATAACAATCATTGTAATTGAATACTTTTTTAACAATGAAAAATTAAAATAAAATATATTGAGCATATCAAATTAAAAAATATGGTTTTCAATTGTATTAATCTTGTGTTGTCATAGCGAATCCTAACAACCGAATATATTCTTTGGAATTCTTTGTAGTGAATCTTTTTCAAATTCAAATTAAGTTATACGAAGACAGTACTGACTTTGACCTTAGACTAGTACCGACTTGATCTTTCACTTTAAAAAAAAATCGAAATTTTGAAAAGTTTTATTAAAATTATTATTAATTTTGAAAAGTTACAATTTTCTTAACAATAATTTTCCTTGATGAAGAATTTTATATCATAAATGAGATGTTGTTTTGTTTTAAAGACAGAAAGAGATTAATAATTTGTTTTATAACGAAAATTAATTTAGTGTTTTAATTAAACTTTGTTGAAAATTTTTAATTGGGAATAAGTAAACATTTAGAAATAAATGGAATCTATTTTTTTTTTTTTTTAATCTAAGAGTGTTCTTTACATAAAAATAAGTAGCAACCTACTTTGAAAACAGAATATCCCTTCCTATCTTCACAATCATCTCCCGGGCATTCCCCTTCCGCGATTTCCCCCTTCAATATCCGGCATATCCTGGTGCTGTCCAAGCTGAAGCCATCACAATCATTCTTCCTCAAGCAATGAGCCGCACATTGCACCAAAGAAGATCTCTTCACCGGGTGAGATTCTTTCACCTTCTTGCTTTTGCTGTCCTTGTAGGCAATCTTGAACTTGGTCGACTCTCCCAGAACAAGAGACACCAACAACAAAATCAAAGGCATCAGATCGCAAAATAGTCTCATCTTGAAATTCTTGTCAATGAAATACTATTCATTTAACCTGCAAGTAAAAAAAAAAGTATTTGGGCTTTTGTTGAAAGATAAGGGTGGCTGTACTGTCTTGTGCAGCGCTATCCATACGTAGGTTAATAGGTCTTGAGGAACTAATATGAGCTATTGCAGAGACACCCACAAAAGTTTCGAATGTGCTTTTGTTGCAGTACAAGGACTGATTTTCGCAATCAAATCCTTTCACTTAGATGTGTTTCTTCGTATAACTGAGTTGGAGTCAGTGTACCAGTCAGGGTGCCCCAGAGTGCGTTGCAGTTGGAATGTGGTAAAGCGCCACGAAGCCATGTAAAGGAAAATGTAGCTGATATTCCTGTATTATGTGTTTGTGTAGTTTATGTGCTTATGTATGGAAAATAAAATCCATGTTCAAAATAAAAAAGCCGTCGTGGAATGTCATTGTGTTGTAATAGACACTACATGGCCAAAGTTTTGCATTATTTAAGCGTTAGCATACAAGCTCGTGTGAAGCTACAATATCAACTAATAAATATTTATATTAATGAAATAAAATGAGATTTAAACAGATTTTTGTACCATGACCATATAGCACAAATTCAGATCAGATAAAATAAACCCGGGCTATTATTATTTAAATGATTCATGAAATGCTTCCAAGACATCAGATATCGCATACTATTATATTATCATCAATATCTATACCTTTTTTTAAAAAGAGCTAACATATCTAAGAAAAAATCTATTATATTAAAATAAAGATATACTGACCAATCTGATCAGCCCAGACCAAAACTGATGACAATTTTTCCTATCAAGTTCTATTATTTCCTGGACTCTTGGTAGCGTGAACATATAAATACAAATACAATTAAAGCAATAGAAAGAAAGTACATTTGAGATTTAGATAGCATACTGTAAGGAGATCTAAAATAGCAAAATTCTATGGGAGGTAGGATCCATGGCTGGATATCAAAGAATGAGTAGATGATTCTATCACAGAACAATCTGACATCAGACAGCAGGTTTCGTCCATTAGCCCTATCGTCACAGAAAGGTATAAATAAAAAAAGACCCCAAGGAATAAATTTTCTTTTATTTAAAAATATATTTATGGTACGGCCATTTAGTTTAGTATGGAAAACAGGGAGTGTCCATTAAATTTTATGGCATCTTAAATTGTGCAATCAGGTTTCATAGAATTCCTGCTCTTAAGTATAGCTTGCCTTTACTTTACTTTAGCATGTGCTTTTAGAGTAGTTTCTTTAAGTATAGACTATGTCAAGCAAAATTGGGAAAAATGCGTGTGTTTAAGATATTTTATGACGTCTTCAAAATTAACGAGAACATAAAATGTGACCAATAACTGCACGAAGGTAATAAAAAGTTCGTGTGTGTGTGAGATCAGGTTATTCTGAGAACAAAATAGAGAAATGTAACGCAATATACATTGATTGCTAAGATCAAAAATTAAGACAGTATTTGTGTCGTACAAACATTGAAAAATGTGATATTTTTGAACATAGTTACGAGAATTTGTGTATTGAAAATTACAACAATTGCATTGAAAAAATTTTCTAAAAATTGGATCTTATTCCAAATATTGTTTCTCTAAAAATATGCATTCTTTTCTTTTTATAAAAAATTACATTCTAAACAGGGCTTCAATGGCTGAGTGTTAAGCGCTCAGTACCACAGGTTTCGGGTTCGAGTCACAGCGGGGTCATGGATGTTTGTAGCGGTTCGGAATACACTTTGAACTGTAGATCCCGGCCTAATAGGATCGTAGAGCGTTATGGGTGGTAGTGTTACTCGCGTCCGTAACATATCTGCAAACTATACGTGCCCATTGAGTTGTGCTAAATGAGTAACAGTGGTGTAGAACTTACTTATGGCATAAAGCTTAACTGTCTCTGTATTGCCAGCTGCATTAGAACTGCAATATTCTAAACATAGTTTATAAAAGCGTAAATAATATTATTCTTCATTAGCGCAACAGCCCCATGGTATGCCAATTCCGACTGCCTACTTCGAAACAGGAAATGTTTTCGTTCTACAGGGTAGGGTTCTCAGCTCTACGTCGAACAGTGATATTGTATTGTGACCTACAGTTTATGGTGGATTTCGAACCGCTACGAACATCCATAAAATAGCCGGGACTCGAACCCGAATAATGTGGCACATAGCGCTAGACACTCAGTCATCAGGACCCATAAATAGTGTTATCTACAATAAATCTAAATAGTTATTATTGGAGTAACTTGGTTCGGATAATTTAAATACATCAGCGTATGAAATGTTTTTTTAAATTTTAAAATTAGTATATTAATAATTTTAGTATTAAAAAATTATACACTTCTTTAATCAAGACATGGAAAAATCTTAATAGAAATTCATATAATACGTAATTTTTAAATGAAAAAAAAAATTAAAGGTGGTTAAAAAAATAAATAAAATTCACCACTAAAAAAAATACGAAAAGGTGAAAATATGGATAGCAAAAAATACTGTATAAACGCTTAAGTTGCATTAAAAAGTATTAAATATTTATATGAAATACGTATTAATTTACGTACATTGTGAAAATTATTAATTTGAACAAATTAAATCATAGCAGTTTATCAGGTTATAACTAATTACAATGATAAACTAGCAACTTTATAGCAATTTAATTACATTTAAAAAGTGTGATTTGGCCGCAAATAGGATATAAAACAAATATAAATTCCTAAATTTTAACATTTAAAAAATATTTATTTTATCATGAGTTATTAATTGATTTAAATAATTTTTATTATGTATACTTTTTAAGGATGATTAGAATTTAAGTACTTTTGTTAGTAAAAATTATCAAAATTGAATTCCATAAAAATTTCTAATAATTAATAAGTAAAATACCTATTATTTAAAAGATCCAACCAAAGATCATCTACTGGAATTTTGACAAATAAGTAAAACGTTATAAAACATTAATATTTCTTAGACCAGAAATATCTTTTGGAGATTTACTTTTCTTTATGCAGAATTTTTTTTGACGCCATTTGTTTACATTGTTGTAAAAGTAGATACATTAAAATGGAAACCGTTGTCTTGGGATATGCACGCGAAAAGCACAACGCCACTTGTATCCAAGTGCAGTTTAGTTTTTAATTACATGCGTCACGAATTTATGACATGCCATAAAACAGTAATTAAACTCGATTCACTCACGATATTTTGTTCGACTCACTTTTATTGTCTGCATGCATTTCTTTTTTTAGCATACAATTCTTTTTCTTATCAATGTTTGAAATCTTTTCTTTTGTCATATGAATTTCTAAAGTCTTTGCTTTTTCATATAGATATCAAAAATCATTAATTTTCGATATCAATTTCAGAAATTATTTCATTTTTATATCAATTTAAGGAATCATTTCCACATTATATCAATTTCAGGAATAATTTCTTTTTCTTTTGAAAAGAACCTTGTTTCCAATTCCAATTCCAAGTAGATTCTAAGTTTAGTGTACAAAGTGTATATTTTTCTCTAATCCCAGACCATATTTTTAAATGCCTCTTTGACTGTTTTGACGTACTTTGTATGTATTTTATGTATTGACTGTTATGGTCAATCCATAAAATACATAAGTACAAAACTTAACATTGGCTGTTTTTTCAATTTCTTCTATTAGCCCAAACTCATCCTATATATATCTTGTTCAAATTTTCAATTGTTAATAAAATACTTTTTATTCGTTCACTCAAGTTCAAATACATTTCTTCAAACTTGTAGTAGATGACACTGGATGTTAATATCGTTTTTTCAAATATTAATTCATTAATTAAATTTAATTAATTAATTTTAGTTTTTTTTTTAGATTTAAATTGCATGTATCTACAAATAGATGGCGCCTGATGTAAGAGAAAAATTTCAACCTTATTTGTAAAGGACTTTCTGCAATATAGTGAAAAAAAAAGTAGGAATTTACTTAAAATTTTTTTTTTATATTAGTCTTTATTATATTATATTAGAGTCTTGCTCTTTCATAACAATATAAAAAAATAATTAATTTTTGATATAAATTTCAGAAATTATTTCATTTTTATATCAATTTAAGGAATCATTTCCTTATTATATCATTTTCAAAAATAATTTGTTTTTCATTTCAGTATTGCTTAGTGTACTATATTGTTGCCTTTCTTTCCCAAGAGGAGAGGAATGTATATTCTTTGACAAGCACATAATAACAACCAATCACTGAAAATTTGCAGCAGATAAGCAGTGTTGTGAATATTTATATTGCATGAAAATAGTATTTTGTACTAATAAGAAGAACCTATCACTCAAATCTGATAGCAGATAATCAGTGTCATGGATAATGAGACCTCATGAAATTAGCGATTGTCTGTTCGACCTTCACAGGCCGAAACTATTACAGATGGAATATGCACTACGCTATGAGTTGTTGCATCGGGATTGGTCACGGGCTGAGGAAGTGTCCACTCAAATGATAAGTGAGGGGAACTGTTTTTTTAATGTGAGGATTTTGGAGAAGTTTGGTTTGTCGCTCTATGGTCATCTTGTGCACACTTTAGGCTAAATAGACCAGGACCTATAGTTTAACATGGATTCCGAACCACCAACAAACATCCATGCCACCGCCAGGATTCGAACCTGAAGCCTTCGGTACCAACGGCCAGAGCACTAGCCAGTTGGCCATCAGGCCGCTAGAAGAAGAAAGAGATTTCTGCGACTAGTCGACAAGAAGTGTTTTTTTCTCTTTTTCTGAAAGTGATTGAACAGGCCTGGATTTTCCGCCTCTTTACAAAGTGAGTTCCTTGTAATTTCGTATATTATGTCGTTTGATAATTAAGGTCTGCCACAAACCGGTGAATTAGATTCTTCATAGACTCGAGAACTCTTAAAATCTCCGAACTTGGAGTAACTGCACTGGCGAATCAAATTAAAATTCTTTATTTTCCATTTTTTGTAAGTAATAATTGTAATAAACAGAGTTCTGTATATATGTATATAGTGCTTGTAAATAAAAATTTAAAGTGTTTCCATGAAACTGAAAGTGGCCCTATTCTTTAACCAGTTATAGGTCTAATATAGGCCGAGACGTTACAAAATATATAATCTTCCCTAACCCAAGATCCACCTGCGAGTTTTAGCAAATTTGTAAATGCTTCTTCTGTTTTCCTTAATTTATAAAATACATACGTACGAAACTTAACACTGACTGTTTTTTTTAAATAATTCTGTAAGAAATCCTCCGTGAGACATCCAATTCAGAATAGAGAAATATTGTTCAGAACGCTAATCACTCTGCCATTCAGGTCTCATTTTACGTTATTCACCTTTATTCGAAATTTGGCATTTTTAACTGTAACTTCTATGTATGTTAGATTGGAGTTACTTGACACAAGTTGCTTGTTTCGTGAGTTTGACGTCTGTAACATACATCTCCAAGCACCTAACCAAGAGTTCCGTAAGCCGTTGTTTTTTATTTGGCTACATTGTTTGACTAGATTAGATTAGACTAGAATTGCACCATTACAAGTACGTGATTTCTTTTAATACATAATAAGCAATATAAAATTTTTTTTTAAAAGTCAATTACTACTTTTTCACTATATTGCAGAAAGTCCTTTATAAATAATTTTACATTCATTTTTTTAAGTTAGAAAAAATTCTCTCTCTCTCCCACACACTTTCTCTCTCACACATACACACTTTCCATCTCTCTCACTCATTTATTCACATGTTTCATTTTCCATTTTGTTCCCTCCTTGACTCAGACTAGAACCCACAATGAAAAAAGAATCTGAAAAAGACATTTTTTTCCAGCTATCTACATGCTTCGCCACTGACAGTATTTATTCCTAAAATTAAAATTAAGACTGAATTTAATTAATTAAATTAAGTTAATGAATTAATATTCGAAAAAAACAACAACGGTATTAACATCAAGTGTCATTCACTACAAGTTTAAAAAAATGTATTTGAACTTGAGCAGATGAATAAAAAGTATTTTATTAACTATTGAAAATTTGAACACGATATATATAGGGAGAATGTGAACTAATAGTAGGAATTGAAAAAAGTATTTAATTCATGGATAAATAGAGTATTGGATCATAATGTGCTTGCATTTTCTTTTACAGAAATATCCATGGATGATAAAAACGGCAAACGCAAGAAGCCAACAAAACGGAAACGAGCGTGTGTGAAAAACGTCAGAATTCGGAAGACGGAAAAATTGTCAACTGTTCAATTTGTCTAGATACCTCTCGAAACAGAAAAATGAGACTTTTGCCATGCAGCCACTCATTTCACGACAGATGCATCCAGAAGTGGATGGAATCCAACCCTAAATGTCCCATCTGTAGAAATTCCGTTGTAGAAAAGGAGGATTTAGATGATTCTGAGGAACCATCAAGTCCTAACTTGACATGGGTATGTCCAGAATGTGGATTGTTTAATCTAAGGTTAATTGAGGAGCCACTAGCGCGTTTATTTTTGCAAATTTTGATGGATCCACGCAACTATTGAACTTAACTTTCAATTGACCTTTTTATTGCAATTTTTTCAATTGCTCCGAACATGTTTTTAATAAAAAAATTTTAATTAAAAATGCGTATTTTTTTTAAAATCCAAAATATTGAACAACATAAATCCAATCATAAATGTCCTATCTGTAGAAATCCAGTAGCAGAAAAGGATCTAGATGATTCTTCTCTGATGAGTTGGGATATGAACAACCAAGTCTAACCGTACCATGAATATGTCCAGATTGTGGAAGATCTTGGGTAATGATAATGGGCGAGCCACCAGCGGGTTCAATTTGGTAAAATGACGCATCTTGGATCGATTCCAATATGAGATCTGATAATTGTGAAGCATGTAGTGGATTGTAATGTATCTTTTACAGACTTGCCTTTGGTGTTTATGTCTGATGACGATTCGTATAATCATCAGAACAATCTTAGCGAAACTTCTGAACTTTAGAGATTCGCGCCACGACGACGGGATTTTTTTTTGATGGCTGTTACCAAAATTAGCGAATTCAATTAGCAAAATGATGCATTTTGGATCGATTTCAATGAGATCTGATAATTGTGAAGGGTGTAGTGCAGTATCTTTTAAAGATTTACCTTTGGTGCTTATGTCTGATGACGATTCGCCTAATCATCAAAAAACTCAAAGTGAAACTTCTGAACATTAGAGATTCACGCCAAGACGACGGGATGTTACTTTTTTGAAAGAATGTTACCAAAATTTAAACGATTTACTCAACAATTGAACTTATCTTTCAATTGACCTTTTTATTGCAACTTTTTCAATTGCTCAGAACCTGTTTTTAATAAAACAATTTTAATTAAAAAGTTGCGTATTTTTTTAAAATTCAAAATATTGAACAACCATAAATGTTCTATCTGTAGAAATTTCGTAGCAGAAAAAAGGAGGATTTAGGTGATTCTGAGGAACAACCAAGTCCAAATTTGTCATGGATATGTCCAGATTGTGCAACGTTTAGCATATTGATAATTGGCGAGCCACCAGCTGGTTCAATTTGGCAAAAAGATGCATTTTGGATCGATTCCAATACGAGGTTTGATATTTGTAAAGCGTGTAGTGCAGTATCTTTTAAAGATTTACCTTTGGTGTTTATGTCTGATGACGATTCGTCTAACCATCAGAACATTCATAGTGAAACTTCTGAACATTAGCGATTCGCACCAAGACGACGGGATGTTACTTTGTTGAATGACTGTTACCAAAATTTGATCGATCCACTCAACTATTGAACTTAACGTGTAACACACTTTATTAGAAATAGGATTTGCAGTGAAATAGAATCTTTTTACCATTGGTGAAACTAATGAGCAGTTTCGGTATTTGGGTACTATTGTGAAATTCGGCTTTTGAATAACACATTGATACCCTTTAAATTGTTGAGAGCATCTATAATCCAAAATATCGGCACTGTTAAAAAATCCATCATTTTGCTCGGATTTAATTAACCCTTTGCACTCGAAGGCTCCGGAGCGGAGCCATTTAAAATTTGTTTTCAAGTTCGAGGGCTCCGCTACGGAGACAATGCAAATAACAATATAAATAATGCGTTTCTTTTAATGCGTATATCAAACTTACATGTGAATAGGATCTTTTCAGTAAAATAGCTTCGAATTGCTGGTAATACGAATGAACAAAAACTTCGAGTGCAAAGGGTTAATGTTATTAAATCTGATTTATTGAATTCTTATAATAATTTAACAAATCATTTTAATATTCGTTTAGAAAGCATAAAACAGCTACACATTGATTGAAGTATAGGTGGACCGTGATATCTCGTTACATGCAAAATTCAGAAATAAACGCAAGTTTAGGATTTATATAATCATTGACACAACGATTCAATATGCATACCCTTTTCAAAAGATTTAAGAAATATGGATATGTTTTTGAACACCTTGTAAATCCCTTTTATCGACTAAGTTAAGCACATTAAAGAAACTTTTCAATAAAATTTGATTTCCAGTAGTTCAAGAAATATAACCTTCTAAACCTCTGAAATATACATAATTATTGGTTATCAAGAATGTATTTGCTTTTTTCCTAATTCCTTAATTTAAATTCACGTGCATACATTTTATTTAAGCAAAATATTCAAATTGAATTACTAAAATCGAAATTATAAACCTAAGCGATATGTTATTCTTACATCCAAATGTAAACTCCAATCAACACATAAATAAATGCTAATCGCAATTATTGATATCTGTTATAGCATAAAGAAATATAATCTATATTGTTTATCATAATACTATGCTGTTTTACGATAACATAGATCATATTTGCTATCAATATTTCCTTGTATTATAAAACTGGATTTCTTTATTATAAAATTCGACAATTACCATATTTAATGTTAGACCTTTTAATGTATTGAGATTTAGTGCTTAGATCAGGGGTGACCAACCCAAATGATCTTCTGGCCACTTTGGAAAGTATCATAACAATGCGGGCTACATATAAAATTATGTTGTTGCTGTTTCTTATCCCACTTGGCTGGCCGAGCCCACGAGCCCATACGTACTCATGATTGAAGGGGAAGGAAGCAGCTTCTGTTGTGATGGAGCACCCGTAGGTAGAAGTCTGACTTTGGCTCCGTGACGCTTTTACAGTCATAGGAGACCGGGACCTACGGCTTAAAGTGGATTCCGAACCACTACAAACATCCCTGGCACCGCCGGGATTTAAACCCGAAACTTGTGGCACCGAGCGCTAGACACTCGGCCATTCAGGTCCCAAATGTGTGAATGCCAACGGCATGCGGTGTTCCCAGGTGGTCACCCACCCAAGTACTGACCGCACCCAATGATGCTTGACTTCGGTGATCTAACGAGAACCGGTATTTTCAGCATTGTATGGCCGTTGGCTATAAAATTATATATCCCCATATTAGATTTTGCCCAATATAGACATTTTTTTGGAGTGGAAAATTGAAACATAATGTGTTATTATTGTGTTTACTATTATTCTTGCATGTAATGTTTACATGCACTAGGATACTAAACTCACATTGTAAAGGAATATATAACACTAAAAATTAAATATAAAAAAATATAAATATAAATTAAATTAAATAAAATGAAATCATTACACAATATTTATTTTACTTGTGCGATATTTGCTTCTCCACTTTTTCACTTAGCTTTTGCAAATCGATTTCAATTTTGGTATTTGCGCATCGTAATTGGTGTTGTAATTGTAATTAGTGTTTATCGTAATTGGCGTTTGTAATTTAATTATTCTGCGAACTCATAACTGTAAACTCCTAAATAAAACAGGTAATGTTTGTCATATAATTGCAAGAATGTTATTTAAAAATCAAAGTTAGTTTTTTCTCATAATTTTGACAGTTACTTTTTGAATATATGGATGCACACATAATGTATTTTTTAATACGTTGGTTTTCACTACTTTGTCCATTATAAAATAAATATATTTTGTAAGAGTGTGATAAATCTCACGGGCCGGAAAAATGTTTAATGCAAGCCGTGGTTTGGCCCCCGGTTAAGATAATGAAATATTTTTCTAAATCGAACTATGAGCTAGAACTATGTATCATATACGAAGCAAGTATTGCTTCTTAAAATGTCCTTAATGCAAAATTAACTTCAAATGCTTATAGATATTTTTAAATAAAATATGCTTATAATAGCATTGTTACATTTCAATTATTTCAAACACTAATAAAGAAAACACTAATTAAGCTGTTATGAGTTCGGTGTGCTATGGATATTTGTAGTGGTTTGGAATACACTTTAAACCATGGTCCAGGTCTAATATGACTGTGGATCTTTGGGCGTACGGCTGACAACTCTACCCTATAAAAAAGTCAGCGTCACGGAGCCAAGTCAAACTTCTACCTACAGGTGCTCCATCACAACAGATTTGGTTTGGTTTATCGCTCTACAATCATCTTGTACACATGAGGGCTAAACAGAGCGGGACCGACAGTTTAAAGTGAATTCCGTACCCCTCACAAGCATCCATACCACTGCCACGATTCGAACCTGGAGCCTATGTATCATCTACTCTCGTAATAATTTACCTGCAACCCCAAGGCATACAAATTAGAAAATTAAGAGCGACCATAAAAAAGAGAAATTTGATTTCAAATACCACACCTTCCATTAAATGTAAATCTACCTACAGAAAATCAAAACCCTTGTCGAAATTCAAAAAACATTATGACACAAACAGGTTTGAGCCTCAGGCGTCTTTTGTTACTCCCGATGGCTTAGATGGCACACGAAACACCCCGATTCTTCAAATTCAGACGATATGTTGGTATACGAAGCCGCTGACATGGCTTTAGAGTAGACAGATTTTAATTTGATAATTTTCTGATTTTATCAGCTTTTATGCATTTTGTCTCGTCTGGCAATTGTCATTTTAGCCTTTTCACCATTCTTATATTGCTACGGTTTTTACTTGCCAGCATTTATGAAGTTTATTTTATTTGATTGTTTTTAAATTACCACTATTAGTTCACTCTCTCCCTATATATTGTTCAAATTTTCAATCGTTAATAAAATACTTTTTATTCATCCATTCAAGTTCTGGTACATTTTTTTAAACTTGTCGTCGACGACGCTTGATGTTAATACAGTTTTTTCAAATATTAATTCATTAATTAAATTAAATTAATTAATTTTAGTTTTTTTTTAGATTTAAGTTGCATATTTCTACCAATACATGGCGCCAGATAAACTTAAAGAAATGAATGAAAATTATTTATAAAGGACTTTCTGCAATAGAGTGAAAAAAAAGTAGGAATTGACTTTAAAATTTTTTTTTATATTACTTCACAAAAAATACCGTTGTTTGGCGCAGCATAGCCAAATCTGGCTCTTGTGCCATCCAACCAACCAACTAACCTGTCGTAATCTGCAGTAGGTAGATGGTCTTGGCCCACCATGGGCTGCAGTTGCCAGGAAGTTAATTAATTTAGTCGCACACGTTTATATGACCATGTACACAAATAAAATAAATCCGACTAACAAGTTTCGATGTGTTTATTGACCTAGAAGGTAATGAATTTGTGAATGAAGGAAAAATATTTACATTAAAACTACTAATTACACCAACACCCGGACATTAAATTACTATTTTGTGATCTTCTATTATGTAATCACTTCATTTAAAAAGACGATAGTCTTTAAAAACAATGTCCGCAAACCATCATATGCAATTGCTTTTCTCTTTTCCTCATCTTTAACCTCGTTGTGAGCATATTTCTGGCGAAACATTTCCCGTCCAATGCCAGGGCTGCGGCTATGGCTTCCACCACATGAGGATAGGTAACTTCGCAGCAGACACTTCTGTCTTTGGTCTTCCATCGACTTGATATGATGTCCCCATATTGTTCCAGCTCACGATTCAGCTTGTCGCGAGGCGCTTTTGGATTGATGCCTCCAATGAGGATGGACGAACCGAAGTTACCACGAATGTACTGGTTTTCCAAGCGTCCGATGAGCATCAAATGATGTGGTATGTATATCGTCTGGACACCAGGGAGCTGATGGAGGAACATTTCTTTAAAGACTTTTTTGCAATCTTCAGGGTCTTTGTAAGTTATCATGGCACCGTTCCATCGTCTTGATGACCCTAAATGAGACAAATGATATCGAAATGATTGAATGATATAAGTACATACATACATACAATGATATAAGTTATACAATAAACATTTATAATGATATAAATGTTTGAATGAACACAATAAATGAACAATTATGAACACAATAAACATATATAATGATATAAGTTATACAATAAAAATTTTTTTATAGAACTTAAGTTTCCGATTATTATCCGATATTAAAAAAAAAAAATCACTAATTTTAAAAGAACTAATCTTGTATTATTTTAATTCTTTAAATGTTTACATTATAAATATTAATTTCCTTTTACTATCATTTACGTATGTAGCAGGTCCTTATGAAGAATCTTTTTTTAATTAATTCTGATGAGAGGATAAAGGGATCCTTATACCACGTAGGCACTCCATGTTTGATAAATATGTTGCCATTGCCTGATTAATGAAATGAGATAAAATGTAGACAATTTTTATTTCATTAATATATATTTATTTATATAACACATCCTTCAATAAGTGACATATAGTATATGGCAACACTGTTGCAGATCCATATAATTTCTAGATAATAGCATGTGAAATTTTTTTGATATTCTGATAATTAGTTTACAGGCTACAGGTTTTAGTGACTCCTGTTTTGTAATTTTCAAGACAAGGGATAAAAATGAATTTCGTGTGTTGATTACACATTGTTTTTTTTATTCGAAAAATTACTGTTAAATCTAAACAGGAACTTGAAAAGCATTATGGAGACTCTGTACCAGGAAAATCAACTATCACTGAATGGTATACGAGCTTAAACGCCGTCGTATAAATACCGATGATGCTGAATGCTCTGGTGGCCCAAAAAAATAGGCAGTTGTTACGGAAAATATGGAAAAGCCCACAAAATTGTTTTGACAGACCTTAAAGTGAGGTTTCGAGAGATAGTTGACAGATTAAAGATATCAGAATGTAATGTGTTTACAATTTTACATGAAAATTTGAGTATATGTAAGTTGCTTTTGAAATAGGGGGCTTGTTTGCTCACACCGGATAAAAGACAACAACGCGCCGACGATTCAGAGGGCTGTTTGGAGCTGTTCAAAAGAGATAAAAATAATTTCATATGTTGGTAATTGGCAATTGATGAAACATGGTTCTACTACACACACTTTAATCAAAAAGATTGTCAGCTGAGTGACAGCAACCGCTGAAAGTCGTCCAAAGCGACCAAAAACATCAACTGGAAAAGTTATGACATCCTTATTCTGTTCATCGACTATTTTGAGAAAGATAAAACCAACAACAGCGAATGTTACATATCAATATTGTATCGATTGAGTGTAGAAATTTTTAATATGTAAGTATTCACTAAAAGTGAAAAAAGATTTGTTTAAAAGCAATATATATACTTGCACTTCAGCAAATAATATCTCCTGTTGCATTTTTTTTACCCATTGGGCATTTAATGACATCCAATAAAAATCTACAAAAATATAAAAATCTACTGTTCTAGTCTAGCAGAAAAATTTTAATGGAATTATTAAATTTTGAACAAAATTAATAATCCGTGTCTTCTATATTTTTCCCATTTGGCTTAGCACAACTTGAAATATGACAAAAAAAGATTAAACCACAAAGGAATGCTAGTAGTACACATTATGTAAGTAAGTAAATATCAATCCAAACATCCATTTACCTACTGTTTTCCAGTGATCGAGTATACTAACAACTTTGCCACATCGTACCACTCTCTTCATCACCAAATCAATGTCTTCAATTGCATAGAATTTCGAGGTCTGCACCAGATTAACGCATCCCTTAAAAAACACGCTTAACTTGGTGGCTGACTTCAGGGCTGAACAGAATCCATCATCAAACTTGGGCGGAATATTAGTTTCTCTAATGTTGCAGAAATTCCTTTTACAGCGTCGCAAGTCTTTGGTGCTCATCACAACAAACTTTTGCTTCGTCATCTTGCTCGTCAGACTGGCGATTTTCTTTTGGTTTCTTTTGATTTTGGCATCGTCGGCGTGGCGTTCCGAGGAAGAAATTTGTTTTGGGAAAATGTCTGAGGATTTCGAAATATCTTTGTTTTCCTCGATGCGCGGTGAATCGGAAGAAACCAATTTGCGTCTCTTTTTCGGAGGCTGTGAAACAGAACATAGATTGTTATTTAGTATAATTTTCTAGATATTTAAAAAAATTATAGTTTAAAAACACTAAAAAACACGCTTTTAGAGTTAATCTATCTAAAAAGTAATAACTCAGTCATTTTATTCTTGTTAACATAAGAATAAAATGACTGACGAGAAAATGAATGTCTCTGTTCTAAAAAAGCGTGGGTATCAATTATCAATCGTTCAAGCGTCGATATCAATCGTTATAATTTTTCACTTATTTCATTCCGAAATGCAGAGTTAGTTTAAAAATGTCATGTAAAGCACCCCATGCTTTTAGAACAGTGACATTCATTTCCTCGTCAGTCATTTTATTCTTATGTTAACAATTATTTTTTACCTTTTAGTTTGATTAACTCTAAAAGCGTGTTTTTTAGTGTTTTTAAACTATAATATTTAAATGAGGTCCCGGTACGGAAGACGGGAACTATAGTTCTTACAATAATTTAATTGTGAGTAAAACAAAGGCTAAATGCGAATATGTTGAGCCAGTCAGGATCCCAACAAGGAATCTCCTGATCCGTAGTCAGGCGCGTTGTCCATTGTGCCACTGTCCCACGTAGGTTTGAATGTCTTAGGTACTTTCATTCTATATAGGTTAAATTGCTCTTCATAAGTTAAAATAAATAATCCTAATCCGATCCTAATCCACATGAGATAATAAACTTATCAAAATATTTTAGTGTCATCGGTCCTTGATAAGTCTTTTTACGTTTAAATTAATTCTGATCGTTTAAAGTAGAGCAAAATCGAGCTCAAAGAGTCAGTTACAAACAAACAAACAAACATACAGGTGAAACTAATAAAAGCGTATTAAAAAGGAAATATGGAAAATAAAGTACGAGTGAATGAGAACTTAAAGGATGTCTGCAAAATATTTATCTTAATTTAGTACAACGATGACGGTTTCACACCCGTGTAGTGACCGGGTGAGAAATAATTGTCCCAACGTAGTCCTTGCGTGTCGTAAGAGGTGACTAAACAGAACCTGGCCCTCCTGGTTGGGGGTTGGGAGCAGGGTTAACAACCGTGTTCTGTAAAAAAACCGCGAAGTCTACAAAAGATATAGCCGGAATGCCTCCATGAAAAAGACCAGGAAACGACTAATGGACCTGAGATTTGGTTTCTGTAGCATACGTTCGCTGTATCAAAGTAAAAAGTTGCAAATGCTGATCGAACAGATGGACTCGTGTGAAGTTGATTTAAAATTTGTTAAATTGAACAGAATGAGATGGGTCGGTCATCTCATGAGAATGGAAAGTGATAGAGCTGACTTGAAAGTTTGCAATATAATCCCTTTTGAACAACGACCTAGGGGAAGCCCGAAAAAGAGATGGGTTGACTGTTTACTCTGAGATTTTAATGTTATTAAGATCAAAAACTGGAGGTCCATGGCCAAGAGGAGAACAGCCTGGCTGGATCTTTTAAAAAGGCCAAGGCCGACAACGGACTATCGAGACAGTTATGATGATGACGTTTCACACATACAGGTATAGGGTAAGGGTTGGAGCAGTTATCACCACCATTGTTAGTTAGCGCGTTTGTTTTTTGAATCAAGGAGGGCTGGTTCAAAACTCTGTAGAGATGTACTAAACAGAAGATGTACTACTCAAAAAAGTATTTTAAGCAAATTATTTTAAAACCAGTCTTTAATTTTTTTTTCGATTGCACAGGGTACACAAAAATTTCAAAGAAATTCTTTTTTCCCGAGATTAAAATAGTCATTTATTACTGAATTTGGGTTGCTAAACACGAATATGACAGTGAAAATTTGGATTACTTGTAACTGAATATAAAAAAAAAAAAATTGTTAACAAATTCATATACCTGTTTGCTCTACTTATAATTCGCTATTGTTGTTGTTGCTGTTTCTTATCCCACTTAGTCGACAGCAACATCTAGACCAAATCCATGAACCCATTTGTTCCCATGGAGGGAGCGAGGGAGAGGGGGAGCTTCTGTTGTAGACCTATAGGTAGAAGTCTGACTTGGATCCGTGTCGCTGAAGAAGGACGGTAGTGCCTTCCGTAAGAGCATTTAGGTGGAACTACCTCACTTTTGCTTATAGTATGGAAGAAAACCCGGAAAAATCCCACCAGGTAGTCGGACTCACAAGCAAGATGCTTAAGATAACAAACGATATCGAGTCTCCGTTTTTTGAAACAGTATGTACAACAAAGCCGCCAGCTGATTGAACCCCCCAATGCTCACCAGTGACGCGTGTTGCTACTGAGCCAACTTAAAAAAAAAAAAAATGATTCGCAGGTGTAAGTTGAACCAAAAGCGCTAAAAACAAAACGTTTTGTTCCAGATTTCTCAAATGGGATTAAATCGATGCACACGTAATGTATTTTTTTAATACATTGGGTTTCACTACTTTGGCCATTATAAAATAAATATATTTTGTAAAAGTGTGATAACTCTCATGGGCCGGAAAAATGTTCAAGGCGGGCCACGGGTTGGCCACCCCTGATCTATATTTCAAAAAAAATAAATAAGTATTTTTCTTTTTTAAATATTAATAAAAAACAAAAGGTCACCCAGAATACATACTGTGGTAAGCGGAAACTCCAGCCTGTGGTAGATGTTTATTTTTTGAAATTTCTTCACGATGAATTCAGTGACTGCGACGGCTTCCTTTATGTCCAACATTATCGAAATCACTTTGCAATTCTTGTGATTCCAAATGTTTGACAAGGAATTCAGTTTGCTCAAAAAGTTTGATGTTAGAGCTAGAAAAAAAAAGACGTGCATTTTTAAATAAATCAATCCATGCTAATTTGCAAAAGTGCTTGGTGGTAAATGTGAGTCTGTTGTACAACAGGTCATTAGACCGATGTTCTACAGTGCTTTTGGATTTCTATTCTATCACTTAACTCGACTTTTGCTTTATAAAACTGGTTACATTGCCAAAACGTTTTTCTTCAATTCCATACCTTACCTTACCTTACCGGAAAATTATGTTGTCTGCTCTGTGTTATCGAAATATGTTACTAAGTTATGTCTTTAACTTGGAACCAGTTATTTTTTATTTTTTTTTCCTAATGCAGCTGGTAAGCGAGAATGTGACCTTTTTATGCCATAAGGGCTGCACAGACGTTACTCACTTTGCACTACTCAGGGGCGCGTGTAACTTGAAGATAAGCCATGGACGCGGAGTAATAATGCCGCCGCAACGCTCTACGATCCTATTAGGACCGGGACCTACTTACCGGGACCAGGCTTAAAGTGGATTCCGAACCACTAGAAACAGTTATCTAGTAAGCAGAAATAGCAGGGTTTATAGTATCATTTGGGTATGTATTCCTTGATAACATTTATCCTCAGGATGTTAGAATTAATTGTTATCTTTTATTTAATCTGTGTACTTAATTTAATCTATCCATATTAATCTGCAAAAGTGTTTGATGATAAATACTAGTCTGTTGGATAACAGGCCACTGGGAATGGCGACCTGCAATGCTCCTGGATTTCTATTCTATAAAATGACTCGATTTTAGCTTTATAAAACAGGCTACACTGCCAAATCGTTTTTCTACAATTCTATACCTTACCGACTTTAAACGGAAAGTTATGCTGTCGACTCTGTGTTATCGAAATATGTCGTTAGATATATTTTTGATTTGGCTACAGTTATCTAGAGAGCAGAAATAGCATAGTTTATAGTATCCTCAGGGTATGTATTCCTTGATAACGCTTATCCTCAGGATGTTAGAATTAATTGTTATCGTTTATTTTTTGGTTTTCATAAGTATTTATTTTTGGTTTTATTGATTTCTTGCTGAACATAATTCATACCCTGTTTTTTTGTATATTTTTTATATATATATTTTGATTTGCCAGTTCAGTTCTTGTTGTTTAACTTATTGATATTTGTATTTTTCTAATGCTACAAAACAGTTTATAGACAAATAAGGCATGTATATTTTTTCAAAAGTAAATTTAGGTGTTTCTTATGATGCAATTTTTCAATTTTATTTTAGTTACACTTAGTTCCAAACACAAATAAATAATAATCAAATACTTTTAAAGTACAATGCTTAATTATATGCAACGGATTTTTTTTTCGAATACAGTTCAGGTTTTAAAAGGGTCATTGGCCGATGTAAAAAAAAATGAAAAATGCAAAACAAGTTAATATAAGGAATACTTGATTAAATTTCAAAAATATTAATCTAAATTTCAAAAAATCAGAATTTTTTAAAAGAAAATGAAGATTTATACAGCATACAGAAATATAGATTTATATCTATATTTCTGTATGCTGTGACTGAATTAAGGGTCAATTAATAATATGAAAATAAACTACTTTTGAAATATATATATATAAAAAAAAACCGATCATGTTACAAATAATTTTATATGGCAAAATTTTTTTTCCTCATTGTAATGAAAACAATTATAAATTTATTAATAATCAATTAACAACACTAAATAACTAAATATAAATAAATCATAATAAATAAACATTGATAATGAAAATAAATAAATGTTAATATATTATAATAAATATTAATAAATTATAAATATTAATAAATTATAAATAATCAATTAACAACACTAAATAACTAAATATAAATAAATCATAATAAATAAACATTGATAATGAAAATAAATAAATGTTAATATATTATAATAAATAAATATTAATAAATTATAAATAAATATTGATAATTTAAAATTTATAAATAAATAATCAGTAATTTATTAAAAATAGGGGCTATTCTATTAAAAGAACGCTAACAAAATGAAAAATAGAGACAGACTGAGAGATCATAGTAAATAAAATCTCAAGTTAAATGCATTAAAAAATTTAGGGTTATTAAAATTATAAAGATTTGATTATAAATATCACCAAACAGAGTTACCAATTTAAATGACTACCACAAACTAGCGATTAACTAAATAGTTTACAAGAAATTTTTAAAAATATTGTTAATATTTCGTCATATGTTTTTTACAATATTTTTGGACTCTCGAAATTACTAACGGTCTTAAAAGCATAGCCTTTACAAAAATATTATTTTTTATTTTAAAAATCTGAAAAATTTAAAAATTCGTCCTTGTTTAAATAATCTGACTTAATTATCTTATATTTTTTATTTAAAACTTTTTTTTTATAAATTTTAATTTCTGATTAACTATAATTTCGATGTGTAAATTATTATGATAAAATATATCTATTTATCAACTTCAATATTTCAAAAAAAAAACCATTACCTTTTTTAAGAAATCGAGTTATTTTAATAAAATTGAGAATTTCTTTCTGTTTAAAGATTTTAAGTGTCATTTTCATAACTAACCTGGTGATACTTGATACAGTACACGAAACCAACGAAACAACTTTGAAAAAAACATTCCGCAGTTTTATCTTTTCATATTTTTATCACATGAAATAACATGATTCATGTCATGCAACTTTATTATCTTCTGTTGCCAAGTTTTATATCGATATTTGATGAAAGGAAATTAAAAATAAGACTATTCAAGTTTATTATTTGGGGATTTATAGTTTCGTTCAACAAATAGTATTGCGCTGTTAATTTCAAACCAAGTAATAATTTTTTTGCATGTATGTCACGAGGAGAAACTTTTTGAAAATCAATTTTAAATAATGAATTTTTGTTGTTGTTCATATCCCACTTCGCCGAAAGTAAGTTCATGAATCCGTGTGAAGCTTAAACCTACGAGTCATGATAAAGGGTAAAATATGCAGGTTCTTTTTGTCCTCGATGTTGCTGTACAAAGACATAGGGCACCCAAAGGGAGATCTGACTTTACCAAACCCGGTTATAACACAGGGCATTGAGAACCCATTTTAGTCGACTTTTACGACATGGGCAATAGTGGAGCTATTTTAACCCGGAACCACACATGGATTGAATTTGTTAAAAGCTTCATCTCATTAGACATGCTATTCATATATTCTGTTTCATTCGTTGAATTGCGCATGAATTCAAGTCTTCTAAAATTTAAAAATATTTCAATGTGCTAGTATCCCCTCCAAAATCAGAATGCATACTAGTTTGAACCAGTATGCACTCTGGTTGATCCAAAACCAGTTGATTCTGGTGATCCAAAACCAGTTGATTCTGGTGGATCCAAAACCAGTTGATTCTGGTTGATCCAAAACCAGTTGATTCTGGTTGATCCAAGACCAGTTGATATTGGTTGATCCAAGACCAGTTGATACTGGTTGATCCAAGATCAGTTGATATTGGTTGATCCAAAACCAGTTGATACTGGTTAATCCAAAACCAGTTGATACTGGTTAATCCAAAACCAGTTGATACTGGTTAATCCAAAACCAGTTGATACTGGTTGATCCAAAACCAGCTGATATTGGTTGATCCAAACTCAGTTTTCCCAAACCCTTGATACGGTTGAAATAAAATATATTGATATGGTTCAACTCTCATAATATAGTTGAATATATATTGAATTCATGATATGGTTGAACTCTAAACGCAATTGATACTGGTTGAACTCCAAACCAGAATACATACTTATTTGCATGAATATACTCGCATTCGTTCGAACAGTATATTCATGATAAACTAAGGAAGAACGATTAGCCATTTCGGTTTTCCCCTACTGTGAGATAATAATTGAAACAGAAAAATGGTTAATTAATATTGTAATTTTGCATGGCTGAGCATTTATCCTTCCATGAGTGAAATCAAAATTGAAGAATCAAAGTCTATCAACTTGCTTTTTAATACGCTTTTATTAGGTTCACCTGTATGTTTGTTTGTATGTAGGTAACTGACTCTTTGGGCTCGATTTTGCCCTACTTTAAGCGACCCGATTTAATTTAAACGTTGTAGACTTATCAAGGACCGACAACACTAAAATATTTTGATAAGTTTATTATCTCATCATGATTAGTGATTAAAACACACAGCCTTTGAAAAATCCTCTTGATCGGCGCAAAATTTTCCCCCTGGAGATCTTGCTTCACCGCATACACACTATATAAGCTGCAAAGACATTTACAGACATCGTTCAGACATTCAAACCTACGTGGGACAGCGGCACAACGGATAAGAAGATTGCCTGTTCGAATCCTGGCTGACTCGACCTATTCGCATTTAGCTTTTGTTTTACTCACAATTAAATTATTATAAGAACCAGTCCTCCGTGCCGGGATCTCATTTAAATATTATAGTTTAAAAACACTAAAAAACACGCTTTTAGGAGTTAATCAAACTAAAAAGTAAAAAATAAATTAATAGTTTAGAAAAACTAAAAAATAAATTAATAGTTTAAAAAAACTAAAAAGTAAATTAATAGTTTAAAAAAACTAAAAAACACGCTTTTAGAGTTAATCAAACTAAAAAGTGAAAAATAATTGTTAACATAAGAATAAAATGACTGACAAGAAAATGAATGTCACTGTTCTAATATCGTGAGGTGCTTTGAATGGCATTTTTAAACTAACTCTGCATTTCGGAATGAAACTAGTGAGATTATAACGATTGATATCGAGCACCCCACGCTTTTAGAACAGTGACATTCATTTTCTTGTCAGTCATTTTATTCTTATGTTAACAATTATTTTTCACTTTTTAGTTTGATTAACTCTAAAAGCGTGTTTTTTAGTTTTTTTAAACTATTAATTTTTTAAATTGTTATATCTGGCCTATTTATCGATTGATTTGCTCATTAATTTTTTTGTCATTTAAAGCTCTCTTTCGCACAATATAGATGCTGTACTTTGTTTTAAATAATATAATAATGTTATTTTTGAATAAAAAAAAATTAGCAGATGAAAAAACCCTCAACAATCTCTTTTAAACCTAAAAAAGTATACATTTTAAAATTTTTCTATGAGGAACTTTGATTTTTATTGCTCTATCATACTAAATTGCAGAATTAACTGTTTAAAAAAATGCAATTTTATATATATACATAGCTATATTATATTCATTAAAAAGTGTATTTTAAGACACACTTTTAAGCTACTTTTCACGTAGAGAGTCTAATACCTTACTATAATATAAAGCTGTAATATTTATAAGAT
The DNA here is from genome assembly GCA_021605075.1 of Caerostris darwini. Taxonomy (NCBI): domain Eukaryota; kingdom Metazoa; phylum Arthropoda; class Arachnida; order Araneae; family Araneidae; genus Caerostris; species Caerostris darwini. The sequence continues at coordinate 488,731 of BPLQ01011204.1, read as the reverse complement.
TTTAATGAATATTTACTATCTTTCAAAATTCATTACTTTTCAGTTGCCAATTTCGAAAATAAATATGCGGCTCAATTACAACTAACGAATAATAATAATAATAATTGTTTATTTTCTGTAAAAAGCTATTTTACCATTGCATTTATTACTATTTTTGGGTCAAAATGTGTCAAATTTTTAGAAATTTCTAGATTTCTTTGATTTATCATTATAAATGAGATGATTGTTTCGATCAAACAAATTACCTGAATTCGCCCTCATATCGAAGAATAGAACGTTCAAACAATAATTACACACACAAGCAATATCAATCTCTAATATTTGATATTTAATTTGTTCAACTTCTTTGATAAATTCTTTCTAGCTTTATTTTAATTTAATTTCCATTGAATACCATAACTTATATTACCTTCATATTTGATGGTATGCTTATTTCCAAGGCGGACGAATTTTAGCGGACTTTAAAATTATGATTTTTTTTTTGAGAATTGCAATACATCCTATTTGTATGTAGTTGGTTAATCGAATATTTTCGTATGGAGCCTTCGAATATTTTTTTTAATAATGCATTTTCCAACTTGCATAGTTTGTCATGTTAAATCTGAACTCAAAATACTTTTTAATAATGTTATCATTTTTAAGTTTAAATTTTCAAATAATTTATTTGGTGTTGCGCTTTCGAATGGTTTAATTCTAAATTTTAAAAATTATATCATAAGCAAGCTGACTTTATTAATAGATAATGGTTTTCATGCACATTATTCATCTGTATATTGATGGCATCCCCAACTCATAATGGCCCAGCTGGTTGTAAAAGAACTCAGTTTCGAATCGAATGGGGGAAGTGGAACTTCAAGGACGCCGAGATACAAGATCAATTGTGAGCATTTAGAGTGGATGGGTCGGCCGTTTAACAGAAGACATGAGGAGCTTTAAGAGAGTTATACTGTAATATATATATATTGTATATATAGTATCGATTGTGCATAGAATAAATATAATGTGCATAGAATTTGCCAACGGCCGTACCATGCTGAATATACCGGTTCTCGTTAGATCACCGAAGTCAAGCATCGTTGGGCGCGGTCAGTACTTGGGTGGGTGACCACCTGGGAACACCGCGTGCCGTTGGCAAATTTGGGATCTGAATGGCCGAGTGTCTGGCGCTCGGTGCCACAGGTTTCGGGTTCGAGTCCCGGCGGTGCCATGGATGTTTGTAGTGGCTCGGAATCCACTTTAAGCCGTAGGTCCCGGTCTCCTATGACTGTAAGAGCGTCACGGAGCCAAAGTCAGACTTCTACCTACGGGTGCTCCATCACAACAGAAGCTGCTTCCTTCCCCTTCAATCATGAGTACGTATGGGCTCGTGGGCTTGGCCAGCCAAGTGGGATAAGGAACAACAACAATAAATATGCTGTGCAGAGCTCTTGACAGTACTCTCGAGACGAAAATGATTTCATATATTATCCTGTTTCTATGGACTGCTCATGGTACTTATAAATGGATCCCATATGCACCGATCCTGAAGAAAAAAGCTTAAAGGAAAATCAAATAATTAACAAATCTGAAAGACGATAGCGAATTTATACTATTTTCACTGGACTGTAATGAGTCATGAACGAACATAATCAATGCTAGAAGTCTGGATCAGACTGCCATTCCTACTTCCCTTGCAGATGCAAGCAAATGCATTGGCAAAATCTAAACATATAATTAAAACTAAATAACAAATTACAGAGCTAAATGTCGACAGAAAGACAGTTACTATTCTGACAAGATTAAGGATGCAGTACCACCAAAATATGAAAATTTCTCCTGGTGGCATTAAAAAAGATGAAATATATGGCAACTGCCCTGATGTTGACTTTACTCCTCATCATATATTTGATTGCCCAGCTTTTGCAGTCGCCATGCGTTGTCTGGACCATACCTCGGAAGAGGATTTATACATCGAGCTGGCAATCAACATAGCCAATATTATTCGGGAGCATCACGATATTTGATTCCCTTGTACTCTTCAGGGGATACGATAACAACAACAAGACCGTGATCTCTTATAATACACAAATTGTTCAAAGTCCACGAACGTAAATGCTTTCATAACATCACAAATCGTAAAATCCATTGAAAATACAGAAATGCGGATTATTATCGTGCAATAGTCAACTTTGTTTCTTAAATCTTATTGCAAATGTTTACCACTATATTACAAGAGCAGCTTTCAAGAATGTGCCAAAGTTTAATAAGTATAGCGAATCCATGAGGCAGAAATTATTCACATTTACTGCATAATAACTGCAGGATTATTAGAATTAACAACAAGAATAAAATAATTCTACTAATTTAGGTATGCCATTCAATCAGTATTTCAGTTAGTTCAACTACTACCAATTGGAAACCTCCTCAGTCATATTTTATTTCCAATGAGCGTTAGTAAGCATGACATCATGAAATCAACATCATAACAATCATAACATGTGTATACAATCATAACTTCTTCATGACTTTTGTAAAAATTTATTTAATTGTTTTCAGTATTTTGAGAGTTTAAAATTCAGAATTACACACCTTAGGGTTCTTTTTACAAACCTAAATTTTATTTTATATCATCATATTTTGAGTTATCTTACAAATCTAATAGAAGGATCACGTTTAGTAAATTATATGGTAAACAAAAGTCTAACGAGATCTGACGTAGATTAATGAACATAAAAATTATTAAAATTCCGATTAAACTACAAAAGAGTGCTGCGATCTCCAATTTAAATATGAATTAAAATTTGATACAATTCATTGAACTGCAAAGTATAAACATTAAAAATATAAGATATGTTGAGGAGAAACTGCTCTCTTCAATATCATGCTTAAAATAATATAATAATTTTTTCCTTCCTTATATCACTTATCAAACAAGTCTAGCATTGACGAAACAATGATACTGAGCAAATTAATAATCTTTGCTGCTATTTTTAAAATTCAAAATAAATATGATTCTATATGCTATTAATTGATTATTATTCCGATATATTATCCATAAATTCTTCAGTGTTTATTTTTTAAATATCACTATTAAAGTAATAAAGACTTTTTGATTACCTTGAAGAAATAATATACGGTATGATATATGATATTTAATATATGATATTTAATATATGAATGAGAAATATTAAACATTTTAAATACTTTAAATTTTTTAAGTCTTTTTAATTAAAAAATTATTAAATATTAGATTGATTTAAAATTAGAGGCTTGCATAAATATATTATTTTGCGTCTATTTGATATAAAAATTGTACATTTATTTTATTTTATATTATATTCATATTTATTTATTTTTGTTGTACATTTTATCTTTCAAAAGTTAGCTTGTGGGAGACAGAAATGAAGCGACTGTCTTCAAAATTAAATTTCATTACAAAACGTTCTGAAAGTTTACTGAAAAAGGAATAAAACTTAATGAGGAGTCATAAAAATGATTAACTTTCGACTCGAAAGGTACTGTGTTCTCTTAACTAGTTATATTTGCTAAACTTTTTTTTTCTTTCTTTCTAATGCAGCTGGCAAACACAGACAGCTTGGTCTTGGATGCCTTAAGGCAAGTGCTGCACAGACGTACTCACTTTGCATTACCCAGGGGGCGCGTGTCACTTGAAGATAAGCCACGGACGCGGAGTAAAATGACCCCGCAACGCTCTACGATGTTATTAGACCGGGACCTACTTTTTAAAGTGGATTCCGAACCACTACAAACAACCATGGCACCGCCGGGACTCGAACCCGAAACCTGTGGTACCGAGCGCCAGAGCGCTAGCCACTCGGCCATTCAGGCCCATATTTGTTAAACTTAATTGATATATATTTTAATTCATTTAGTGCTTACTTTACCTTTATCAATATGGTACAATAGAAAGTTGTGTTTTTTGTTATTTTCTTTATTTTCATGGGAAGTGACATTTTGCCCTGTCTCTGGATAAATTTCAATCATCTCGAAATTCTGAAAGGAATAATAAATATTAAATAAACAATTATTACTTAAGAATAACTAAATGTTTTTATTTAATTTTTGAAAAAAATAAAATAAAACAAAGTTGAATATTTTCCAAATAGTTTTAAAAGATTACAATCGTTGGCATAAAAAAAGTCGTTTTTAGAATCATAATCTTAATTAAGTCATATTATATTTTGTCACACATAAGTCATATTACTTACGTCTTATTACATTAAGTCATTTGTTTTGCTTCGAAGTGAGAGATTAAATTATTCGAATAATCTGTCAACAGGTTTGGTTTGATTTGTCTCCCGAAGGTCATTTTTTACAAATTAGACCGGGACCTACAGTTTAACGTGGATTCCGAACCACTAACAAATACCACCACCAGGATTCGAACCTGAAGCCTGTGGTACCAAAGGCCAGAGCGCTGAATAATCTGTTAAAGGCCAGGGGAATGAGGTGAAATAGTTCCAAATAAAAAAAAATTAAATATATTAAAGTGTATGAAACATCAAAAATAAAATATTGAATTCAACTAATTAGTAAATATTCTCAGCACTTTAGAATGCCTTGGCAAATTAAATTTGTTAAAAAACGAACAGAAATGAGTTTTATCTTCATACTTCGCTGATAAATCAATATTCAGTAATATGCGAGTGTTAAAAAGGATATTTTTATTTAAATTATCCTTTTTTAAAGTTGCATAACATAATTTAAGCATAAAAATATTTTTATTTATAGTTATTTAGAATGTATCCTGAGGAATGTGATCGTAACCAAAAGTTCAAATCCATTTATATTTCGAGTTTCATAATTATATTTCCATATCTCTTTCACCTGTTAATGGAAATGTGGTTGCTTTTTTTGGGGTACCTACACTTAAAGTATCAAAGTGCATCACTTATTTAAAACAATAAAACACATAATCATTGAAGACATTAAAATATATCATCATTAAAAGCATAAAAACACACCACCGAAACCATAAAAACACATCATCATTAAAAGAATAAAAACACATCCCCGACACCATAAAAACACATCATCATTGAAAATATTAAAATACATTATCATAGGAAGCATAAAAACACATCGAGAGCATAAAATATATTATAATTAAAAGCATTAAAACACATCAACACAGAAAACATTTTTAAATCACTAAAAGTAGTAAAGCACTTTCCAAAAAATAAATTATAATTTTTTTCTTTATTTCCAAGTTTCACGGTTTGAATAACACTAATTACATTTACTTTTATATATACTAACATTTATAATTTTTAGTTTTTAATTAGTTTATTGTTGAAATGAATTAAAGTTGCTACAGTTGAAATCGCATGTATTTTACCTTAATTTTATTGTAATTTATTTATATTTATTTTATTATATTATTTTAATTTTTTACCATGTGCAGAAAAATGGAGCATTGGGCTAATCGCTTGAATTTTGAAGTTATTAATAAACATTATATAATAATAAATATTGAATTTAACAAAAAATATCTATCTGAAATGTTACATTATCTGAAGACGAACATAATTCTTAAATAGTAATAAAATTTTAAATTTCTTAAGATTAAAGTGTAAAATTCAGAATCTCTTACTAAAGGAATATATACCAAAAATAGCATAAGTGTAAACAGTAATAAGGAACAGCAAGAAGTGTCTTCTATACTGCGCTTAATCTGGTGCTCATTTATCTCAATTAATGCTATCAACTATTCGTGATCTGCTAATACCTACAAAAACGGAACTTTCGCAGGATCACGCTTTTAATCCAATGTATTCCCTTATGAATTTCACCCTCTATCCCAAATAAACCCTTTCTGATTCGGCAAGGCAGTGTCAATGATATCTTCGATGATTGCAAAGGTCAACCTAAATGCTCTTTGTGGCCAAACAACAAGGAAATCCCTTGATTAAGAAAAGACATCACCCTTTCTAAAAGTGGGTGTTTCGAGTAATCCTACAAGATCTTCTGGACAATGATGGCCTGCTTTTATCTGCCAAAGAAATGCATGTTTAATTCCAATGATCAGGTGACCTTTGTCTCAAAAAGGTATATAAAGACTGGACTACAGAGGAGAACCACTGTAGTTTTGTGTTTGCAACTGTAGAGATCTGTCTGGCCTTCAGTGTCTTATCCTTCAGGTAAATATTTGATATTTTTAATTTTTGGTAAAGTTTCCAACAGTTTTCCTTCAATTTAGTGTTTTGTTAAGAGAGCTTATAGATATTTATTATCTTCAAAAGAGTTATATATCTTAAGATGTGTCATTAATAACTATTCCTGGTCTTGCAGTTTTGAGGCTCGGAATCCACGTTAAACTATAAGTACAGGTCTATTTAACCTAAAGTGTGCACAAAATAACCGTAGAGCGACAAACAAAACTAAACTAAACTTGCAGTATTGAAATATTACATTTAAATAACTAAAATTTTTTAAGTATTTCTTTTGCTAATATGATGATATCCTCTGTTGTACAGAAATTATAACTGCATTTAATTTATGCAAGTTTTCACAAATCTCCAATATTTTTTAAAACATATATTATTTTCCAAAATATAATTATGTTCGTCAGTAAGAAAGTACATAAAATAAATCATAAAACAAAATATAAACTTAAACATTTTGCATATTAGACTTTACTGTATACAGTGGAAAATAATTAATGTTTACAAAATTTTTAATTAACAGCTCTTTATTTATAATATGAAACGTTTTCCATTTTAAAAATTTTCTGTCTTTCAATTGTTTTGAAATATTTTTATACCTGTATACATAACTACAAAATAGAATGGAAAAAAAATTATAATAACTATAAAGCTATACATATATTTATTATTGAGATTAGTTAAATATTTTCTATTAAATGTATCATGATAATTGAATACCTATTATATTGTTTTCCAAATATCTTATTGATTTCATAATTAACTAATCAATTAAAATAATCTTAATCATTTAAAATAATCAATAATCTTCAGGAAAAACGTTTTAATTATTAAATATAAGTATATGTTTCAGTTTTACTCTTTCATGAATGCTAATAATTTTTTTTTAAATTCAAGAGTCTCATTACATAAAAAAAAATAATAATAAATTTCACAAATTAACGAAATTTAGATAGTTTAAATCAATTATTTTAATTGTAATAATGATACTTTTCTCTCTCGCGGAGTTCATCACATAAGTTTTATTCTTCTATTCCAGGAGAAATTTGGTGAAACTCATGGGAAATAGGATGTTCTCTCAAACTAGCATAATCGTCATTCTCCTCTGTGCGTACCTCGTACAAGGATGGCAACAACCTGAAGCAGGTAAATATGCCACACTACTTTCTAATTGTGTATTCATTCTAAACATTGGACTTTTAAAACACGGATTTATGGATGGTTAAATATCCATCAAGGTATTTTAAGAGATCCATGAGTTTTAAATAATTTTTACATTCAGTGGTACATAAATTTAATATATAACTCATGCACTAGACGGAAAATCCTAAATTCAATGAATTTTATAGCAGAAAATAATATTTTTACTCAAAAAATATTAATTAGACTTTTTCTAACATTAAACAATGGCATATTTTTATAAACACAATACGCTATAGATTGATTGCTGTCATGATTCCTATGTACCGTGCCATACAACATTTTCATGCCAAATCTTTTTACGCCATACCATATATTCTTTCTGTACTGTATACTTTTCGTCCCTCTAATAGTAACTAACTAACTAACTAAAAAGCCCTGATACTACAGTTTATGTTGGATCATGGCCGCCTGCCTACTGCAGTTTTTGAAATAGGAGATAATTTACTTTCACTTGGTAGGGTTCTCAGCCCTATGACAATATCTATATTAGACCAGGACCTACCGTTTAAAGTAGATTCCGAATCACTACAAGCATCCATGGCATCGCCGGATGTTTGTAATAAAAACCGGATGTTTATAGAAAAAGGTTGTTTGTAGTTTGTAAAATCTGGGGCATCTAGCGCCAGAGCGCTAATCACTCGGCCATCAGGCCTCCTCCCCTAATAGTACCATACTAAATATCATTTGCGCCTATCTACAGATTCAATATATATCTATAATTCTAAAACTAAGCTTTTTTATTCAGTTTAAAAGTTTTATATTAATTTAACCAATCTCACCTTTTTAACTGATAGAGGGCCCTGAATACAGAGGTGGAATGTGGATTAAAATAAAGACAAAGTGAATAATAATAGGAAATAACCCATTTGTTTATTCATCTCGTCTTTGGAAAAAAACAATTTTCAAATAAATGATGTCCCATTAATTGTAAACGCACCATATCTATTATTATTATTATTATTTATTTCGAAATACGATTTAAGAATGAATAAGTATATCGGTTCTGTATATCGGAGAAAAAGATGAAGAAATAATCAAAGCAGAATTATTACTCCTTTTTCCGATTATGAAATATTTAATTTAATTCATAAACAAAGGCAATTACATATTATGTGATAATTATAGGTAAATATTAACTGGAGTTTATTTCATATCAATAATTTACCAGAAAGTTTAATCATACAATTCAAAGGATTTTATTAGTGCTTTCGTTAACCCTTATCTTTTGGTGACATTTATTTATATTTGGAAATCATAGAGGATAATAAGGTTAATGAATATGCACAAGATAAAAATCGAGATATACAAGCTGCTAATTCCTATTTGAAATAGAAATTGCAGGATAAAGAAAAGGCGCTGGTGGTGTTCTGATACTGAAAAGGCTTCAGCAGATTCGTACTTTTAAAGTGATAATAATGTAACTTAGCCTCTAAACAACAACTAAGTCTATACATCCCAATATAGTAATTATAATTTGATGATTTGCTAGGCGTATTCTGATTTGCTTCGTCCAGAACTTTCCTATCATTGATTTACTCACTTCTGATTTAATCTTGCTTTCTGATCGATGTTCATTATGGAATAAATTTAAATAATAATGATAACTTCTATTTTGTAAACATTGGTGTTATTAAATAAATGTTGCTTTAATTATAAAATTCAGATAAATAATTCGAATTATAGATCAAAGAGCAGTCTTGCAGAATGCCTTGAATCAGTATCCATTATACTAAAACCCCGCATTCAAGAACACAGAATAAAGGATAAGTATTCTGAACGAGGAAAACATAGGAATATATGAAGACGTCTAATTCATTAATTTTTGTAAAACTCAGTCATTCATGGTTAAAAATTCTCTTCATGCAATGAACTTTATGTTATAAAATCACCAAAAGTATTTTTATTTTTAATCCAGATCAAGGACACTATTTTTGTGAAAAACCGATCAAGTTAACATTTAAGATATTAGACAGAAAAAAAAGTCAGACAAAAGAAAACATTTTTATTAAGCCCTTGTTATTTGAAAGATAAGATAATCAAAGAGAGTTGTTTTCAAGATAAGCAAATATAAATATTTGTAATTTAAAATGTCAGTCATTTGGCGATTTAAAGATTTTCGTGATAATTATAAGTAAAAAAAACGGTACTTACGTATTAACGCCACAGTAGCTACAGATTTGGCGGTTTTTAAATGGCGCCAATCTACACTTAAAATTTTTGTGACAAATCATAAAATATATAAAACACTTTATTTAAAACCAAAACACTTTCAAAATTCAAAACACTTCATTTAAAAAAAAGTAGCCAATCGGATTTCGGTGGAAAATGGGCCGATATAGAGTTTAACATAGATTCAAAACAGTCTTTATTTTGGCAGCTCTTTATTGCCGCATTAGCGCAGCTTCTGCTGCGTTGGCGTTAATACGTAAGTACCAAAAAAGTAGTTATTTGTATTTGGTTAAAATCGCAGTTTAGGGTCCTTTTTGGCTCATTCTGTTTGACGCCAACTTTGCGCCCAACAACAACTACACGCATTTCTAACTGAAGTGCTACCTATAACAAACGAAACGTAGTTCAATTTCAAAAAAGCAAAATGAAGAAGCATTAAAGAAATACGATAAATGCAATGTTTTTATAAAAAAAAAAAATGCTAAAAAGATTAATACACGAAAAAGCAGAGTATATCGAATTAAAAAAAAACGAAGCGATATTAAGAAAAATTAATTAAAAAAAAATAATGTTTTACTTAGAGAAAAAGGCCGAAACTATTAAAACTACAAAGCCGAAGCTACGCTATTCAGGTATGACAGGAAAGGAAGTAAATAAACTATTCCTGCTTACTCTTTTTCTCAAATTACAGGAGGGGGAGGGAGGAGAATAGAGAAAAACGCAACCAAAAAAACATAAACCTATCTCAGTAGTTATATGTATTTGGGTAAAATCGAAGTTTAGGGGTCATTTTTTTGGAGATTCTGTTTGAAGCCAACTTTGCGCTAAACAACAACTACTCGAGCCTATCAACAACTTTTTACAATTATCAATTTTGCCGATAAGGCTATTATATAATCAGTAAATCAGGGCTTTACGATTTAAGCAATGGCAATTTACGATTTAAGCAACAAAAGGTCAATGGCTCCAGCATGCCACAGGCATGCTGGAGCCATTGACCTTTTGTTAGCATCGCATGCATCAGATGCATAACATAACATTCAGAAGCTCATTGTACTGTGTAGTCGGAACAGTAATTAAAAAATATTTTTAAAAAATACAAAAATAAGAGATGATACTATGAGTTTAAAAGAAAGATGGCAAGGAGAAATAGGTACTTACGTATTAACGCCACCGCAGCAGAAGTTGCGCTAATGCACCAAAATAGAGACTGTTTTGAATCTATGTTAAACTCTATATCGGCCCATTTTCCACCGAAATCCGACTCACTACTCTGTTTTTAAATAAAGTGTTTTGAATTTTGAAAGTGTTTTGATTTTAAATAAAGTGTTTTATATATTTTACGATTTGTCAAAATTTTAAGTGTAGATTGGCGCCACTTAAAAATCGCCAAATCTGTAGCTGCGGTGGCGTTAATACGTAAGTATCGAGAAACAACAAACTTACTCCAAGTAACAAAAATGATTTTTTAAATAATTCAGAAAAATCGCTGAGTAGGGGCCGCTAGGATTTGGCGTCGAAATTTCTTTTCGCCGAAGCGCGACAAGAAAAGAGTTACGATTGCAAGTAAAGTGAATTGCAAACAGTACATGAATTACGGATTATAACAAAACTGGTTTTTGTTGGCGCCACAAAAAAGTCGGCAAATCCCAACGGCTCCTATCTGGCGATTTGGCCAAAAAAATGACAAAAAAAAAATGCCAAGTTAAAATGCATGACCATGACGATAGAGATTGGACAATGTAAGTTACTCACATAATAAAAAGAAGAGGGGAAGAGAATAATTAATAGCCGAAAATAGGAAATAATATGCTGTGAATCTAGTTTATCTCACACTTTTGGTAGCAAGAATTTTCTAAAGACTAGTGTGATCTTACATGTCTAATTTATGAGTATTTCAAAATAAGGAAAAACTCGGTCTATGTTAACAAGTGTGCCAAATTTAGTGATTTTAGAAAACTCTTCATACATGTAGATTAAAGGGCTTTACGATTCATATTTTATTACAATTCTAAATCGCTTTCGATATCTGCTGAAATGTTTTCGAACAATAATAACTTATCTGTGCAATTTTGGAGATTTATATGGTGAACTGGTATCCCTCAAGCTTAATCCATACACTCGCCAATGAAATCGTTTACTAATGCTAAAACTATCAAATGAAGATAATGCTTAAACCAAAGAATGATAGATAAGATAATGCTTAAACCAAAGAATGATAGAAGATAAGATCATGCTTAAACTCAGCACCTTCAATTTTAGTATATACAGATACTAAAATTGAATTGGCTGAAACTTAATTGCACCAAATTTGGAGAGTTCAAAGATGCGCAAGGTGTGGTTATACTGCATAATAAAGTAATATGTAATTACTGACACTTTTTTTATATGAATTGTGTTAAGCTGAAACTATCTTTCGACATGCATTAAAGTCATTTATTAATTATTTATCTTACTGCTTACAGAATACAACGACGACTCACTTTCAATGATGCCAGGAGGTGGCTGGAAGGAGAATCTAGAAAAAAGAAACAGTAAGTGTTATCTTCCAGTGAGACTTTTATGAAGCCTCTAGAGATATGAACGTATATGGTTTGAATTGTATTTAAGAACATGTTCAATTTAAAAGGATTGCCAGTTAAAATTTTGTTTCGACTTTTTGTCGCTTAACGCATATTTCCCTTACAAAAGACACTCCAATTTTGAAAACTATAATCAAAACAGTTCAAAATGTTGCCACAATATTAATCCATAAAAAATTTAGTGAAAATGCTTTATGTCCTTAAAAAAACAAATATTTCAGTTCAGGATAGATTAAAGCATGCTACAGAATGTTTTTTTTTATAAAAGCTTTATTGACAATATACATAGATAATTCATTCAGAAAGTTTCTTAATTAAATTACTCAAATAATCGGAAAAGGGGAAAATAACAATCCCCTCCCAAAAAAAAACGCGTGTATTTGCCATAATATAATTGTTCATTATCCATTTAACAAGGAATGTCATAGAGTAGAATAGATGTTACAGAATTTTATTAGTATAGAAGATGAATTAATATGGAAGTATAATTTGAAATTTTTGCTATGGTAACTGTTTAGAAGTACTTTAATCTAAAATTCAAAATAATAACTTAATTCCTGCTGAATTAGGAAACTTTTATATTTTTTATTAGGGATTTTTATATTATATTTATTTTTTTAGTACTTTCCTGTTAGACAGAGCGATATTTTCGTCAAATATAAATGTCGCAAATCATTGCTAATCATAAAATAAAAACATCGTTAATCTCAAAATAAAAGCCTCATTAATCACAAAAGCAATCGAAATAATAAAAAATGTTATAATAATATAACATGACGGAAATTAAATAGTAACTATAATAAATAATAAATTTGAATAAAAAAAATGAAAATAGGAATACCAAATATGAATTTAATTACAATAGTACACAGATAATAACCCCAAAATAAATCTGAATAACAGATAATAATTGTAAGTTTTTTTTAGAATTTTTGTTAATATTTTCAATTTTGAATGTAAGCGGTGATATTTTGGATCAAAAGACGAATTTAAATATCTAATTACAGTGGCATCTGACATTCATTATGACATTTCGTATAACTTCTGACCACCTCATAATTTGTTGCTAGATCAGATATCCGGATTCAAGAAATTGTATTGTTTGTGGTGAAAAAATAATATGAAATTCTTCTCATCCCATGTATTTCATTAGCTTTCAGTGGTGTTTTGGATTTGTTTTCTGTTTCATTCCCAAGCGATCATTTCTCAGAACTCTAAAATGTGAAAAAAAATAATGCGCAAAATATATTTTTGCTTATAATTAAAGTAATAATACAATTTAGTATACTAAAATACTGATATGATACTGAAAACAAGCTATGAAGCTTAAAATGGCATGAAAAAAGCATAAGTAAAAAGCAAGCGATGTTAAGAAATAGGAAAGTTATAAATGTCTCACATAATAATGCTAAATACCACATAATAATCACAGCCGAATAATGCTAAACGCCCTAGGGCGGTCTTATATAACTTACAATTATCCTAGACGAACTGGCTCAGTTGTCAGGAGCACCCTGACCTGTTCCTTTAGTCATCATTTCTAACAGCTGCAACTCCATCCTGTGGTGTTTTTTATTTTTGCTTTCTTCTTTTATTTTTTAATTATTTTCTTTTCTTTTACTTTATATTTCTCTTTTCTTAATTTATGTTTTCGATTATTGAAATTCTCTGATTTACTCGTTGCTCTTTTATTTTATTTTGATCTGGTAATTTGGGACAGACCTTGGTTACTTACTGCTTTGATGTTTATTAATGTTTTTTATATCACCATGTGACTTGCTCTCAGCTAGGAGTTTAGGCCTATATAAGGCCATGGAACTCCGTAAACCTGAAACTGAAAAAAATGTCTCACATAATCATTGAGTGGCAGGTTTCCTAATACAGCATGTATTTTGTATTTTAGATTAACATAATTCTAAGCAGTTACCATAGCAACAGTTTCAAATTACTTCCAGACTATTATTATTTTAATTGAAACCTGAATGTAAACAATATATAAAAATCTTGTTATTCCTCTACTATTCTAACGAAACTGTACATCTACTCTTCTACTCTATAACATTCTTTGTTAAATAGATAATATACAATTTTATTATGACAAATACAGGACAATTGTAAAAGTTTTCTTTTAAATTTAAAGCTTAGATAAATGTAAGCAATAGAGCTTTAAGCATAAGATTTGAAAAATGTAAACTTTAATATAAAAATATATTTTAGTTAAACTTGCTGATATTTAATTTTAAAATTAATATAATTTAAAGTGTAAAGTTTAAAGGAAAGTTAAATTGGAGATATAATTGTTTTAGCATTTATTTTTTTTTTGTAGAAAATTTGAAAATATTAAATTAAATATTATTTTAATGTTTGAGAATCTACTTTTCTTACTCTAGATGGATATTAAAATTCTTTAAGATTAAAAATTTCTTAAAATAATAATTGCTTTAATTTAGTTAATATTTTAATAAATTTTTTCAATTATTATTTTAGCTTGGTGGACCAAAAAGTCCATACGAGATGATGAGCTCAACAATGGTAAGATAATATTCATTTATTATTATAAATATTTTAAAAAACAAATGAAATTAATTTTTTATGTACTGGATTGATTAATTGATTGAATTAATTAAGCAATTAAATTATTATTTTTAATTAATAAAAATTTAAATCACCAAGAAGCATAAAAATTAATATAAAAAATTTTTCTTATAAATTTTGAATTGATAACTTACTTTTTTATATTAGAATGGTAAAATCGCAGAATAAGTACTGCTAGGATTTAGCGCCAAAAATTCTATTCGCCAAAATGCTGTCGAAGAATTGCGATTGAAAGTGCAGTGAATTGCAAGCAGTTCAAGAAATTCGGGTTTGCCACATTGGGCGACTTATTGCTCAGTTTGCGCCACAAAAAGTCACCAAATCCCAAAGGCCCTTATTTAGTGATTTGGCCATAACATTTCTTTTAACTGTTAGAATCTCAATATATGTAAATCTTAACAGTAAAATTCATTGATATGATTAATTAAAAATTACGTTTATTTATTATCATTATATCTCTAAATTATTACAATTTTATATGGGCGAATTATTATTTTTATTAATGTATTATAAGTAAATTATAAATATAAGTAGAAATAAAATTAACACTTTTTAATTTATGTTTAAATTATCTTACTATCCATGTTTATATTATAAATATTTTATATAAATTAAGAAAAATATAGAGAGAGCTAAAACTGATTAATGTTTTCATTAACGCATTAGTAATGCACTGGTTAAGAACATGCTAAAAGAAATTTTTTTATTACTTTTAAAATATATCAATATTTTTCACATATATGAGATGTAAAAAAATTTGTAAAAGCTGCGATATTGTAAAATTAAATAGAATTGAATAAATTTCTTTGAAAATAATTTTTAAATTTTAATTATTTTGTCTGTACTTTTCAGTTAGACAGAACGATTTTGTCGCCAAATATAAATGTCGCCAAATTATCGCTAATCATAAAATAAAAGCATGATTAATCACAAAAGCAATCGAAATGATAAAAAAAAATTTTTATAATAAAATAACATGAAGGAAATAAAATATTAATGATAATAAATAACAAATTCGAATAAGAATAAATGGGAATAGATATACCAAATAAGAATTTAGTTACAACAATACACAGATAATAGCACAAAAAAGTAAATGTAAATAACAGATAATAATTGAAAGTTTCTTTTAGAATTGTTGCTATTATTTCCGATTTTGAGATTAAATGGCGACAGATTGGGTCAAAAACGAGTGGTACAAAGTACAGTGGCTATCTGCCATTTATTATGCCATTCTGTACTACCTTTAGCCGCCTAATAATTTGTTGTTAGATCAGATTCCGGATTCAAGAAAGTGTATCCATGGTTTACACTAAAACTGCCATCATTCTTTCTATTCACCATTCTTATCCAAAAAAATTTAAATATTTCGTGTGCTTGGCGATAAACTAAGAATTATTGGCGATGATTTAAGGGTGATAAATTATCATTTACATTAGACGAGAAATGAGTCAGTTAATGGAAAATTAACATTTTGTGTTTGTCTTTCACTTATTTTAAGTTATTTATTATAATTTTTATTATCCAAAACATATTTAATTTCAGTTAAATTTCTTAAGAAATTATAAATAGTAAAAAGGGGAATGTCTTAAATTTTAAGATGAACTTATTTTATTTTTCCTTATAGATATGTTGAAAAGCAATCTTGAATATCCACTTATAAAAAAACTGTCAGGTAAGTGACATGTAAAATTTTTACTACATATTTCTATGCTGCCATCTAGTGGCGAATTAAGAAAACATATGCTATGAATTTTGAATTGTGATGTATTGAATCGTAGTTCCATCTAACGGCGGAAGATGAAAATATAGTAAACATTTAGAGAAAATAAATATTGAGTGTATAAAATGAATTTATTTTAATTAATAAATTGAAAAAAATTATCTTTGATTAAAAGTTATAAACTATTAAAAGTTTTTTTTATCAAAATATTAGAGAACAAGTTTTCTGCCTTACATATAAATTGTAACTTACCTGATAAATTTACCTGTAATTGTAACTTACCTGACAGTGTCTAAAATATTTTTATGTGCAGTAAATTATTTTTGTATAATTATTGAATTAATAATACAAAGCTGCAACAATTAAAGAAATGATTTTTCGATATAATTATCAGATTATTTTGTTATTATTGTTTTTGTCATACAGTAAAAAAATTACTTATCTTTCTCTTTGCATATATATACATAATAAATTTTGATTTATATATATTATCAAACACACAGATATTTATGTATAAATATATGTGTGTTTGTATATTAACAGAGAATATTGTTGAGAAATTGATATAGTTTACAGGTTTACTGCAATTGTGCTGTTGCATTTAAGTTTGAATATTTTTCGCGTATGGAACGTAAATTAAAAAAAAAATGTATAATAGATAGGATAAAATATACAGTTACATTTTTCATTCAGTTTTAATGCATGAATGTTTACATATTTTTTTTGGGAAACTTGATTATGATTCTTTTCTAACAAAAATACTTATGACTCTTTCTTTTTCTAGGTTTGGTTATCCATCTTAATAGTCCAATTTCTAAATTTTACTGTTTAAATATTCTTATGCATTTTAGAATTAATAACTTATTAATTGTTTTCAAATAATAGATGCTAGTAAGAGTCAATCAATAATGATTATTTAAACATTTAATTAAAAAATAATTTTTATGGTTGCATATATATAACAATTAAATATAATGTGTAATAATGTATAATTTTTAAAATTTTGGTCTTCAGTACCTAAACAAATATTTCTGTATTTTTCCCAAAATTCTAGATTTAGAAATATTTCCAAATAAAAATGTTTACTTTCACAGCAGTTTATTTTAAATTAAGATACAAAACTTAATATAAGTTTCTTTCTTTTTAAAATTTCAATACATTTTAAAATACATTTTCAGTTTGCTTATCATTAATTTTTAAAAATTTTTGTAAATATACATAACAATTATTTTACTTCGAAAATTCACGACAGCTCCTTGTTATTCATAAAATGTTTTAAATATGTTTTTCAAAATGCCTAAAATACTCGAAACGACAAAAAAAAAATAGTAATGACAGAATTTTTTTATTAATTATATCTAAGAAGTAAAGCAACTATTTGAACATAGCTGCAATTCATAGAAACACTTTACATCCAAAGAAATTCAAATTGTCCTCATCCAAAAATTACTAATTAAACTTACTATAACTACATTTTTAAAACAAATTTTACCATTGAGATTTATTTTTTAAACACTACGCATGCTTTTCACTGAATTTATCTGTTGATACAATATATTTTTGCATAGACTGAAGTTTGCAAATGATATATAAAAAGCTTTTTCTTATTATTTTTTACGTTAAAGCTGCACGAAATTTATAATCCATATCGTATTGATTAAAACGATCTATTTTATTTAAGTTAATTCAACAGAGTCTACAATGGCTTTAAGTTTGGGAAAGCATATGCATATGCACAAAAAAGGATTATTTTTCTTAAGCAAAGAGTATTATCGGAAAATTAAATAACAATAAATCTTCTGCAAATGCTTTCTTTTAGGATGTTCAATTGAAAAGTGCATGCTGATGTTGATGGAATGCGTACGTCGTTCCGAAAATAGAACTGTTCTCCTGCAATGCAAAGATTCTCACATCACCTGCTTAGCAAGCTGCTTCCAGAAGTACAAAGAAAAGTTCATGTTCAACAGCGTGGCCATGGCATCTTAAAGATTCGAGCTGCCAACTTCAATGGAAACATGAACGATTTGGGAACGGAGAAAGGAAAAACTGCACTATTATTTCGCACTCTTAATTTTTTTACTTCCACTGTGCAAATGTTGTAGCATCAATAAAAAAATTAGCAGCAAAACAGTATTGTGTGTTACTGAATTGAAGTTAATGGAATGAATTATCGTTTATTGTTGTACAAATAAGATTCTAAGATTTAAATTACATTGTAATGGATTTTAACCTAAATTCTAAATATACTAGAAGGTGAAGGGATTAGACTGTAGTCTAAATAATACAAGTTCATATATAATAATCAAGCAAATTAATTGGCATGATTATTATCAATTAAATTTTAAACATAAATATAATTATTTTCAAAAAACATTTATTTGGAAAATTGTTCCGTTATTCAGAAATTAATAAAATATTTATTTACTTTTACAACATTCAGAAATGGGATCTAAGATTATTAAAAAAGAAAGCATATTTTAATGATAAAGAAAGCCGTAGTCGAGACCCAGTGATAAGGTGCTCGGGATTCAAATCGTGTGCCATGATGGTGATGATGATCAAAATGACACAATATGTTTATATACAGCCCCGATGCGGCTTACATGGTGAAGACTTGATGGCGATTTTCTCAATCAGTCCTTTCGAAATAATAAAGTAAGATGTTAATTGTAAATAGTACGATACCAAAATTCGAAATATTTTCATTTACATTAATTATTAATTTGGTTAAAATTTAAACAATTATTAAAAAAAATTTGAAATAAGGGATAGGTTCCTTTGATAAATGACTAAAATAAAACTGGTATAAAGCTCATATATCAAATAATAAATTTATCAACAATCAAACCAAAATTGCATTGCAATGGGTTAAATTTTACAGCCGATAGATCCGTTACTCAAACCCAGAATAACAGCCAACAGTTCTTTAAATGTTAACAAGCAACCTGTTTTTCGCAAATACAATCAAGTTAAAATAAGAATCTTAAATTTTTGATGATCTCTTCCTCCTGTTGTACAATCTCTCCGTAATGCAATCTGTTAATATTTCTTGAATTCATTCTAACATTTTGAATTGGTTGAAGAAATGTTTTCATTTGTAATTGAATATTGTCCAACAAACAGTTCAGGAAATTTATAGCAGGAAACTATAAGCTAATTTTGTGTTAAAGTACAAAAACTATTTAGATTAAACAAATGTATCTATAAAATGCTCACAAGAATTGATTTTTATTTAAATCTATTAGGCTATGTAGATTTCCAAAATAGATTAGATTTTTTTTCAAATAAAAACTAAAATTTTTTAACTTAATGTTTAAAAAAAATTTTGCATCTCATAAAATAAATAGTCAGATGGCTGTATGACAGCAGAAAAAATATGATTTAATGCGATTTAAATCGTTATAATTTTAAAAAATGCAAAGAAAATGAAATATATAAAAAATGCAGCTTTTAAAAAATAAATTATAAAAGAAGATGGAAAAAGAAAATACGAAGGCAACCACAAAAATGTCTTTAGAACAAAATCTCTCTACAGAAAGAGCTCTTCCAGAAGTTTCTTTTGAAGTTTCCTTCTTACGAATGTTGGCGAGGGAAAAATCGAAACAAGAAATCACTAAGGTAACGGTAAAAATTCCCTTTCAGGTATTTCAGGTTTTCTTGACTTTGTAGACAAACCAATTGCTTCGCTTTATTGGGCAACGAAATTCTTTGGACATACAAGGAAAAGCGACACTACTTTTAACTTAACCTCAAAAATAAACACAGCCTCCTTTATCGTCTGCTAGGGAGGAAGAAAATTTCTTTACTTTGTTCTGGCAACGACTTGGAGGACGGAAGATACGAAGGAAAATGATTTCTCGAACTACCTTTAAAAAGAAAAAAAAAAAAAAAGACCCATCGTCGATTGCTGTAATTGAAATATCAGATTTAGAATAGAAAAAAAAGTTCGCAAAAGGAATATAAATAAGGAATTTTGCATCATCTGAAACTAGAATTTGCAAAAGAAATATCGTATTTTGGAAAGATTCGGTTATATTGGATGAAGAAAAAAATGGAAACGTACTACGTATTTTTCTTTTAAGAAAAACAAGCTTAAGAGTTTTCTATTTCAAGATGTAGTTTGATGATTAAGTATCGCAGAAGTTATTCATGTTTTCACGTATTTCAGCGAAACATTTAGATAAATATTTCTCGAAAAGAAAAAAAGTTTTGTATTCATTCAGTTTAGATTCAGTTTTAGATCATAAAAATTGTGCATTTTTAGAGGAGCAGTTAGATGTTTACCAGTTTAAAGTAAATAAGAAAACTCTTTCTTTAAAACTTTTTATTTAGTTTGAAATTATATATATATATTTGTATTGTGCTTTACTTCATAAAAGATAGTGTAGATACTAAATTGCTGTTTAACAGACTTGGATGAGATTTTGAAGGAATAATACTTACAGTTATAATGTGTATTTATCGATATATACTTAAATGGATAAACGAAATATAAATGATAATGGAAAAAAAATAATCATAAACGAAAAACAGTATTAGTTATCAGACTGTATTATGTTGATCAATAATAAGGTAAAGATCGGTTTAAAGAATAGATATAATTTAATTTTTTATGATTTGTTACACATAACTTTAAGAAAAAATATTTCTGTTCTAATATATTTGCTAGAAAGGGGTAAAAAACATCACAATCTGTGATTATTTGAATAATTTATATTGTACATGTATCACAGAATTTCATTTAAAAAGAATTTTAATTTGATTTAGTATTAAAAACCTCCAGTGTTGATTATTTGTAAAACATAAACAATAACAGATTTGACAATGAATCGACAATAATAGAACAATCAATAATAAGGTAAAGATCGATTCAAAGAATCGATATAATTTTATTTTTCATGATGTGTTACACACACATACACAAACACACACGTTTATTAATTATTACACACACATATTTCAGTCCTAATATGTATATACATAAGAAAGAGGAATAAAATATCCCAAACTGTGATTATTTAAATAATTTATACTTGTACAAGAGTCCCAGAACTGCTTTTAAAAACAGTCGTAATTTGATTTAGAATTAAAAATTTCCAGTGTTGATGATTTCTAAAAAAAAATTGATATTTTTGGGAATAATAATTAATCGATATTAACTGAAGAAATTAAACTCATATAATATTAAATCGGGCTGTATTTTATTCTTTACTATCCAAATTGGTACAGATTTTTCTAAAATACTCCTTTCTACAAGAATTCTGACAAACACGAATCCTTCAGTGTGCCTCAATTTTCTATCAAGGTTTATTCAAGTCGTTTATAGTTTACGGAAGCAATTTATTTCATTGCTTAACCATTGAAAAAATGTGTCTAGAAATCAAAATAGTCTCGTCGAGTTAAATTTGGAATGCGTTGTCTCATTCTAGGCTGCCATGTTATGGAAGACGTTTTGCTTGAAACAATATAGATTAATAACTGTTTTGTCATCAAATTTTCAAAATTTATTTAAATTATTTCGTTTTTTGTCTCTTAAAACAAACAATTACCCTTTTTTTTTCAAGAAACTTGTATAGTTTTACTATATTTGTTTACAATTTGCATTTTTTGTTGATAAAAATACGATGTTTTCATATAAAATTTCCACATTGATAAGCATTCATTTTTCACTGCTTCAGTCCTTTTTAAAATTTCTAGTTGCTGTGTATTCCAATGGTCAATTCATCATCTTGGTTGTCTTTCTTTATTGCCATTAATAAAATTTGCATTTTCAAATTTCTACTTAAAATTGCAAAATTTGAGCAAATTTATCATGCAACTCAGTAAAAGTATTTGATTAAAATAAGATTAAAATTTGGTTTATTGTAACAAGAAAGCATAAAACTTCATATTACGAAGAAGTATATAACGGATTAAAAACAAATTATATAAAATTAAACTAGTATATTTAAGTTTTTCAGCTTTAGCTATTTGAATTCAGAGCCATTTTGGAAAATGGAGCGATTTTACCGCTTCAATCAACAGATGGCGTTAGTAGATTTGCTGAAAGTTGTTTAAGATGATGCCAACTGTTGCTCAAGGGAGGAGCCGATGCAACAGGTTGTTCGCATTTTGTTCAAGTTGGAACAGTTCCTCTGTTTTCGTCATTTTTACGAATTATAAATGGCATTTAATTCCAACATACGCCATTTTTAGATTCCACCATCAATTGGGTTTGATTACTTCGAGCCGACCTCCTACACGGTGAGTACTATCCCATCCAGTAGCGTCTCTACTGTCTAGATGTTTAGTGTATGTGTTTAAATTTATATTTCCATCGAATTTAACACGTTGTATTTTTTGAAAATACGTAATTGTATTTAGATTTGTCTTCCTCCATCGTTACCGTATTACAGATTCAATTCTAAGCAGAACGATTATTATTATTTTGATTTTTTTTTCCAAAATGGAAGGCTATGTGTTCCAGAGTATTTGAATCTCAAATGTTCGGTATAAATAGAAGCTGCTTCACGTTTTAGGTATATTTTCTAAAAATATATACTTGTGTTGTATTGTATGTGATTAAATTGTATTTCCACAACACCTTTAACGTCAGAGTTTTAAATTATAAATAAAATTGATGGTTAAAATTTATGGAAAAATTTTAATAAAAATATCATAAATGATGGATATTTTTAATTTGTGAAGATTTATCTGTGTTTATTGTAATATCCGTGCTGAATAATCATTACTTATAAAAGCGTTTCTTCATTGTAATGGTTATGTAATTAAAACGTAAGTTTTATTAATAAATATTTTTAATATAATCATAAAAATTTGTATTTAATGAATGTCTCGTTTCTTAAAATTACGAAATTTTTTTTACGAAAGTATGAATTCCAAAATATATTTTTAATTAAACATGATAGTAATGAAAGAGTGATGGATAGAAATTTACTGTTTTTTTTTGGATAATAAATACTGTTATTTTTATAAAATAATTTATAAGAAATTTTTATTTATTGTAAAATATATCCGATGGTAATTAGCGAATTATGATATTTTTTAAATATTATTAAATATTTTGTTTATACAGATATGACTCACTTATCAATTTTAAAATTTAGATGAGATGTCTTACTTAAAAGTATTGGTAATTTTAAGATGATAAAATACGAAGGTTTTTAAAATTTAATAAAAAATGTTTGATTTAAAATAAATATGTTCTCTTTATTATTTTTATAACGTTAATTTAGTTTCCAAAGAAAATTACATTTTATTTAAGATATTATTCTTTTTAATATAAAATAAATATTTCTTAATAATGTTATTTTTTTAAATCTTTATTTGAAATCTTTCCTTAAAAATAAAAAGCAATTTGATCATGAAGACATATAAATAATCATAGAATTATTTTACTATACTGCAAGATGACAGCAATGTATAAGAGATAGGAATTAATGTAAATTCTTTAATTTATATTTTTTAACAAATGAAGCATGTTATATTTTGTCAATCAATAAATATTTTTAGATTGACTTTTTAATGTTGTATTCAAAGAATGCTAAGAATTTAATTTATTTCTGTCCTTTATTTTATTTTAATTTAGAAAATGTATTTCACAAATAATTTTATATATAATTAAATGGAAACAATATTTAAATACAGTACTTAATTATCTACAATATAATAATTAATTACAACATTTAATCATCAATACATACATTTTGATGATAATGTATTTTTTTTTGTCGAATTGTTTTATTAAAACTATAGTGCTTGTTCGTAACATATTTCTGATAAACATATATTTCGCTTTATTTTTAATTAGTATATTTTCTAAAAATCGAAATAATATTTTTCGAAAAAAAATTATCGTAATTTTTATTTCTTTCTGTGCTAATTGTTGTATTTTTAAAATTAGTTTTTTTATTCTTAATAATGAATATCATTATAAGTTTCCAAAAAAAAATCTTTAATTCATTTCAGAATTTGAAAAAAAAATTCCAATTTTTTAAAAATTCCATTAAATCTTTCAAATGCTCTAGTATCAGATAGTAATTTATTTAAAGAGCTAGGTTATTGCAAAATACTTAAAATAAATTGATATGAAAATCTGTGAAACATTTTTTTGTAACCAAATTTATCAATGTACCTTTACCAATGTTTCAATACTATTCCTTCACATATATACTTCAATATACTTCCTTCATTCATTTAGATTCATACTAAATATAAAATAACAAAATAAAATTAAAATAATCAATTATATACTGAAATATATACTATACTCAAAAAATAAACTGAATTATGTGTAAATTGAAAATCATAATAATCTATACACCACATCACTATATTATAATATATAGGAATTGTCAAGTAAGTTTTCATTGCATATATTAAGTTCAATTTAAAAAAAAATGACGCCAAACCTTTTTTGATAGAACATTAGTTTTCAATAGATATGTTAATCAATTGAATAGATGCACTTTATAGTAGGAAATATATTTTGATGTTATTATAGTTATCTAATTGTTCCTACTAATAAATGATAAATATAAATCAGTACCTCTAGAAATGCTCTTAGATGTTTAACATATACTGAAAGAGGGAATGTTTATGATAATTAGAAAGGCTACAGCATTAAAGAAGTCTCTATTAGGATATCATATTTTTATAGCTTTAACCAATTACAGCATTCCACAGAATGACGCAAATATAATCTGAGCCAATGACAATTGGTATAAACGAGTGATGTCACCATTCCCTGAAGATATACCGTGTAAAGTCTAGTATTTAATTTCTTAGAAGAAATAACTGTTTAAAAGAATTTTATTCATATAATATTATTATAATAATTGCATTGCTTGTCACACTCCAATCTGCTGTGTACCAATGGTAAGAAAAAATTAGGAAATATTTATAAACATATATAAATAGTTTTTTAGAATATATATAAATAGATTTTTATGAAATACTCAACAAACTTTTGTGTGTGAAAATAATAAAATGAAAAAACCCACAACGAATAGTGTATTAAATGTAATGTAAAAATTTACTTCTTAAATTTTAACATCTGAAAGCAACAACATTTAGAGGTAATTAAAAAATTTTGAAATCTTTTTGCTTATTCAATAATTTGATTCAATTAAATTCAACTCTATTAAAACCAGTTATTTATCCTCATATTTTATATTTTTTAAAAATCTGATTATAATATTCATTTAAGAGCAAGATACTAGCACATTTTTCTCAGATCTTTATTCGAGTTAAAAAGATTTCAGATTTTATTACAGCTTTTTATAAACTTTTAGTTTTTCATATATCTTTTTTAAATATAATTAATTTTACTATTTTTAAGTCTTCTTAATAAAAAAATCAAGTTTTAATTTGTATCTTTAAATATAAGCAACTTACATGTTACCTAATTAAAAAATGTATCTTAAATTGCCTAGAGTATATTTATAAAATAGCATATTGAAAACTAATACTAATAATATACCTCTATTTATGAATCTCCACATTTTATTTTTTATTCTGTTAAGAATCTTGCACACTGAATTTGAAATAGATTTTAGAATTAGACTAAATATTTTCTTTTTAAAAGGTTTTTAATTGATAATGGTTTTAATTTTTACATAATTTGTTTATTATCAATTTCGATTTTTTTTATAAATAATATTAATAGAAGAACAAAAAAATAACAATGAATTTTGAATTATTATAAAAATACTTAACTCAACAAAACTAACTCTAAAAATATATATTAAATATTTTGATAATAATTTGTTTTAAGTTTAAAATACAAAATTTTAAAATGCAAAAATTATTACTTTTTTTAATTCAGAAATATATCAATTTGATTAATTTTAATTTGTAAAGTATTCTGTTACAGCTTTTTTTTATATAGTAGATACATTTTGTAATTGGCAAATTTACTTTATTTGCATTTTATATTAATATTTATACTCAGATAACACAATAAATATACAAATGTCGAAAGCATTCATATCCAAAATTGAAACATTTTTACTGGTATTTGGCGTTCCAGCATATAACGTTCTGTGTAGGTAAAACAATATTTATAAAAATAGACGGCTGAACGAGTATATGACATTACGACTATTATTGAGTTCATTTGATGTTATTTCCATGTAAAATGTTGCAATTACTCCTTCTCAATTTTAATAAGAGACTTAAATTAATTAATCTTTAATTGACTTAATTTAAACTTCAAGCTGACTTCTTACCTACCGAAAATGGATGAGATTTTAAAAAAAGCAGCAATAATGAAAAGAATTAATGCCAAGTAAAAAAGTTTGTCGATAAACATGAAAAGATATGAAATGATATTATAAGATAAAAAACGATCTGTACAAGAATATTAGTTTGGATGTTTAAAACCTCAATAATTAAAATTGCAAGTATATTTTATGTTAATTCTTAGAAAATAAACACAGATCTTTAATAAAGATCTGTGTTATCATCCATTATTATTATTGATTTAGACGGAAGGTGATAAAAGGTAACACTTCATCAAATAATTTAGGAATTTATCTTTAAGACTAAGTGATCTATATCTCCCAGGAATTTATTTCCTGTAATATAGGACATAAATAGTATCGTTTTCCAGAAAAATAGCATATAAATGATCATAATAATTTGGCAGTACAATGTATTATATTAATATTTATCCAACCGACATGATCATTTACATTTCTGCTGATTACAATCTCCTATTTAAAAGGAATACATATTAAAAAGGAATTCCAGAAAATTACCAAATTTGAATGCATGAAAATAGTACTTATTGTATTAAATTTAAGTAATTTAGCACAATTTAGTAATTTCCAAATAACTACATATATAACTTCATTCAATGATATTTGGCATTATATATGAAATATCTACCACTTTCTCTTATATGAAGGCTTTACTGTCCAAATAATAATATTTTAATTTATTCTTTTGAATAATATAGTATTTATAAAATAGATTTTATCACATTTTGAATTATAGTTTTATTTTATTTGTAATATTTGAAATAGTAGAATTATAGGGTAAAATGTATTAAGAATTATGCAGATTACAAAATTCCTTCTAAATTGTTGTTTGATTGACAAAAATATTTTTAATACAATAAGAAATACTTTACATAATATAATATATATTAAATATAATAATTATTTTGACTTTGAATTTATGTATAAAAAGAAATTTAATTTTAGAAAACATTAAAAAATCTTATTTTATTTTTTTAAAAATGAAGAACATTTTATTTTTACCATTATCTCTAAAAAACTTTAAAGAATATTCAAGTAAAATGATGATCTAGAAATAGAAATTTTTAAACATAATTGGCTACTTTATTAAATATTTCTACTGATAAATCTCTAAAATTGTAATATAAATAACATGCGAGGTAAAATATTTGTATGTAATTTATGCTCATGATTGTTTATATAGTGGAAATTACTTTGATTACATCTCAAATATACAAATGTCAAAAGCAATCATATACAAATCTGAAACATATTCACTGGTATTTGGCTTTTCAGCATTTAACGTTTTGTGTAGGTAAAACATTATTTACAGTAATACATGGCTGAACGGGTACATGACATTATGACTGTTATTGTGTTCATTTGATGTTATTTCCATGTAAAATGTTGCAATTGTTCCTTTTCAATTTTACTAAGGGACTTAATTAATATTTAACTGAAAATTTAAACTTTAAGCTGACTTCCTATATCTCGAAAAATGGGTTAGACTCGAAAAGAAGCAGCAACAATTAAAGGTATTAATACCAAATCGAAAAACAAAGTTTTGTTATTTTTTTACCTACCCATAAATATGAAAAAAAGAAAAAAAAAGGTGTACATTATTAACATTTTGATAAAAAAAAGCAACCTGCACAATAATTTACATTTTTATTGATGTAAGATTTGTAATTTATTATAAGAATAATTTAATTTTTATTAAATGATAAATTGCCTACCATTAGTTTTTATTTGGAAACTTTACTTTAAATTTGATTATCTATTTTATTTTGCAATGCTTTCAGAAAAAAGATCATTTGTTTGAATTAACTCTATGATAATCGATAACTTTAATGTTGCATTTAATATAATGTAGTATATTGCATCAAATATATGAAGTATACAATTGTTAAAAGCAACCATATCCAAAACTGAAACATAGTCATTGATGTTTTACTTTTCAACAATTACTGTTTTACTTTTCAGCAGTTACTGTTTTGTGTAGGTAAAACATTATTTACAGTATTACATGGCTGCACGAGCATATAACCTTTCGAGTGGCCATTTATTGTATTCAGTTGATATTATTTCCATGTAAAATGTTGCAACTGCTCCTCCTCAATGTTAATAAGGGTCATAATTTAATTAATATTTAATAGACTTAATTAAAACTTTTAGCTTATGTCTTATCTATCGAAAAGGAGGTTTGAAAGGTTCGGTGAGGTTTGAAAAGGAGCAGCAACAATGGAAAAGCATTAATACCCAATAGTAAAACGAAGCTTTGTTACTTTTCTACATATGGAAATTTAATAAAACAAAAATTTTAATTTAACAAATTTTAATGAATAAATAATGACATTCTAATAAAATAAAAGGCAACCAGCAAAAGAATTTACATTTTTATTGATGTAAGATTTGTAATTTATTTTAAGAATAATTTTATTTTTGTTAAATGATAGATTGTCTAGCTTTTCATTTTATTTGGGAATTTGGCTTGAATTTGATTATCTATTCTTATTTCGTAATGATTACAGAAAGAGGATCATTTGATTGATTTAACTCTGTAAATGATAATAGATAACATAAAGTTATATTTAATATAATTTACTATATTGCATCAACTATATTAAATTACAAAAGCCAAAAGCAAACATATCCAAAACTGAAACATATTCACAGGTATATGGCATTTCAGCATTCATGGTTCTGTGCAGGTAAAACATTATTTACAGTAATAGATGGCTGCACTAGTATATGATCTTTCGAGTGGCCAGTTGTGTTTTCTTGATTTTATTTCCATGTAAAATGTTGCAACTGCTCTTTCTCAATTTCAATAAGATACTTAAATTAATTAATCTTTAATTGACTTAATTTAAGTTTTAAAGTGATTTCTTATCTGTCAAAAATTGGTAGATTTGAAAAAAAACCCAGCAACAATGAAAAACATGAATGCCTAGCAGAAAAACGAAACTTTGTTATTTTTCTGCATATCGATAAATATGAAATAAATAAATAAATAAAATAAAATAAATAAATAAAAATAAGATGTACAAAATAAGAACATTTTTATACAATAAAAAAACATTCTGCACAAGAATTCACATTTTTATTGATGCAAAATTTGTAATTTATTATAAGAATAATTTTGTTTTTGTTAAATGATGAATTGCCCAGCTTTAGATTTTATTTGGAAACTTCATTTTGAATTTGATTATTTATTTTTATTGTGCAATGTTTCTAAAAAGATGAACATTTGATTGAATTAACTAAATAAACGGTAATCGATAACATAAATGTTTCATTTGATGCAATGTAGTATATAGTATTGCATCAAATATCACGCAAAAATGTATTATGAATATTATGAAATCTGAAATAATACTTTTGGTTCAAATTTAGCCTATTTAGAAAAAAAAAACTGCTTTTGGTTGTTTCAGAATCAACTCTGTAAGCGACAATATTAATGATAATCGATAACATTAATGTTATATTTAATATAATGTAGTATATTGCATCAAATATCTTGCAAAATGTATTATGAATATTAAGAAATATACAGCATTATTTCTGGTTCATATTTATCATATTTAGAAAGACGCTGAATTTGTTTGCTTCTGTAATTTTACTTCGTCTGTCAAGATTTATAAATAGAAACGACACCTTTACTGATGAAAAGGTATACGCATTAATTCACTTACACACACCCATCATATCGCACACGTAACTTAATTTCCTTTTTCTTTTGCTTTATTTTCATTTCTTAATTAATTCTGGCCTCGCGAAAAATCAGCACGGCGTAATTTTCATTTCCTCTTTTGATTCTTGCCGACCGCCTTCTGATTCGGTTCGGCAAGAGATCAAAGGGACTCGTTTGGAGAGTCTTCGCCCGCCGTGAATCATTTTCAGGACCCGGGAAAAATATTTTTCCTCTTTTATGAATGGTATAAACGTATTTATTGTCTAGATTCCGAATGGTGCGAAATGTGTGTGTACGTGCTCCTTTGGCGAGAAAAAGATTAGGTTTTGGAGAAAATTGAAAGCGAGCACGCACAATGGGAGATTGAAAAGAGGAGGTACGAGTATATTTGCGGAAAAATAAACTTCCTGTCATTTCAGACTCTTTTTATTTTATTTTAAATTATTTAAAAGGGGGAACGATAAATGCTTTCCGTTTCACACTGTTCGTATGGATTTTAAATAAAATAAAATGGTATCATTCAATGTGATTTCTGTATTTTGTCTCAAAATTCTGAAAAAATGAATTTTTGTGAAACTTTAAGATTTAGGAAATGAAAGATGATTTTTGTTTTGGTAAAAGCAGAGTTATGTGATATATTTTTATGTCAGCATTATAAGTAATATCAAAGGATAGTTTGGATACTTCATTACATAAAAATGCTTAGGATTTTGATATCTTGTTGTAAATTGTATAGTGAGTATATTTGCGGAAAAACAAACTTTCTGTCATTTCAGACTCTTTTTTTTTTTTTTTTTTTTTTTTTTTTATTTTAAATTATTTAAAAGGGGGAATAAGCAATAATGCTAAATGCTTTCCGTTTCACGCTGTTCGTATAGATTTTAAATAAAATAAAATAGTATTATTTAATGTGATTTCTGTATTTTCCTACAATCTGAAAAATGAATTTTTAGGAAATTTAAGATTTAGGAAATAAAAGATAATTTTTGTTTTAACGAAATTATTTTTCATAATTATTAATTTTATAATAATAATTAATTTAACACATTATTAATTTTGTAATAATAATTAATTTGCCACATTATTAATTTTGTAATAATAATTAATTTGCCACATTATTAATTTTGTAATAATAATTAATTTGACACATTATTAATTTTATTAAATAAAATTATTTTTGACACGTTACATTATATATGGACATAAAAATATATCACATATTTCTGCTCTAACCATGTGATATATTTTATGACAGCATTATAATGTAACGTGTCAAAAACAATTTTTTAAAATCAAAGGATAGTTTGGATACTTCATTAGATAAAAATAGTTAGGATTTTGATATCTTGTTGTAAGGTAAAAGAATAAATAAATAATTGTTACTCTAGAAAAAAAAAAAAAAATGACGTGGAAAAATTGAATGCATTTCAAATATATCAATAATGTAAGAATAAGTAGTTGTAAAGATGTTAATAGAATTGATTGAAAAGTAGATATAGGTAGTTGTAAAAAAATTCTGGAAAATTTATTCCTCTTTTATGAATGGTATAAACGTATTTATTGTCTAGATTCCGAATGGTTCGAAATGTATGTGTACGTGCTCCTTTGGCGAGAAAAAGATTAGGTTTTGGGAGAATATTGAAAGCGAGCACGCACAATGGGAGATTGAAAAGAGGAGGTACGAGTTTATTTGCGGAAAAGCACACTTCCTGTCATTTCAGACATTTTTATTTTATTTTAAATTATTTAAAAGGGAGAGAAGAAACAAGAATGTTAAATGCTTTCCGTTTTGAACTATTGTATAGATTTTAAATAAAATAAATGGTATTATTTAGTGGGATTTCTGTATTTTCTCACAATCTGAAAAATGAATTTTTAAGGAACTTAAGATTTAGGAAATAAAAGATGATTTTTGTTTTGGTAAAAATAGGGTTATGTGATGCATTTTTATTTATGGCCGAATTATAATGTAACGGGTAAAAAATTATTTAGTAAAATCAAAGGATAGTTGATATTTCATTACATAAAAATGGTTAGGATTTTGATATATTGTTATAAGATAAAAAATAAATAAATTGTGGCACTATGAAAATATAAAAAAAAAATTATGTGAAAAAATTGAATATAATTCAAATTTATTAATTATATAAGATTAGGTAGTTGTAAAGATTTTGATAAAAAAGTTAATTTTAGGTAGTTGCAAAATATTTTCTGTTGTTACATTGTTTATTTTATAAAATTTGAAAAATATATATTTGATAAAAATATCTTAGGCCTGTCTTCTTCTTTTGTTAAAAGAAAAATTGTATTCAAATTCAATGTAAAACAATTTAAGTCTACACTTAAATTCGCTACTGTTCCTATTTTCGATAATTTAAATTATATATGAATTACAATTTTTTAAATTATATGTATAGTTCTTCCATTCTTCCTTATTAATTAATAAAAATATTACTTTTTTTTTTCAATTTTATTCTTTTTAAGAAATTAAAAAAAACCCATGTTTTTTCAATAAGTAAACATTGCCTTTCATTAATATCTCAAAACCTTAAAGCTAAATGAACTGAACTGAACAACTCTAGAATGAAAAAGTACAATCTTTACTTTAGGTTCGATCCAATCATCACTTATTTAAAAAAATGATAGTTATACAAGTTATTTATAAGGGCAATGTTTAAGATGTATATTATTTTATATTTCAACCTTTAGTTTTCTATATTTATGAGTATATAACTATCCAAAATGAAATTTGATATGCTATAATTTCAATTAATAAAAAAAATATTGAAAATTTTATGTTTTTTTAGTGTTGTTTTATTGTTAAACTCAAGTTAATTGTACCATAAAATTATAAAATCTTTTATTTTTTACTTACAACCAAATAAAAGCAACTTAAATATTTATTTTTTTACTTAAAATACATTTTTGTAATATTATTGCATATTTTATATAAATTGTAGATTTCATTTAAAGTAGTCACTAGAAACTTATTGAGGTTTTAGTTAAGAAATTTTTTGATCAAAATATTACACCCCATTACTGTTTCAGATACAAGGAATGTAAACATTAAATTGTTTTGTGTATAAAATTACCAATTTTAGAGTCAGAAAAATGGAAGTAACTTGTTGTATTGAGTTATTAAAAAGTCTGTTTTAGAAGTCAGTTCGTGTTTCTGTTTTTTTTTCTTTCTACTACACGAATATTTGTAGTACAATACTATGTAAAAGTTCTTTAAATCTATTCTGAAAAATAAATTTTAACTAAAAAATAAAAATAATAATACAATTTTAAAAATATATAAAATTATATTTTACAAATATATAAAATTATATTATTTCAAGCATTTAAAAAATAGAGCCCATGAATATATCAGACAATATTGCTAAATATTTCTAAATAATAGTTACTAAATAAATTTGTAAATAATATTGCTAAATAAATTTCTAAATAATATTGCTAAATATATCTAAATATTTCTATATAATAATTTCTATTTTGCTAAATATTTTTTTAATTGTTCTAAATATTAAGTTACAATAATTTAATATTGAGTGCAACAAATAAATTGTACTTTAAAATTAATAATTTGCAAATTAATTCTTTAATTTGTACTTTGAAATTAAAAAAAAGAATTATTTTCCAGATTTGAAGATAAATCTGGTTTTAGCAGTGAATACTAAAACAATATAAATGTGTGTATTAAATAAATATTGTGGTATTTTCAGTTTTCTTCTTAAAGATGCAAACCTAAAAAGATGACAGCATATTCCATTTATTCTTTCTATATCTGTAGCATAAAAAATATTGAGTAATATATCACCCCCACATCTCACCAAAAATATAACAATAAAAGAAAGAACCGTACCCTGCAAAAAGAAAAAGAAAAGAGAAACCAAAAAAAGAACAAAAACAGAAGCAGAAAAAATACGATTACCAAATTGTTTAAGATACCTAACCGAAATCCATTTTTATTTCATATCCATGTTATCTCCGAATGATACGAGCATAAAAACAAAAAGAAAGTGCATAGAAAAACTAAAGTGTGGCTAAATAATAAAATGCCCGAGTTTTCAGTAGGCACCCGTAGCGTGAGAAGATGCAATAAAGGGGAATTGATCCTTCATTCGTTGGCACTACACGCGATATTGCATTTTTTCCTTTTTGTCTCTCTCTGTCTCTTTTTATTTTTATTGTTATGATTACCAATAAGAATAAAGAGGAGCTACCATTTCAGTTGGATTCATGCAAAATTGGGGACTAAGCTGGGCGTTGGAAAACTGAACAGGCGGCTGCTTTCCAATTGCACTCTTAGGAAATGATGCTGTAGCAAGTATTGCAGTTATTACAGCTGGAATTTTACAATAAATATTGTGCTTAGTTGGGTTGAGGATATTTGGTTTTTAAATTAAAATTAATTACAAGTTACACAAATGGTGTAGTGAGATAAGATTAAAATGTGATTATCACATGTATCCCTTTTATCAAATACAGAAATAAGTAAAGAAGCAGTCCTTAATTTTTTTAAAACAAGATCATTTAATTATATATATATATAGTTTGAATTTTTCTATCTAATATAAGAAACCGTATTTCTTGAAGAGATATATTTTTGTGAAATCAAAAAATAACTTTGATACTAAATTTTCTTGTCATAAATAAAATTTTGAAGAAAATTAGTATTAAAAATGAAATACATTACATATTGAATGTAAATAAAATAATAATCAATGAACACGCCATATTGCATTTTTTCCTTTTGTCTTCGATTCTCTCTTTTATTTTTATTGTTATGATTACCAATAAGAATAAAGAGGAGCTACCATTTCAGTTGGACTCATGCAAAATTGAGGACTAAGCTGGGCGTTGGAAAACAGAACATGCTGCTGCTTTCCAATTGCCCTCTAAGGAAATGATGCTGTAGCAAGTATTGCAGTTATTGCAGCTGGATTTTTTCAATAAATATTGTACTTAGTTGGGTTAATGATATTTGGTTTTTCATTAATTTTAAATTAATTTCAAGAACACCAAATGGTGTAATGAGAAGAGAATAAAAGGTTATTATCACATGTATACCTTTTATCAAATGAGAAATAAGTAAAGAAGCAGTCCTTAATTTTTTTTTAAACTAGACCATTTAATTATATATATTTTTTCATATATTTTCTTACTAATAAAATATATATGAATATATTCTTGGAATCAAAAGATTTAGCTCTGATACTAAACTATCTTGGTAGAAAAAAAGTTTTTGAAGATAATTAGTAGAAAGATCAAATACATTATATATTGACATGTAAATAACATAAATTTCAATGGATTCTGCTTTAGCTTAATTAAAATTTATCTTTTAACAAATATGTATTTCTGCAGTAATTGCTTTATTCAATTTAAGACTTTTATGCTTTAGTTAGCAATTAGAATATTAAAATTTTTGTTAGGCTAGAAATATTATGGTTTTACATTTCTAACACAACATAAAAGTTTTCCATTAAGAGGAGATTCATTTTTTTTTCAAATTTAGGAATCGAAGTGGATATTATACTACAAAAATTCCTTTTTCATTATAATCCCTTAAACTATTTTAAAGTAGCTTTTTTCTATTCTTTTAAAACAGCTTTGCTATTCACAATACATTAGAAAATTAAATAAATCAAACAATTATAATAAAATAACTATAAAATTTGGGTACTTTCATGTAGTACTTTTTTAATGTCGTCTTTATGATGTGATTCTCTATTTTGTGCTACGTTAAGATTTTCTACATAAAATATTTGTGCCCTGGAGAATATTTTATATGATGACTGATTACCCTAAAGTGACTATTAATATAAAATAGTATTTTTGTTCACTTTGCAATAGAAAATGAAATAAAATAATTAATTATGATGTATTCTTTAAAGGATTTGAAATCTTTTCTGCAGCATTTTTAATACCAGTTTTGTGGAGCGATACCAAAAAGGTTTCTACATGAAACCAGTTAATGTAGAAAATTTTAAGAGCTAAGTGCAGAAATGTGATTGATTACTCGCTTTATTCTATTTTTTAAACTAACTATATTTTTCCTGGCTTTGTGATGTGACACGTCAAAATTTTCTGCATAAATTAATTTTTGGGTGAGTGTGATTTTTTAAAAGGTTTCCTTCAAATCATCATAATGAATCATCAAATTTCTCCACAAATCACCATCATAACGGAAATCATAATCTGAAATTTTGCATTTGAACTGTAGTCATTCGAAGAACTTTAAAATATCAAAAATCATCAGTGATAAGAGTATAAGCGAGAATGATTTATCATTGGAGAGTTTTTTTAAATTAAAATTTAGTTTTTTTCTTCAATAAATGTCATGAAATATTCTGCAGTTACTAAATTCCATTATAAAATTATTTCTGGTTATCTATTTGTAACTGAAACGATTTACATTTGAATGTTTTAAATTTGTTTCTTTAAATGAAAATTTAATTTTTACAAAATAAATATATCATTTTCAAGAAATGTGAATGATTTTTTAAGCAAATAAATAAATAACTATTTTGCTTAACTTTAAGTAAATATTTATTTATGTGTAAAATTTTTGAAATTTATTTAAATTTTGAATGACCATGTTGTTTCTTATAAAATTATTCTTATATAGCTTTACCAAAATTAATATATTATAATTTTTCCCAAAGTTTATTTCTCAAAATGAATAAATTGAAATGACATGAATAAATGATTAGATTAAAATGAATAAATTGCAATATAC
Source organism: Caerostris darwini (assembly GCA_021605075.1). Lineage (NCBI taxonomy): Eukaryota > Metazoa > Arthropoda > Arachnida > Araneae > Araneidae > Caerostris > Caerostris darwini. The sequence goes on along the minus strand of BPLQ01011204.1, from coordinate 451,615 downwards.
AAGAAATTTTTCATGATTTGTAATGGGATTCACCATTTTGTGATGAAAAAAATTTCCTTGGGTTGTATGTGATTTTTTAATCTCTCACTAACCTATAAGTAATCATTCCTTTTACATAAACCTTTATTTTTTAATAATATTTTAAAAAATTATTTAAATTTTGCATGTCCATGATGTTTTCTATAAAATGATTCTTATACAGCTCTACTATAAAATTAATAAATTATAATTTTTCCAAAAGTTTATTTCTTGAAATGAATAAATTGAAATGACATAAATAAATAATTAGATTAAATAAATAAATTACAATTTATAAGATCTTTTTCATGATTTGTGAAGTGATGATTTGTGTTTCACCAGTTTATGACGAAAAAAGAAATCCTTGGATTGTATGTGATTTTACAATCTCACATTTACCTCCAAATCATAATATTATTGTAAATACCAGTCTAAAAATCTGTATCAAAACTTCAGTATGTTCGAAATCCTTTAAAATGTCATAATTCTTGAATGATAAACGTAAAAATGGGAACGATTAATCATTGGGGAAATTTCAAATAATTTCTCCTTTGCTAGTAAATGTCGTGAAATGACTCCATCAATCCAAATTCGTGACAGAATTATGCAGATACATCTGTTTATCCACTTTTAGCAGAAATGGGACACGTTTCAATGCTATAGATGGATTTTTCCAGCTAAATGCTTAGCTTTAATAAAACATGATACTTCCTTAATGAATAATGGAATATGAATATTAGCAAATAAATAAACAGTTGTTTTTTTTTTTGTATGTAAAGCTATTTATTTTTGCTTAAAGTTTTGTAAAATAATAATTTTTGAAAGTATATAAATTATGTACTATGTATTTGCTGATAAATAATAATAAAATGTTATAATGAAAAAAAAATCAGTATAAAGTTTTATATGATAATAAATAGAAAGTTATAAAAATAAAAAGTTAATACAAATTTATATATGATAATAAATAAAAAGTTTGTTTTTGTTTTTACTAAAACTACTTATTTTTGCTTAAAATTTTGTAAAATAATATTTATCGAGCATATTTAAAGTGTGTGCATTTGCTGTTTTCAGTAAAATAATTCTTAATTCAATTTTTACCGAAATTAATATAACATCATAATTATTCAAAGTTCATGTTGACATATTTGAACAAATTACTGTATAAAGTTTTATAGGTGTTATGAATTGCAATTTAATCAACAGAAATTAATGAATTTAAGTAAAATTTATAAATATTATGTTTCATAAATTTAATATTTATAAAATATTAAATTTTATAATTATTACATTTATGAAACATATTATTTTTTATTAAATGGAGTTTTTTTATTAATTTTATAAAAAAACTGTTAATTGTAATTTTTTAAAATTAAAACACAATATTTGTTTAAAAAAAGGTAAAACATCGTAACATTGAAAACATCGTAAATATAACGTGTCAGAAAAGTTCTGATAAAATTATTGTTTATAACTAGATTTATTATTTTAATGATAATATATATTAAAATATTAAAACCAAAAAATATATAAATATATAAAAAAATAATATATTATATAAATATATAAAAAAAATAATATATTATATAAATATATAAAAAAATAAAATAATATATAAATAATAAAAATATATAAATATTAACAATACATAAAATATTGGCATTTCTGAAATGTAAACAATTGATAAATGAACGTTTTTTTTATAGGACTTAAATAACTAAAGAAGATTGTACACACTTAAAAGTGGCCTTACAAACATTTTAAAACGATATTTTATGTTTTTTAAAGGATAAATATTTTATATGATTTATCATTTGATCGGAAAAGTGAAACAATTACATCCATTGCATGTTAGTGAAATCTCAGTTTGTTATTACATACAATTAATGATCGAACAAGTTATTAAAAAAGTGACGCAATAAAATTTAACTGACATTTGTAGCATATGGGCTAACAAGTTCGTGTTTGAAAAACTTAAAAGCTTTTTGAATTGATGAAAGTTTTGCACGAATTTTCTAAAAAAATGAGTTTATTAAGAATTTTATGTATTTTGAGAAATTTCATGAAACTGATGTATATAAAAATTCGTTATAATTTGTTATTGTTGTTGAAAAACCTTATGTTTATAGTTACTAGTGATTTCTTAGTGATTCCATGCCACTGTGGATATTAGAATAATGGATGTTCATGTTATGTCGTGACTAGCTTCTGTTTTATATTTTGATCGTAGTTATTGAGTATTGTTAAAATGCACATATTTTTATTTTTATTAAACTTATTATTATACATAAATAATTGAATTTTGTAACAGCCTCATAATTATATCTTGAAAGTATCATTGTACAATGAAGTGATTTGCAGGAAAAAAAACTAGCTTAAAAAGAAAAAATACATAAAATAAAAATAAAAACTTGCAATGAAAATAAAGCTAAAATTAAAAAAATCAAAACATAAAATGAAAATAAAGCTTAAAATTAAAAAAAAACATAAAAGGAAAAAATAAGTCTTAAAAGTTTAAATCTTAAAAAAAAAGCAAAAAACTTAAAATGAAAGAAAAAATGGTGAAAATAAAAAAAGTTAAATACTAAATGGGAGGGGGATTTATATTATGGTGAAAGCCTCTTTATATTTAGAAATTATGTTTTTATTTTAATTATTTACTTTATGCAGACGTTTAACAGCATTTTCTGATAAAAAAAATAGTACTATAACAATAAGAATTAAACAAATGTATCCACATATAATGAGTATTGCATTTTTAGTACATTGTAATTATAATTCATTTTGGTGTTCAAACTACTATTCTTAAAACCAATATCAACACTGTGTTAAATCAAGGCGAAATAAAAAATGGTTTTTTGTTTACCTATTTTAACCTAAAATAATTTTCATACAAAAACAAAAATTCCTATAAACTTAAAACTAAAATTTCTTAGTAGTATCTAATATTAAATATAAAAATTAAATTACATTTTTTCAAAAATAATCATTCCTTTAATTATAGTTTATGTAAATGCATACATAGGGAAAATACAATTATCAAAATTACATAGAATACAATCCTTTTTATTACTTGGGACAAGAGAAATGGTTTTAATTTAACAGATTTTATATATTTTTCTTATTATATATAAATGAATTAAGGTAAGTTAATAAAAGTTTTTAAGAAATATATAATTTTTCCAAAATCGACAGGTATATATTAAGAATTATATAAGAATTAATTAGGATAATTAAATATTATATAAGAATTATATATGTCGCCATAATAATTGTATTGTTTATTTATCACAAATAATTGATAGTTAATGTAATTTAATAGAAAAAAATCATAAATGCAAAAGCTAATTTGTGTTTATAATAAATTTTTTTATTTAAAAAATATCTTCAAAACATATATACGAAAAAAAATATTTATACGATGGATTGAATAATTATTTTGTGATTTTTTAAATGTTTTTTTAAAATTAAAAAAAAAATTGTTATACTTTTTGATAATGGTAAATGCACACAAATTAGGAAATTTATTTTTATGTTTTTATGCTGATGTTTTTTTTTCGAAAACAATATATTCTTAAAATTTTCAGAAATTACTCACTCAATTTTGTGTTTTTTTGTAAATAATCAATACATTTTTTTATAGATACCTTTCCATAACAATGAACAAACAACTTGCAAACATATTTTTTTGTTTAAAACAATTCCTATTTTTGCTAGAATTTTTTGGAAACTTATGTTGCTTTCATCCGTGAAATATTTTGATGTATGTTTTAAAAATTATGTGAAGAAATTTATAACTTAATCATTTTTTTATATCAATTGATCATTTTTATATTTCTAAAATTTTTGGTTCAACGTTGACGAAAGGAAAAAAAAATCATAAATTCAGTAGGAAGAAAAGTTTGCAACTATTTTATAGAGAAAATAGCAAAAATTCCTTCCCAGCATCGTATTTTTATTTTATTGTAAGAAAATTGAAAAAGAAGAAAAAAATAAATAAAATAAATAAATAAAAGCAAAAACCATCTTCCTCTTGTTACGAATAAAAAAAAGAAAATACGTAAGTAACGCAAAAAGTTCGAAATTTTAAACCGTTCACGTCTATTTGGCTTCTTTCCTACCTGGCATTTCTTGAATGGTCGCGACCGGCGTTGCCGAGCAACGGTTATTAGCGGAAATGAGCCGTTGCTATGGTAACGCCAAAACTACGCCATACACCTAGCGTCAGGTTACATTATGTTATGGATGTATGATTCCGCGACCATAAATTGAATTGTACTTTATTGAATACTTTGCTAGACATTAAGGACATTTTTCCTTTTCTGTATACATCCCATGAATCTCCCACTTTTCTTCTTCTTTTTTTTTTATTATCTTGTATTTAACATCGATTTCGCGTTCCGTTCGTCATCGATTCTATTCCCACAACTGTTTATCGATGTCGCGTTCGTGTCAAACGATACCTTTAATCATTATTTCGAAGCGAGTTTTAAGCATAATTTTTTTCTGTTATTTTTATTTCGAAATTGGCAATTCTGAGGATCGTTTGACGAATTAATAAAATGAAATCGAAATAAATTAATTTTGTGGCTCGTTTCAAAGAACGAATGCTGTTCTTTTTTTTATTCCTTTCGTTATTTTTATTTAAAATTTTCGTTGAGGAAAGTTTATGATTAGTAAAAAAGGTAAATGAATTCTTGAATTTAATTTATATGATTGTTTATTAATTATGATCGGAGATTATTATAACTTTTTTTATCATTTCATGTTGTTTTCGATTATTATCATTTAAACGATACGGTGATTCTTTTTTGAATAAATAATTGATGCGAAATTGAACTTTAATTTTAAAATTCCTGAAAATTTTAATAAGTATTTCAAATTCATTCCATGAAATTTTTTATTGTATCATTATTGTTGCAAAATAATTTAAACAATTGTTTAAGAAATAATTTATATGTATTACAAAGAAGAGTGAAATGGATAACCAAAAATTTTAAAACTTTTTTTTTTAAATAAATTAAATGCATATTTTTATTGTATCAATATTGGTGTACTTAAAACTTAATTTATTAATTATTATTGATTACTATTAATCATTGATTACATTCTATTGAAATACAATTCTGTACAAATATATAATAAACTTTTTAAAATTTATGGGCTGGAAAAAAGGAATAAAAAATATAATATTTAAAGATTTTTATATGGGGATGGTGTGATAATTTCTTTATTTATTTTTCTACAGGGAAAGTCAAGAAAAATAAAAAGAATTATGTAGTATTTGTGTATATTTATAACAAATGTCCAAAAAACTACACATTTTATAGATATTTTAGTCACCAGTTATTCCTTTTCATTAATAGGCGGTGGAACAATTTGTGGAAACGTAAATCCTCTGTTTGTTACATTGAATTATTGATTAATAGTTGATTAAATTATTGATTGTTACATTGAATTATTGATTGTTACATTGTATTATTGATTAATTGTTGATTGTTACATTGAATTGACGATTAATTTTATAATTGAATTGCTGATTGTTACATTGAATTTTTAATTCATTGTTGATTGTTACATTGGATTTTTGATTCATTGTTGATTGAATTTTTGATTATTACATTGCATTTTTGATTCATTGTTGATTGAATTTTTGATTATTACATTAGATTTTTGATTCATTGTTGATTGAATTTTTGATTGTTACATTGGATTGTTGATTCATTGTTGATTGTTACATTGGATTGTTGTTGATTGTTACATTGGATTGTTGATTGAATTTTTAATTGTTACATTGGATTGTTGATTGAATTTTTAATTGTTACATTGGATTGTTGATTGAATTTTTGATTGTTACATTGGATTGTTGATTCATTGTTGATTGCCCATTGGATTGTCGATTCATTGTTGATTGAATACATTGAATAGTTGATTGTTGCATTGAATTATTTTAAAATTTTCCATAATTTGATTATTAATCTCCCAATGTAAATTAGTAGCTATTAAATTTTCTGTTCCGAACATATTATATGCTCAATTTACGTAATTTAACAATCAGAAGCTTCTAAAAAAATAATAACTTCAATTTTTCAATCATTTCCACTAATTTATTACATTTTTTAATCAGAAAAAAATAGTAATTATCATTCACATTAATTTTTTTGCAATTTCTACAAAAAATTCTCTAAATAATTTTTCCGACTCTTATGATATCAAAGTCTATATTTTTCAAAAAATAAATATTTTATTTATTTATTTATTACGAAAAATTTCAAGCTCAGTAGTTTTCTTTTTTTTTTCTTCATGCAGAAAGAAGTTAATACTTTTGTTTTAAGTCTGGCGCCAGACATGTTTTTGTTGTCTGCATCGTCTTCTTCTCGCATGTAAAGTTCCGAAAACATTGGATAAGCAGCTTTTTTTTACGACACTCTTGATATTCATAGAATGCTTTAGATTGCTTTAATAAAATCCTTATTGTATTTGGGGCATTTCGGAAGGAAAGCTTTGAATTAGAATGATAAGTCAGGATAAAACTTTTCCACTATAGAAGATTTTGGGAAAATTTTTTGATTTTCTAGATATTCTAGTTTTTTTCAGTGATTATCATAGAATGACCATGATATGTGATCATAGAATGTTATTAATATCACTGAAAAATGCAAATAGGGTCAATAAAATATATAAATATAGCAAAGATTTTTAAACTAACTATATGTTCAGCTGGATACAGATTTTTGCGATTTCCCAATTAACCGTAATTTCAAAATTATTACCGTATACATTGTTTCAAAATTTTTGTATCAAAACAATTAAATTATATCAATTCAAATAATTATATATATTAAATTATATTGAGGAGTAATGGTCGAATGACTGGTGCTTTGGCGCCAGGTGCCACAGTCTCTAGGCTCGAATCACATGAAGATGTCATGGATGTTTTAGTGGTTCGGAATCCCCTCTAAAACTGTAAGTCCAGCTTTAATATGACTGTAGAGCGCTTCTCGTAGGGATGACAGCCCTATCCCGTAAAAAGAAAACATTTCCTGTCTCGAATTCTGCCAGTAGGCAAACGGCCTTGACCCGCCATGGGGCTGTTGCGCCAGTGAAAGAATAACAAAATATATTGGGATTCAAATCTTGATATCATTGTGATGGTTTGCAGGATGCATGCAAAAGAAAAATGTTTATTCATTTAACGAATCAATAATTAAGAACAAAACGACAGGCAACATAAAAGTCTTCGAGATGTAAAACAAATAGTATAGAAGCAAAAGATTTTTATCTTATGTAAAATTAACTTTTTTTATTAAATGATTAGAATATCTATTTTTAATCAGAAATGATAAGAAAGAATTGAGTTAAAAATGAAAACAGATTTTGCCATCAATATCAGAAAAATTGGGAAAAAAATTGTAATCTAGTATGTACGTCTATTTACAAGTTACCCATAAAATTTAGAATTATAATGTAAGAACAAAAAACATAACACGATCTTAAAAAATAAAGCAAATTCTTTCGTTGGAAATGCCTGCCAATTGGCGACCGCCAAGAAAGTTGATGGGTCATTTGCACATTTTTTACTAGATCGTTCCGGAGCTTCGTACATTCTAATTTTTTTGAACTAATTTTGTATCGATATACTTCAACTAAGTATTAATTAGCTAATGAATCAATTTTTAATTAAGTAATGAATTAATTAGTATTAATTCGTGATAATCAATTAGCTATATGTATTTCTTTGTGAAGATTTGTTCATTACTTTACTCTCATTTTTTTATGTACATTTTGATATATACTTGCACATTTTTTACTTAAAAATAATAATTTATTTATTTACTATTAATTAATTGTTTAATCATTTACTTTACTTTTAGTTACTTTTAATTAATAGAATGCATCTTAATAATAATTAATTAGATATTCTGACAGCCAATATTGTATATTTCGTAGGTTAAATTCATCCTTTGTGTTTTACTTTCAATTTTTATGTACATTATGATATTAGTACAATCCGTTTCTCGCCAACTACGATCTAGTAACGAGTGTGCAAATAACTCACAGGCTTTCTTGGCGATCGCCAATTGGCCGCCACCTTTACCGAAAGAATCGCCAAAATAAAATAATAATTAAAAAAAAACAACTATAGATTTTCAAACAATTTTTCTTTTGTTGAAAAATCTCATTTTCACTTTGAAATAAAATTGTCTTTGCTTTCACCAGACGTCCTTTTGAAACAATTTTAAATTAACTTTTCTTCTGAATTAATTTTGTTTCTAAATTATTTAATAATGACTCAATTTTTTTTTGTAAATAAACAATCAAGGTCACGAGAAACTCCCCAAAAACAATACGGATATGTTTTATGGGTAATAAAATCTAATGACGCTTCATTTAGTAAGTCGGCATTAAGTTTTAAAGATAGCTGTTACGTTGAATAAAAAGTTCGAGTTCCTGTCAATGGTACGTGATGGAAGTAGGAATGAAAAGTCAGGATGAATAGATAATAGTAATCGTATGAATTATGAAAAGGAAAAAAAAAAGAAAGAAAAATGAAAACATTGGTGATAAAAATGCAACATGAAATTTGCGATCAGTAAAAAATGATAATATTAGAAGAAAGACTTAAAGTTATTGAACTAAAATAGAAAAAATAAGTGATCAGCAAATTATGGTGGTTTGAGGCTTCAATTCTATATAGAATTAGAGTAAGGATATTTAATTTTCCATTGAATTACGTGAAAATAGTTTGTGCCTTGATGAGTGGGGTTTCGTGAGTAGCAATGGTATTGACGAAATTTTTAGAAAGTTTTGTAATATAGTAGTCAATAGAATCAATATTTAAATCTTGATGGATTGTAGAGTTACGGATAAACCAGGGTGCGTCAGTGATGATACGAAGAAGTTTGTTTTGAATAACTTATAACGATTTGTAGATAGCCAACTCGTGAAACTTTATTTCAGTCATGTGTTTTTTACAAACAAAACAAATGCTATCATTAATATAATCATACACATGTTATCATGGATTGTAGGGTTACAGACAAACTAGGGTGCACCAGTGAGGATACGAAGTTTGTTTTGAATAGTTTGTATAGATTTAAAGATAGCCAAGTAGAGAAACGCTATTTAAGTCATGTTTTTTTTTTTACAAATAAAACAAATGTTATTAATAGTATCATCATACAAATGTTATCATGGATTGTAGAGTTACAGACAAACCAGGGTGCACCAGTGATGATACGAAGAAGTTTGTTTTGAATAATTTTTACAGATTTTAAGATAGCCAACTCGAAAAACACTATTTCAGTTATGTTTTTTTACAATTAAAACAAATGTTATCATTAGTATCATCCTACAAATGTTATCATGTTATCAACATCCTTCTACAAGAGTTATAGCCAAGCTAGGGTGCACCAGTGATGATACGAAGTTGATTTTGAATAATTTGTACAGATTTAATGATAGCCAACTCGAGAAACGCTATTTCAATCATGTTTTTTTTACAAATAAAACAGATGGTATCATTAGTCTTGATTAGTTCATAAAATATTGAATTATTATACTATTTTTCATGCTGAATTTGATATAAATAAATCTATGCTCTTCACACGAGATCCGAAATCCTGGTGGCAGTTTCAGAAAGGGCCGCATGCAAATTGCGCGCACTCCAACCGATGACTTTAATCCAATTACCAACGGCTAAATGCGAAAGTCCCTCCCCCAGTCCTTCTCAAGGAACACTCCCTGCCTGCATGGCTTTTATCGGGGTAATTTGTTTACTTCTTAACAACCGGGCATCATCGTTTTAGTTATACACGTGAATCCAATTTGAGCGAAGAGCTGCTTTCCCGCCTCTCTCTCACCTGTAGTAGTACACAGTGAGGAATAAAATTACGGAGAAAACTGACTTGACGTAATTTCCAGGTCCGGTTTGTTGGAAAATACTGGAGTATCGGGGGTTGGAAAAGCGATTCTATTCTGGAAGGAAATCAATCCGGGGCCCCTTAAATCCTTCATACGGACTGGCACTTTGGGGAGTTTGTGTCGGTGGACGCATGTGACCCATTTGGAAGTCGGGGGGTCTTAATTCCGATCTTGCAGACGAAACTTAAGAGGGAGAAAGTGCACTTAATGGCCCACTGCGGCGCATCACGTGGTCTGTCGCACTTCATTTCGATAGATGTCACGTGGCGATTTCTCATTGGCTCCCTTTCCTTTCCCTCCCCCTTCTCTAACCCCCCAGTGGGCTTTCCAAATGAAGTTGGGTTTATTTGAGATGCGATACGGTTGTGGGGATTTGTATTGAGGCTATATAGTATATATTTTTTTCTTCTTCTCCTTCTACTATGTCTTTTCTTGGTATTTGTAATCGAAGTGGGTTTATTTTTTTTCTTTCTTTTTATTCGGTTATATGTGTGAAATCAGATCTAGGAAATTTGACCACTCAGAGTGTATTTATTTATATATTTATTTTTTTGGTTAGGTAACCAGCTTTAACCAAAATACAGAAATTTATTAAAAGTAAGAAAGATTATACTTATAAATAGGCTCGAGGCCGAATAGCCAATTGGCTAGCGCTCTGGCGTTTTGCACCATAGGCTTCAGGTTCGAATCTAGCAGTGTATCGATTGACCACGTTAATCTGTAAGTTTCGCTCTAATTAGCCTGAAGTATATACAAAATGATTGTAGAGCGACAACCCCCAAAAAAAAAAAAAAAGAACTGTAAATCGGCTCCCCATCTTAAAAAAAACATAACTGCTACTTGTAAAAAAACTAATAATAAAAATAGTCGCTCTTTAAAATATTAAATAATGTAACACAACATCCATATCTATTATGTTTATTTATGTTCTTTTGAAGAAAAAGAAAAAAAATTATTTGGAAGATAACTTATTGAACTGCTTATATTAATATCAAGTCATGATATAACGAGCAAATACCTTTGAATAAACTTAAAAATTGTTAATTATTAAACAGTTACAGTTAAAAAAAAGCTAATAAGGAAAATAATTAAGTATTATAAATTATTAAGTAGTATAATTAAGTATTAAGCAATTTTAAGCAATTTACATAAACATGTTTAGTTATGTTGTTTGAACAGAAAGAAAAAGTGATTTGGAAGATAACTTCATTGATTGCTCATATAAATAACAAGTTTTAAAACAACAAATAAATATCACCGAATAAATTTAAGAATATTAACCTTTCCTGTTTATGTAACTAATTTAAAACGGGTCGCCATAAGATAGAATTTCTGTGATGTCACGCGGCCCTGTGGCCAAGTGGCTAGCGTTCTGTCCTTTGGTATCCCAGGCTTCAGGTTCGAACCCTGGGTGTGGCATGGATGTTTGTCAGTGGTTCAAACTCGTGTATAGCATAACCGTAAAGCGACAAAACAAACCAATCTGGGATGTCAAAATTCCCTGAATATAAGACCATTCCAACTCTGCAAACGGATCACGAGAAATCTCATTTCCTCAAAATAAAGATTCAAAAAGATAATTGAGAGTAAATGCAATAATTTAAGGTATAAGGAGGCAATTCTACGATCCCTACTTTATTATTATTCATATTACGTTAATATTAAGATAATTATTTGATCAATTAAAAAATCAATTTTAATTCTAATAAAGTAAGAAGAAGTATTTGTATTCAACATGAATTTGCTATAAAGTAATTATAACTTTTATTTCAGTTTATTATTTTTCATAATGTAGAAGATCAAAGTGAAATTATTTCAATAAATGCAATTTTTTGTCTTCACCAAATAAACCACACTGGAAATATTTATATTTAACACCAACATATATCAGCCACATTTAATTGATATTCAACGAGTATATTAAAAACAGTTGATGCAACAAATTGCAACAAATTACCATTAAAAGTAAATGGGCTCCAAGAAGAATTTTTGTGCTTCTAAAAATCACACACACACATATATATATATATATATATATATATATATAATATTTATTTTATTTAATAAGCATAGTAGCATTTATTCAATTCCTACTATTAGTTCACACTCTCTCTACATATATCTTGTTCAAATTTTCAATCGTTAATAAAATACATTTTATTCTTATAATTAATTAATTTAATTTTTTTTTAGATTTAAGTTGCATGTATCTAATAATAGATGGCGCCAGATCTAAGAGGAAAATGTCAACTTTATTTCTAAAGGACTTTTCTGCAATATAGTGAAAAAAAGTAGGAACTGACTTTAATTTTTTTTCTTATATTACTTGTTTTATAATATTCAGAATATTTCAAAGTGCATCCTGCTAGCCTTATCCTTATAAGAATGTGAGAAACACTGATTTGAAACATTGAATGAGAGATTTATCATTCCATAATTTGTGACTCTGGCGTATTATAGAGTCAATCTTCAGTAGCCGTACTCGACGTATCAAGTCGTTTAGATTCTTTCTAACTAGGCTCTGCTACGTGATGTTTCCTGTAGTTCCATTCTGAAGTTGCTTTCATCTGAGAAAGGTAATGAATGCTTTTTATTTATTTCTATAAAAATAGGTCAAAAACGCCCATGCTTGAAAAATACTTAATTTGTTGTGTTTGACTAATAATGAACAAATTGGAATTTTGTAAACATTGTCAAAAATACTAATACGTATTTTATCGAATACGAAAACCGTACATGCATTTTTTTTATTTGTGCAATGAACTTTTAAAGTGTATGGATTACAAAAAATATGAATGTAATTTCATACGTTTTGCATTTTTATTGAATTATTCAGTTTGAGATAGTAGATATCCTAAAATTTTCATCTCATTTTATGTTATTTACATTTGATACATTTGAAATGACGATGATTACAGACTACTTATTACATGTTGATCTAAATATCTCAAGTGACAAATGGCAAAAGTTATTTTTTATTGAATCACTAAATATAACACTTAGAGCAAGCTAAAGTATTTCTTTGTTAGGAAAAAATGTTATTAAAAATCGATTAGTCATTGGTTAAAAATTGTAACCATTGATAACATTTCTGTAAAATTCTAATTATTTATAATAGGAATTGTATTCAAAATGTCTATTTCTAAAGTATAATTCAAACGAAAATATCAATCTCTTTTTAGAGTTAAAAATATTTTGCTGTACTTTAAATTATCATGAAAGTAATTTAATGCATGAAACTAAATTAAGTAAATGATTCTGTTTGTAGGAATATAAAAAGACGTTAGACATGCAAAAGAAATAATGATATATTATCTTTTAAGAAAATTAAATATAAGGACTATAACAGTAAGATAAAGGTATTTTATTAACATTAATTTTTGAATCAAAAATATTGTAACCTTGCTCTAACAAGCATTGTAATATGTTAATAGTAAATATTATATTATTTTCATGAACAATATATAATTTTTAAATATTTCTTTGAAAAAAAATGAAATTTATTTTATTGGATTCTTTATTGGACTTCTTTTATTGGATAAAAATAGTGCTTAAAAAACCATTGTATTGTATAATTAGTAACCATTGTACAATTTTAATCATTGTAATCATTGATAAATTCTAGTTATTTATAACTGTGATTGTATTCAACATGTTTATTCCTAAAGCATAATTAAAACGAAAATATCAATCTCTGGTTCGATATTGTTTTAGAATTAAAAAAAATATTGATGTACTTTAAATTATCATGAAAGTAAATTTTATGCATGGAACAAAATTAACTAAGGATTCGATTTGTTATAATTAGAAATGCGTAAAAAATAATGGTGTATTTTCTTTTAAGAAAATTAAGTATAAGAACTATAACAATAACTTCATAACCATTAATTTTTGATTAAAAAAATATTGCAGCCTTGCTCTAACAAGCATTGTAATGTGTTAATAATAAATACTACATAATTTTTAAATGTTTCTTTGAAAACATTGGAACTTCTTTTATTATTTCTTTTTTTGGATAAGAATATTGCTTAAAGAATGCCTTTAACATAAAATACGTTTATGGGTCAAATTAGTGCCTTAAAATGTAACACAAAACGCATACAACAATTTAACTGCTTTTAATGTCATTTCTTCCAAAATAATTATTCTTGCTTTCATTTATTTCATTTATAATAATTCAACTTCCCCTGACAAATTATTTTTTAACAATATCAAACTAATATTTTCGAAAACAACCCATTTTTACTGTTTACAACGTGTTTAAGACATATTTTCTTTAATAGTTCTCTTTCATTTAATCATTTTCGCTTAAATTTGAGCAAATAATACTTTACGTCATCTCAATTACATACATTATAATTTATTAGTCTTAAGTAATTTATTTTCGAATTAAACTGACTAGCTTTAGCTCTAAAGCGATTTTTAATGATATTTAAAATAGTTATTAAATTTAACTAGACATTAGTCAAGGCATTTTTCAATTATAAAACAAAATTAAATTTTATGAGTATTTAAATTAATTGTAGAGAGCAACGAAATGAAATAAGAAAAAAACCTGCACCGTTTTATAAGCTTTCTATTTTAATTAAAGCTGCATTATTTGCAGTTTTAATCTCTCACGTGAAATTTATTCTGCAATTATCCTCGTGGACCTTTTATCTTAGTAAGTAAAATTCATTTAAGTGAAGTTGACTGCTCGCTTGAAGGCAGTCATTTACATTTTAATTAATAAAATCTCCTTTCCCCCCCTGAAGCCTTCTGTGTTTTAAAGCGTTATACGATAAATCCTCTTTTTTTTCCATACTGTCATTGACATTATCTCTTAAATTCTGACCGGATTAAATATCAGCAGCTAAACACTTTGAATTCCGATTGTATGTTTTTCAAAAAGACTCAATATCACTTACCTAATGAAAATTTAATTATTTATATTTCGTATACATTCCTCAACAAGTTTTTAGTAGAAAAAAATTTTAATGTGAAGATATGTGTCAGTTACAATTTTTCTGTATAAATAATCGTCATCAAACATTGAATTTCAATAATTTTTATCCATCTATATTACGTAATAAACAAGCAAATAATAAATATAAATAAAAAAGTAAATATAAAAAAAACTACCTTTTTGTACAACAATATGTAAATCAACATTATTTAATGCTTCAAAGTTACTTTGAAACTATTTATTTTCGAAGCTAAACGCAAACTACAGTTTTAGTTTATTATACAAAGCTGCCTAAAATTTTTAAATATAACAAAGTAAAAACATTTGTCATCGTCTTTTGATTGAAACTATTAAATGAAACACATTTCAGCAAATATCATTATATATTGAGAGTGTGATTATTTCAAATTATGTAGCAAATATTGAAACTAATACCGATTTGGAGCCAGATGGTCGAGTGACTAGCGCTCTAGCGCTCGGTCCCACATGTTTCGGGTTCGAGTTATCACTGTTGCTGGATGTTTGTAGTGGTTCGTAGTCCACTTTAAACCGTAGGCCCTGGTCTAACATGACTGTAAGGTTGTAAACCCTACCCAGTAACAAGAAAAACATCTCCTGTCTCTAAATCTGCCAGTAGGCATGGGTCTGTTACGTCAATAAAGAAGAAATACAGAATTAGTTGCAATATTTACAAGGTAAGATTTAAAATAAACATATTTTCAAAAATGTTTAATAATTTTTCTGAAAATTGATTTTTAATGACGCAGTATTTTAATGAATCTCCGATATGGCAGCTAAATATCCCAAAATCAAAGATTTATTTGCTTTTTCGGGCGTATATCTGCATTTCGTAAAATATTGGTAAAGCAAGGTTTCAATTTTTCTCATAATCCTTTTTATCTGTTGGTACTTAAAGTGATAAAAAAAGTAATTCATATGTATATTTATCAGAATTTTAATCTTTATGTAAGTCGTTATTTTTATAGAAATCTGTGATTTTAATTCAATAGCGCATTCATGTATATTTTATATTTGTAATATATATATATAATATAAGTTTGATGTTATATTTTTATAGGGTCTTTTTATCAGTTTTTTAAATTTTACTTTTTAAAAACATAGTGAGTTTTAATTTAATTTTTATTTAGGTTTAAATCTGCAGCCCCATACAATATTATTTTAAAATTTTGAATTTCTTTTAACTATTTATAAAATAACGATTTTACGAAACGCGAAATTCATTAACTTTTTAGCAATTTAGATTAAGAACTTATAACTGGTTTTTAAATTATGTTATAAGAACTTCATTAAGGAAAAGATTCAGTTAATGAGGATAATTAATTTATAAAATGATTTCTTTTTAAATAAATAGATTTATATTTGCAGTTCAATTTCCATAAATTTATCTTTAAAATTATATCCCTGTTTATATACATTTTTTCTAATATCTCCAATAAAGGACTTGGTAATATGTTTATTGCTAATATATTTCCCATTTCCATATAATTTAATAAATTAACATATGTTTTTTTCCTCACATATCTTAAATGATTCAAATTAGAGGATTTTATTTTGTACATGCATGTCTATTTAGATAACTAGTTACAGAAGGTTATTAAAATTCCATTAAACATTTAAAATTATTCGCATTCTAGTAAATATAGGAAAATATTTTTGATACATTTATATTTATTTTTTTAAATTTATTTTCTAAGCTCAGATACTTAGTGATTGATATTGCAAAACTTCTTTAAATTATTAGCGATCGCATGCTTTTAACAGTCATTTTTTTCTAATGCTAAGAGGTACTTAAACCTGTTTCAGGCTCGTACCGTAATAAACCTGCTAATGTGATGTTTACTAAGAGAACAATTTTCATTGCATGTGTTAATACAAATATATAATTTCTTAGTAAACACCAAAGTAGTAATGTTCTGTATTACATGAGATTTTTTAATGGAACTTTTTATATTAAACAATTTCCATTCATGTTATTCTCATATAAATTAAGATTATCCTAATAATAACCCTTCGAGATTAACAATGAGCTAACGTGGAAAGATATATACTGAAACTAAATTTAAGTTTAAATTTTTATGTAATATATCTTGTTAAGTGATGCATACATTCGTTCGAGTCACGACCGTGCTATGGATGTTTGTAGAGGTTCGACTTTAACCCCGTAGATCCCAGGTTAATACGACTGTAGAGCGTTGAGCGTAGGGCTGACCACCATACTCAGTAAAAATAAAACATCTCCTGTCACGAAATCTGCCAGGAGGCAGACAGCTTTGACTCACCATAGGGTTGTTGAACCAATGAAGAAGTGATACATTAGGCACTAATATTCTAAATGATTTACAGTCATACTATAAATCTAAATAATCATATTCTTTAATATCAGCAATAATGGTTATGAATAAAAATAATAACCTCAATAGTCTTGTGTACTGGGTGACATGCTAACCACGCTTCTATAACTACAGCTTAAGCGTGAAAAGACACGTTTTGTTGACAATATTAATTTATTTGCTCTACACATACAAATCTATATATAGTTAATGTAAACTATCTTCTGTGTTGGTGCAACAGCCACATGGTGGGCTAGGGCCGTCTGCGTAATGGCAGATTTAGAGAGAGGGGATAAATTCTTTTTACGAGTTAAGGTTGTCAACCCTACGCCTAGTGCTCTACAGTCATATTAGACAGGGACCTACAATTTAAAGTGGTTTCCGAACCTCTGTAAAGATCCATGGCACCGGCGGGACTCGAATCCAATACCTGAGGCAACAAGGACTAGCACTCCAGTCATTTGGTCATCAGGCACTATTGTAAACTATACAAACTTTAAAATAATAAATTTATGCCATTAATGTGCGCGAAAGAAAACAGAGTTTGCATGGTAAAATATCACGTCTAAAAAAATATCGATACAAAATTATCAACGGAAAATTTCAGAATGCTGTTAGCAAAGTTATTAAAACTTGTAATATTTTTACCTCGAGGCCAGTTCACTATAAATTCGGATTCCAAATTCTCAGATTTAAATATAGTCCCAAAAGATAACACTCGACGAAACAAATGTCCTCTTGTGAAGTTTTAATTGTGATTTTCAACCTTTTAAACATGAAGAGTCCATTCTGAGAAAACAAATTTAATCCTATTTGCAAGTCTTTGCTAATTGCTTCAAACTTTGTTAGAGCTGAAATCGGAGTAAGTGTAATTCACAAATGCGCATAGTAACGTATCAATAAGCGCGTGAGTTAATATTAAAATTTTTCTAGCGCTTGCCACAACCCGCACATGTTAATGACTCGGGATCACAAGCAAATATACATATTCAAGCGTTCGCCATTTTCATTCGCCTTGCCCTGGGAGAATTCAAAATGCACCTGAACGCTAAGACAAATGTCCAATTTCGCGTCGCGTTTCTTCGTTTTAATGAAAATGGTAAAGAAAATAACAAAAGTTTTACTACATTTTCCCTGTCAACTGAAAAGTATCACTTTCTCTACGCGTTATCCCGGAAACACATGTACAAAAAAAAATGGGGAAAGGGGGGAATTTTTAATGTTCTTTTGAAAAGAGCCATTTACGTTTTCGTGGTTAATACTCGAAAAGCGTTTTGTTGAAAAGCTTATTCTGTTACAGTTCGCTCTTCAAGATCCTTCCAGTTTGCAGTAATGTTTCCCTCAGTTCTGTAAATAGCTAGAGGTTATTAACGCCATTAGATTCCATTTGAGACGGAAATTTCTTTGCTTTTTAAAAAAGTTTATTCACGCACAGTTGGTTTACCAAGTATGGTTGAAAAGAGAGTATAATGGAGACGAGTTGGAAAAAAAACCCTATTAGTCCGTATTTTTAAAAATGTTTAGTTTTCTATATGAAGCACTCAAGCTAATTTGGAATTGAATGAATTAAAACCACTTTTCTGGTGCCATTTAATGAGTTTTGTAAATGATATTTAATTGTTTTGGAAATTGAAATTTATTGATGAGATTACAAAAAAAAAAGGATTTAATTTTGGTGTTATGCGGTTAATTTTTGTGTTATGTTAAGATATTTTTGTACAGGGTGGTTATAATGGGGATGAACCACTGTTGGGGTGGGGTATATCAGGGTGATGAACCACTTTCAAAATGTTGTAAAAAATTAATCGTTGCAATGAGTTTTCAAATTTGAGCTGAAGATACTTGAAGAAGATTGAAAGGGTACGGCATCCAAAAAGAAAGTTCCAAAATATATTAATAGAAGTCACTGTAAGTGGCATAAATAAAGATAATTCGGCTGCCAGTGATATTTTGAATAGAATTGACAACGTATTTGTCATGTGCTGCACATTAAACCAACTGTAGTGTTCAATGTGCTTGATTATTTGGGTTTTTTGATGGAAAAAATGACTTCCTAGTCATTCAACAGTTGTGACACTGTTAGTGGAAAGGCCATCGACCATGGCAAGGTCTACCAAATTGAAATGGGAAAAATTGGTGAAACAGTTTTTTGATGCCATACCGTTTCTCACTTCTTCAAGTATCTTGAGTTCAAATTTAAACTCATTGGGGCGAGTGGTTCTTTTTTTACAACATTTTGAAAGCGGGACTTTAATTATAATCACCCTCTATATCAACAAAAAAATATCTTAACCGCATAATACAAAAATTAAATTCTTTTTTGTAATCTCATCAATAAATTTCAATTTCCAAAACAATTAAATATCATTTACAAAACTCATTAAATGGCACCAGAAAAGTGATTTTAATTCATTCAATTTCAAATTAGCTTGAGTGCTTCATATAGAAAACTAAACATTTTTAAAAATTACTGACTAATAGTTTTTTTTTCTACCTCGTCTCCATTTTACTCTCTTTTCAACCATACTTGGTAAACCAACTGTGCGTGAATGAACTTTTTTAAAAAGCAAAGAAATTTCCGTTTCAAATGGAATCTAATGGCGTTAATAACCTCTAGCTATTTACAGAAATGGGGGGAAGCATTACCGCAAACTGGAAAGATCTTGAAGAGAGCCAGCTTTTCAACAAAATGCTTTTCGAATATTAACCCCGAAAACGTAAATGGCTCTTTTCAAAAGAACATTAAAAATTCCCCCCTTACCCATTTTTTTTCCTCCTCCCTACATGTGTTTCCGGGAAAGTGATACTTTTCAGTTGACAGGGAAAATGTAGTAAAACTTTTGTTATTTTCTTTACCATTTTCATTAAAACGAAGAAACGCGGCGCGAAATTGGTCATTTGTCTTAGCGTTCTGTTGCATTTTGAATTCTCCCAGGGCAAGGCGAACGAAAATGGCGAACGCTTGAATATGTATATTTACTTGTGATCCCGAGTCATTAACATGTGCGGGTTGGGGCAAGCACTAGAAAAATTTTAATATTAACTCACGCGCTTATTGATACGTTTCTATGCGCATTTGCGAATTATACTTACTCCGATTTCAGCTCTAACAAAGTTTGAAGCAATTAGAAAAGACTTGCAAATAGGATTAAATTTGTTTCCTCAGAATGGACTTTTCATGTTTAAAAGGTGAACGTCACAATTAAAACTTCACAAGAGGGCATTTGTTTCCTCGAGTGTTAACTTTTGGGGCCATATTTAAATCTGAGAATTGGAATTAGAACTGGCCTGGAGGCAAACATTTTGAAAGTTTTAATAACTTCTCTATATTCTGATCATTTCGAGTTAAAATTACTGTATCGACATTTTTTAGGCATGATATTTTAATATGGAAACTCGGTTTTCTTTCGTGCACATTAATGACATAAATTTATTATTTTAAAGTTAGTATAGTGCACAATGGGACCTGATAGCCAAGTGGTTAGCACTCTAGGATTCGGTGCGACAGGCTTCGAGTTCGAATGTCGATGGTATCAAGGATGTTTTTAATGGTTCGAAATCCACTTTATACCATAGGTCCCGGTCTAACATAACTGTTAGTTATAGAGCTGACAACCTTACTACGTAAAAAGAAATTATCTCTTGTTTTGAAATCTTCCAGTAGGCAGACGACTTTGGTCTTCTTCAGGTATCTTGAGTTCAAATTTGAACTCATTGGGTCCAGTTCTTTTTACAGCGTTTTGATAGCGGGACTTTAGTTATAATCACTGTATACTTAAAAATGATACCCAAGACCCATTACTGTTGAATATGGCATTATTTTTATTTGTTTTACATCTTTAGCAATGTTTACTAAGCAATTGTGAAAGGTAATATGTTTTAAAAACTAGCTTCTTTTGAATACTATTGGAATATTTACATCAATTAGCTTTCGATTCTCAATTTAAAGTTTCAGACTCTTTTAGCATTAATCATCCTTTTATCAAGATTAAGAAATAAAGCTAATGAGCAATTTTTATAGCTGAATTAAATTATAAATACAAATGCATTTTTAAGCCTATTTACTTTCTGTAATCATATATTACAATAATTTTGAAAATATTTGATTAAAATTTGGTTATTTATTAATTCTAATTTATAATGATTTTAGTGTAAACGTTTCTTCTACCAACGTTCTTATGAGCACTACATGCCATACACTCTATAAAAATAGTATCTTGTTTACTATTAAAGGGATTTTATAACATTGAACATATATACTATTTTATTTTTTGTTAAATAATAAGTGAAAATGTTAGATTTTTTTAAACCTATTTCTCATTAAATAAGTATTTAAAGTAGTGTTTTTAGTTTTTTTTTTTTGTAATATTTTTGTGATTATAAATTTAATTTCAAATGATAACTGTATTGATAACATACATGAAAGTGTATTCAAAGCTCGTTCTTAAAATTTCTGTTTTTAATTTTGGATGATTATTAAAGAATAATATAAATTATATATATTTATAATTTTATGTAAAGTTAAAAAGCGTATATTTTATGACTGAAAAATATATTTAAATTGAGTATTATTTGCAACATGTCTTATAAGAATAGGTTCAAATTAATTGAATAAGAAAAATAAAATTAATGGTTTTCGAATGTACTATACAGAAAAAAAATTAAATTGTTAATTTGAACTTTAAAGTATTTATATTCATTCAGATTTTATTTTTATTTCACGTCATTTATATACATACGTTTTTATTCAACAGAATTGCACTTCAATTTTTTGACAGTTCTGTAGTGCATTTTTGTGAATAAATCTAAATACCGTGAAAAGTATTTTAAGGAAAGCACAGTAATAATTAAAAAAATTTTAATTAAGTTAACATTGATTAATTTTTGTAGTTTCTGTTTGTCGAAGATTGGGAAAAATATGTTGATCGGATTTTTTACGGTTACTATCGTGATAAGAATGAGATGAGAGATGTTTATTGAAACGTTAATTGAATTAATTTGGAGAAACATTTTGAAAAAAGTATATTAGATGCTTGTTAAAAACGAATATTGTATTAATTTTTTTCCTACCCTGAAACCTTAATGTAGCTTACTTAAAATTTTCATTTATGTTAATAATTACGAACTCTGCTATTTTCGAGGGATTTTGAACCCTACATAAGAGAGGTGCATTATATTTTCAAAACACAGAAGTTCACTGCTTTTAATAAATAAGAAATTTAATAAAAATAATAAAGAAACTTCCTTTAGTATCAATAACTTTTAATTAGAATAATGCACAATGGCGTTTTTACCTTAACTTAAATAAAGTCACAATTCATTGAGTTGTTTTTCACACTTTTTCATAACTTAAAAAAAAAGGTTTTTTGATTTTGTATTATGCTTTATTTATTTTATGTTGCTCATTGATGAGCTTTTTCTCCCACTTACGCATTATACAATGGACAATCCACCAAGGGGTAAAGATATGAGGGATTCATTTAGGGGTGTCCGTCCCTCATTTGCGTCTCGTATGTTGATAAACTTCAGATATATGCCACTAATGAACTTGACTGTTGATGTGAGACACTTATACACGTTATACCAATAACTACCGAATCTCTAAAAACTCAATAAAACTAACTCTACCAGTGTATTTCTCCTACAATCTGTACTAACACAAAATCAAGCTTGCATCATGTTTACAAAAAAAGAAGCTGTTATTAAAAGATAAGGTTGCTCTTTACTTTGATAATCAGTAAAATTTAAATATTTCACTTTTTTAAAAGAATTTTATTGCCATTGTGTTATGATGGCATTCTAAAGTATGTATTAGGTAGTTAATATTTTTAGCTGGATATTCTCAAAACTAACTATATACAAATTCAAATATTATTAATAAAAATAATGATAAATGGAATAATAGCTAGAGTGCAATTATTTAAGAAAGAGGACTATGAATAGGTGATAAACACACTGGCTTAGAAGGAGTGAACAGTAAGAAAATTAAGATTCACTATTGATATATAGAAAATGTAAATATGTTTATACAACATAATAATACATTATCTTCTTCAATAACACGACAGTCTCATGATGGGCCAAGGTCTTCTGCCTATTGGCAGAATCCGAAACATGAGCATTTTATGGGGTAGGTAGTCAGCAATACGACCTAATGTCATATCTGGTCTGCACCTACGAATTATAGTGAATTTCGAATCACTAAAAACATCCATGCCACCGCCAAGGTTCGAACCCGATACCTGTGGTACCAAACGCTAGAGCTCTAATCAGTTGGACATCTTCTTCTTCATTGGTGCAATAGCCTCATGGTGCGCCAATGACGTTTTTCTACTGACAGATTTCGAGACAGGAGATATTTTCTTTTACTGGGTAGGGTTGTCAGTTTTATGTCCGACGTGTTACCGTCATATTCGACAAGGATCTATGGTTTAAAGATGATTTCGAACCATTGCAAACATTCATGGTACTGCCGAGACTCAAGACCAAAACCTGTGGTACCAAACATCGGAGCTCTAGCCACTCGGTCATCAGGCCGCATGATAATACATTACTATGCATAATAAGCAAATATTAGTAAAAAGAACGGGAAAAATGAATAATTAATAACAATATTAAATTTAAATAATTGTAAATTTCATACTTCTATACTTATTAGATAATCATCTACTTATTACATTAATATTCTCATTGAAATATCCCTTTAAAAGATGATCTTCTTCAGAGAGATAATATCAAACGACTTAGAGACGAAATTAATTACCAAATTGATTCTATAAAATCCCTGCTTTTATCTGCTCCCTCAAAGTAAACATATTTACCCCCAATTCAATTACGCCGCGGTCCTTAAACGCTAGAAATCAATTCGCGATCAATATCCACTGCCCATTATCCAATACTAATTTATTTAACACAACCGAAAACGTTGGGGGGAGGGGGCATTTAAGCCGAGGGGGAAACGTCAAGGGAAAAATACCTTTTCTTCATAATATCTTATTTCCATTTTGCGAAATGCATCAGCCGTAGAAGGGATCTTAATTCCCGTGTCATCGTTAGAAAATGCTGAATGAAAAGCCCAAATCCTTGTACAGCCGTGGTCATTAAAAGCAGTTTAATTACGATAATTAGTGCGTGATTTTTTTTCTCTTTAAGCTGCTTCTAACGAATCCAGATTTGAATCTGAGCCCACCTCCACCCTAATTACTGTTTTCCTTATTCCAACTTTTGGAGGGCTTAAAAATAAAGTGTCGACTGACTGGGTCCCGGCCGCTTCTAATTGAAGGCGCTTAAAAAGAAAGGCACTAAACGCCGCTGAATAATCAATGGGCTTGGAATGGCTTTAATGAAAGAGTTGGGTGACAGGCCTTTTGGGAGGAATGCTTATGACAATTCGAGGTGTCCACTTAAACGACTTTTGTGAATGGGTATACTTATTGAGAATTATTGTATTTATAACTGGGTAAATTGTACTAGATTTAGTTAGAGATTGACGTAAATTTGGTGAAAGGGTTTTAATTTGCATTTTGGAAGTCAATTTTTTTCCTGAGGTTATTAGAACTTGTGAAGTATTTAGATATAAATTATTTATGTTTTTATCCCTTGTGATGTTTTTGAATATAAAATATCATAAGACTGGCAATTGTGTGTTTGGCTTTCGAAATAATGAAGTTCAATTCCTGTCCCGATATGACATACAGAATGTTTCTTTACCTATGCCAGGTACGACTCATGGCTCAGTGGTAACGTGCGCCAGCTGGTGAGCATTAGGGAGGAGGTTCAGGCTTCTGTTAGGCATTGTTGGAGACACTGTTTCAAAAACGAAGACTCTATGGTGTTTGTGAGGTTCAGCATCCCGTCTCTTTAGTCAGATTAAATGTTGGGAATTTCCTAGTTTTCTCCCATACTATATGAAAATGAAGGCTAGTTCCTCCTAAAAATCAATACAGAATGCACTACCCTCCTCCTTCAGCGACTTGGAGTCATGTCAGCTCCATACAACACAAATTATTCCCTCTCCCTCCATTCATTAGTAGACCACTCAGTTGGTGTCACTCCCGCGCTGCCGGACATTGAGTCACAACAAAAACAACAACCTATGCCTGGAATGGGAACAATAAATTCATAATTGGGAAAGTTTTCTCTGACATCGGGAAGAAAGGGAGGAGGATGTGCATTAGCCGATGAAGGATCTCAATTCCCGTGTCATCGTTGGAAAATGCTGAATGAAAAGCCCAAATCCTTACAGCCGTGGTCATTAAAAGCAGTTTAATTACGATAATTAGTGCGTGATTTTTTTTCCCTTTAAGCTGCTTCTAACGAATCCAAATTTGAATCTGAGCCCACCTCCACCCTAATTACTGTTTTCCTTATTCCAACTTTTGGAGGGCTTAAAAATAAAGTGCCGACTGACTGGGTCCCGGCCGCTTCTAATTGAAGGCGCTTAAAAAGAAAGGTACTAAGCGCGGCTGAATAATCAATGGGCTTGGAATGGCTTTAATGAAAGACTCAGGTGACAGGCCTTTTGGGAGGAATGCTTATGACAATTCAAGGTGCCCACTTAAATGACTTTTGTGAATGGGTGTCGTTGTATTTATAAGTGGGTAAATGGTACTAGATTCAGTTGAGCAATTTCAGAGATCGACATAAGATTGGGTGAATGGGTTTTGGTGAATAAGTCACTTTTTTTTCCTGCGGTTATTAGAACTTGTGAAATATTTAGATATAAATTATTGATGTTTTAATCCTTTGTGATGTATTTGAAAGAAAAGTATCCTACTGGGTACTGTGTGTTTGGCTTTTGAAATGTTCAATTCAAGTTCCGATATGACATGTAGAATGTTTCTTCACCAGTGCCAGATAACACACGTGGATTAATGGTAACGTATGCTGCTGTTGAGCATTAGGGCTGAGGTTCAGTTCTATGGTAGGCATTCTTGGAGACACTGTTTCAAAAACGATGAGTCTTGAAGGCGATCGTGAGGTTCAGCATCTCGCTTCTTTAGTCAGACTACATGGTGGAAATTTCCTAGTTTACTCCCATACGATATGCAAATGCTGGTTAGTTTCACCTAAAAGTCAATCCAGAAGGCCCTTGCCCTCCTTATTTAGCGACTCGGAGGCATGTCAACTCCATACAACAGAAGTTATTACCTCTCCCTCTCTCCCTACATTCATGAGTAGACCAGTCAAGGGGTGTAAGTCCCGCGCTGCCGGACATTGAGGATTAGTCGCAACAAAAACAACAACCTATTCCTAGAATGGGAACAATAAATTCATAATTTGGAAAGTTTTGTTCTGAAATCGGGAAGAAAGGGAGGAGAATGCGAACTCTTAATGCATCAGCCGGGAATGATCTTAATTCCCGTGTCTTCGTGGAAAATGCTGAATGAAAAGCCCAAATCCTTGCAGCCGTGGTCATTAAAAGCAGTTTAATTATGATAATTAGTGCGTGATTTTTTTTCTTCTTAAGCTGCTTCTAACGAATCCAGATCTGAATCTGAGCCCACCTCCACCCTAATTACTGTTTTCCTTATTCCAACTTTTGGAGGGCTTAAAAATAAAGTGCCGACTGACTGGTTCCCGGCCGCTTCTAATTGAAGGCGCTTAAAAAGAAAGGCACTAAACGCCGCTGAATAATCAATGGGCTTGGAATGGCTTTAATGAAAGAGTTCGGTGACAGGCCTTTTGGGAGGAATGCTTATGACAATTCAAGGTGCCCACTTAAATGACTTTTGTGAATGGGTATTCTTTTTGAGAATTATTGTATTTATAAGTGGGTAAATGGTACTAGAATCAGTTGTATAATTTAAGAGATCGACATAAGATTGGGTGAATGGGTTTTAATTTGCATTTTGAAGATTAATTCGATTTTATTTCCTGCTATTATATGAACTTGTGGAATATTTAGATATAAATTATTGATGTTTTTATCCATTGTGATGTTTTTGAACCAGAAATATCTTAATACTGGGTACTGTGTGTTCGGATTTAGAAATAATGAAGTTCAATTCAAGTCCCGATATGACATACACAATGTTTCTTTACCTATGCCAGGTCCGACACATGGCTCAATTGTAACGTGTGCCGTTCATGAGCATTAGGGCTGAGGTTAAATAGGCATAGTTGAGGTAGGCATAGTTGGATACAGTGTTTCAAAAAAGGGAAAACTCGTTGGCGTTTGTGAGGTTCAGCATGTCGCCTCTTTAGGCAGACTAATACTACACCAAATCACTGTGTCAAAAGATGATTTTCCTCTATACAGTTTGGGAATGATGTGGGTGAGAAGTCTGACTGGGCTGCATGACGCTCTACAGTCATGAGACCGTTACCTACGGCCTAAAGCGGATTCCGAACCACTACAAACATCCATGGAACGGCCAGGATTCAAACCCGAATCAAAACCTGTCAATGTCACCGAGCGCCAGAGAACTAGTCACTCGTCCATTCAGGCCCCTCTTTAGTCAGACTAAATGGCGGGAGTTTTTCCGGGTTTTCTCTCCTACGATACACAAATGTGTGCTGGCTCCTTCTAAATGTCCTGACGGCAGACAGTGTCCATCTCGCGCTGCCGGACACTGAGATTTAGTAACAGTAACATCCTATGCAACGAATGGGAACAATAAATTCATAAATCAGGAGGTTATACCTATGAAATGGGAAGAAAGGGAAAAAGGTATCGAAAAATTGCTGTGGCCGAAATCTAGATTCAGTGTAGTATCTCATTTTGATGCATCTTGAGGAACTTTGAATGTGCTAAGCATTTGCTTTTCTAGAATCGAATACCTTGGTAATTAAAACTTCTTATCCAGGAATGAGGGGGTAGGATGTTAGGGGGTGCTCATCTAACATCCATTTCTTTTTGAAGTCTTCCAGAAATCAAGTTATATTGACGCATGGGATGACCTCTATAAATTCGTAAACTTGAAATTAAGAAGCAGGTCGAATGTAGTAGTACTGAACATTAAACTTAATGATAATAAACAGGGGCGACTTTGATCCATTAAAGTAGTATCTCATTTTAAAATGGTCAGCAAGTTTATGAATTCATAAACCGATTGTTTGAAATGAATGCATGGGAAATGCATTTCGAAAATTAAAAAGAAACTTCTTTTTTCGTTAACTATTTGTACAAATTTCTAGTAAGTTATTTTTTTTTAATAAATATAATTTTATAAACCACGCTTGATATTTATAGTTTTAAAAATATATAATAAAAAATAAGGGATTAGAATTAAGTTTTCAACATTTTTAAGTAAATGTGTGAAGATGTTAAATACTTTAACATAGAACAATTCAATTATTAAGAAAAATACCGATAAAAATTTTAAATTATTTGTATGTAAAAAGTTATCTGAATTTAAAATTTTTAATAGAAATAATTAAGAATAGTATTAAAAAAATTCTTCATACTTGGATCTCTTCGAATGTCATTTTTAAAACGTATATCTTAATTATATTAAATTAAGGATTTTTATTTAAAAAGTTAACATATTTAATCTTTATCTAGTATTTAAGCTAACGTATGAAAAGATGAGAGTTCAATTGAATGAAAAGAAATTTGCCTACAATTATGAAAGCATGTGTAGCCTTACATTGATAAATTGCTCTGCCTGGCGAAAGTTTTCTAGTTTTTCTTCCTTACGACATGCACTTTTAGAATAACTATCCTTGGAAATACCCCAGAAAGGATATAACCTCTTTTCAACTTGCTAAGGTTAACCGAAATTACTTAAGAATTCCAATTTATCATGCATAAACAATATTTTGTTTATTATTTGATTAGTGGAACTCTAATACATGATATTAAATGATGCTTAAATTAACTTTCATAAGCATGACGTAACATATGCAATATTTAGAGAAAATTGAACAATAAACAATAACAAACAATAATAAAAAAAAAATAATCCGTAATTTATTTACATTCCGAAATTCAAAAAATTTAAAATGTAATACAGAGCATGTAACTTTTAGATTGGTTATAAGAAACCTCTATTTCATGAAAATTATAATATTTATTTTTTACAGTTATTGTAATGCTTTTTACAAAAGAAGTTGTTACATATTATACATCTCAAGTACATATACAACATCTTTCTTGCTTA
Source organism: Caerostris darwini (assembly GCA_021605075.1). Taxonomy (NCBI): domain Eukaryota; kingdom Metazoa; phylum Arthropoda; class Arachnida; order Araneae; family Araneidae; genus Caerostris; species Caerostris darwini. The sequence goes on along the minus strand of BPLQ01011204.1, from coordinate 422,273 downwards.
TGTGGATGGTAGTATTGACGTTATTTTTCTTAACCATTTTGTCAATTTCCACTATTATTTTCTCCAGATTATGTGGCAATTTCGTTACTTGAGAGAAAAAGGTACCATATTGTTTATTAAACCACACGTAATTATAATTTAGCTTTCTTTCTATGAAATGGGATTTGTTGGGAAAATTCATCGTCATCTGACCCAGGAATTATTGCACGAACTCTGTTACGATTACTAGAGCGGATAAGAGGCTTTGATTTGGTTTGACGCTCGTCATTTTTTGCACACTGTAGGTTAACTAGACCTTAACCTACAGTTTAACGGGGATTCCGAACCTCTAACAAATATCTATTCCGCCGCCAGGATTCTCACCTGAAGCCTGTGGTATCAAAGGTCTGAGCTAGCCAATTGGCCATCAAGCCGCGGATGGTAGGAATTTCTTCATCAATTAAAATTTCATTACTCTTCTATGCCATTATAAGTCTACATACTCATTCTCCACATCATCGTTTTCTGCATTTTTTTCTTCATTTTCACTCCTCATAATTGCTAAAATTCTCCGTATCTAGCATAATGTTTTCCATTTCTTCTTTTGTATTTTTGTAAATGCCATATTATATAAAACTATCTTCACGACAATAAAATAAATAAAGTAATATGAGTAAAAACGCGCTTGTGAATCAAATAATCTTTAATTTTCATTTTTTGTAAATAGAGCTTGTAAATAGAAATTAAAGTGTTCCTATGACAAGTGGTCCTGTGAAAATGGTCTTGAAGCCACTGTATGTCTAGTATAGGCTGAGACGTTACAAACTGAATGCATACAGAATGCGTCAAAATGATATATCGAAAGAATTCATTTCAATAAGTAAAAGGAAAAATTCAGTAGGTTCAACAACAACAACAACAAAAGAAAACACCTTTTGGCTTTTTATAGCCCTTCTTTTTTAAAGATATATTTGTCATGTGATTCTAAAAGCAATAATGCATTTTTCAACTCACGATTCTTTATTCCAAAATCCAGTAGTGTTTAGGGGAAAACATTTATTGAAAAAAATTCTTAAGTCATTCTTTAATAATGTTTTTTTTTCTATGAATTAATTTTACACTTCAAATCTAAATCTACAAAAAGAAAAAAAAAACCTATATTATCATTTTAGTCTAAATATTGTTTTTATTAATGTAGAAACCTTTTGTTTATGGGTATAATATAAATTTAAATTTATTAAACCTTATGTTTAGATTGTGGGCCTGAATGGCCGAGTGGCTAGCGCTCTGGCGCTCGGTACCACAGGTTTCGGGTTCGAGTCCTGGCAGTGTCATGGATGTTTGTAGTGGTGCGGAATCCACTTTAAACTGTAGGTCCTAATAGGATCGTAGAGCGTTGCGGGGGCACTGTTACTCCGCGTCCGTGGCTTATCTTCAAGTGACACGCGCCCCCTGGGTAATGCAAAGTGAGTACGTCTGTGCAGCGCTTGCCTTAAGGCATCCAAGACGTCCATGTCTAAGTATTTGCCAGCTGCATTAGAACAAAAAAAATATTTAGATAGTTGAAATAAAGATGCTAAATATAAATTAAGAATTTGCTCGATAAATAAACAGCATTTCATTTACAAATAATTACATATTTTTTTTATCTATGCTAGACTTATTCAACTAATACATACAAAATATTTTTAATTTTTAAACAATAACATACATCTTTTTATTCATAAAACAAGTAATATATAAAAAAAAAAATTAAAGTCAATCCCTACTTTTTTTTTCACTATATTGCAGAAAGTCCCTTATAAATAATTTTCATTCATTATTTTAAGTTTATCTGGCGCCATCTATTGGTAGTTAATGCAGCTTAAATCTAAAAAAACTAAAATTAATTAATTAAATTTAATTAATGAATTAATATTTGAAAAAAACTGCATTAGCATCCAGTGTCATCCCCTACAAGTACAAAAAAAATGTATATGAACTTGAGTGGATGAATAAAAAGTATTTTATGAACGATTGAAAATTTGAACAAGATATATATAGGGAGAGTGTGAGCTAATAGAAGGAATTGAAAAACAATTTTTTAAATGATGAACACTAGAAATCTAATTCACAATTATTTTATACTTATTTTTTGTTTTAAAATTTCAACAAAGGCTTTTATAATTTCATAAACAATGATACCTTTAAGTAGAAATATGTAAATAATTTTAAAAAAGTATTTTTAATAAAACATAAATCAAAACTTCATACGACAAAATACTCAAAATAAGACTGAAACGGGCTTTTATTATCTTTAACAGATACCCATAATTTTAAAGGAATTTCTCTTAATTATGAAATATCCCAACAATTATCGTAAAACCCAATTCGACATTGCATTGAAACCTTAAACGTGCTAAGACATGGACACTTAAAATAAAATATCTAAGTTTCTTTGTTTATTTATACCAGTGCATTATAGCATTATATATTTTTATAATATTGAAATTTTATAAAAAAAAAATTATCTCTTCTAAAATGATAATTCAGTTTTTTCTATTCTTAACTAAATGAAAAATAAAATAAACCATAAAATGATCCTTTTTTGTATATTTTTGTGAATAACATGATATATTAAAATTAGTAGATCTTATTCTGTAATTATAATGAAAATAGAAAAATAAATTTAAAAAAATGTAACTCAAATTTTTTTTTTTTATTTCTAACCATTTTTTAAAAATTAAAATACCTACAATGTAGTACAAATGATTATAATGCATAAAATAATTGTAATATATAAATATCAATAATTACAATTAACGCTAATATATATTACTATTAATACATATTGATTATTGATGATTGATTTATGTCTTCCCAAATTTTTGATCGCATTTATTTTACAGATGCAATTTATATTTAATTTTGAAATTCAAATCTAAGCTTATTTTATTCGAAAGATTTAAATCTAGTAAAGTTTATTTTATTTGTAATTTAAATTATTTGTTATTTGAAATTTAAGTCTAGAAAAGCTTATTTTATTTTCCAAGAAATTTTAATCTAATAGAGTTAATTTTATAGGCTATTTTTTATGTTTTTATTACAACACAGCAAATATTTTGAGCCCATCTGAAATTTCAGAATGTATCGAGTTATTTTATATGATATGACGATGTTAAAATTTAATCTGTTATGCGATGTGATAATTTATAGCGAAAAACGATAATTATAATTTGTTTACATACTCACACTATAATAGTGTCTATTTAATAATTTTCAAAGCACTAATTAGATATTTAGAGAAAAGAAAACAATTAAAAGCAATTTTGTAATATTCTGCAACTTTAAAAACGAAAAACTATTTTGAAACAGATTTCTCAAACGCCTGTAAATTAAATTATGTATTTGATTAATTTTATAATTTTATAATTTTATGAGGCTCCTCGTTTCTGATATAATTGATTGTTATAAAGACGCATTTATTCATATTATTCTGTGGTTGATACTCATTGTTATAATTTGTGTTAAACGATGAGTGTCAGTTGTTAAGTTGTTGCTGTGTTAAAGTTGAAAATGAAATAATTCTAATTCAAGTCTGATAATATTTATATTATTTAATATTTTTATTATTTATTATATGAGCTGTTTTCTTCGAAAGTGGTATAAGTCCATTTTACATTATATGGAGATATTTAAGGGTTTGTATTTGAATAGCTTGAAAAATATTGGTATATAATAAAAAGCTCATTTTATATTTATTAAATTTATTTATTATAATGTGATCCTTTTTAAAATATCAGTTAAAAGAAATTTATACTTTTGATGGCCCCCCCCCATTGGAGCCTACAAAATGAGAATATAATTCATTGAATAAAACCAATTATTTTTTGAATTTTTTATTAAATTTGTCAGCAAAAAATAATCTAAATATTTTATTTCATTATTTCGTCAGGTAATTACAATTTTATATCAATATGTGTCTTTTTTAATTTTTTTCATAATGAGAAAGTTTTCTAAAACAGTAATGATGTAATGGAGGAATATAAGGCATGAGGGATCTATTGATCCATCATATCGTTAATGTTTTAGGATGTGATGGGCCTGGCATGTTGATATAAAGGTGCTAGTATTATATTTTCAAATTTTCGCGGTCTTCCTCGTCGGGATAAATCTAAATTTCCCATTTTCATCAAATCAAGTTTTATATAGCATTGTATACTGTTTACTTTTAACACCCTTATCTAACATATATAATTTTCTTCTCCTTAGAATTGTATTAACTAGTGGTTTCGTCGAAACAAATCTTGTTTCATTTCATGTAAAATAACTTTTTATGTTTAGCTCATAGCAGATTGCATTCCTTCTTATCAGTAACTTACATCAGTTTCAAAGAAAATGGCTCATATATTATTGATAATTTATTTGTTCAAAAAATACATTATGATAAAAGAAATAGTTTCGATTAACTTGCCGTAAAATTTAGTAATTTTTAGGATGTTAAAAATAAAAGACATTGCTATGGGTTTTAAAGTAAATTTTGCCAGACTCATGGCTCAGTGGTAACGTTCGCCGCTGGTGAGAGTTAGGACTGAGGTTCAATTCATTAGCGGCATTGTTATAGACACTGTTTCAAAAAACGAAGAGACCCGACGACGTTTGTGATGTTCTGCGTCTTGCCCCGTTAGTTAGATTACCTGGTGGGAGTTATTCGGGTTTTCTCCCATACGATAAGCCAAAATGAAGAAGGAAGGCACTGCCCTCCTTCTTCAGCGACATGGAGTCAAGTCCGACTTGTACCTATGTCTGATCCATCTCAACAGAATCTGCAACTTTTCCCTCCCTCCATCGTTACATTACTCATGTCCCGCTCTGACGGACGCTGACGATTAGTCACAAGAACAAGTAAATTTTTAGGTTCGAGAAATCTGGAGAATTTATAAGCAAGTTTATTCTTTTGAATGATCATATATTATTCAATACACTACCTTTTTATATTGATATTATGGGTAAAAAGACAAGGGCTTAGATTATTTAATGCATTTAACTTTGTAATGTTTTAAAGACCGTAGTAATGAATAGTAATAAATACAGTTCGGGAGTGTGAAAATATATAGAATCATGTTTCGAGATCTGTAGATAGATTTAAATCTGAATCGTTCTCACATCTAGGTTCGGTTCGAATATAGCCAAATAGTCTAAAATATCGCGTATAATTGCCGTATTCTTTGATATTAGATAATCAATTTAATCTTTATGTGAATGTAATTCTAAATTCTAAAAATACCTGACCCACAAGTGCAAAATCCCTATGCTAGCATATTGCTACAAACTTGCAACAGTGCACACTAAGAAATCAATCACTCCACCAACACCTCCAGTTGACTCAATCCGATGCTAACTAACACTGGCTAAATCGTAAATCTGTGCACTCTGTACACCGTGGTCGCGTTTTCAGTGCCCAGAGATAGCGATTGATGAGGTGAATGCAAGCGCACCGCATGGATTGACGAGGGGGAGGTGTTTGCGCAAACCCCCTCCTGCTGAAACTCGGCTATAATAACTCCTGGATCGTGTAAACAAATACGGTGACCAAGTATCGCTTTCATTAATCGATGTTTGCACTTTCAAAGGGATGCATCATTTTACAGGTCGATCAATTTCGTGTAGGGATTTAATGAGAAGATAGGGGAAAAAGGGATATTCATGTATTGTTTTGATACTTCAATCTGTAATCTGAGGATGTTCATACGCGTGTTAATTTTGTGTAGTTGTTAATCATTGTTATTAGTCAATTATGGTTCTTTTTTTATGGTTGGAAATGAAATATATGCATACACGTTTTAATACATGTTTAGTCAGATGGATTCATTTAATTAATTATCAATTAATGAATTGAACGATCAAATTTAATTCTGATCTTGAAGATTGAGTGACTGCCGCTTGGTGCCACATGAGTAATTATATTTATATATACACGAGTATACATAGAGGGAGAGAGAGAGGAAGAAAGATATAGATTTTTCATATATAAAACACACTTTATTATAGTGAAGGACTACTATACCAAGAATATATATATATATATATATATAGGGATGAAAATGAAATTAATTTAAGAAATGAATAAAGATAATCTAGCTTCATGAATTTCATGTATAGATGCCAAACCTCCACGGTATATTTAGTAATTTCTGTATTAAATGATGCAGATGGCCGTTAACAGGTTAAGCGTTCTAAGGATAAAAATTTTACTAGCTAGCAGCACAAAAATAAAAGTCCCTGTAATCAGGACATGCTTTCTCTGGCCCTTCAGTAAAAAGTACACAAATCACCATTCTGTTGTAAGTTAAGTTTAAGTTATTAAGTTAGTAAGTTGTAGTTAATAAGTTTCTTTCTGTTCCGTAAACAGTAAGTTAAATCATGGGACTGAAGTCGCCATTAAGTCTCGAGCAAGCAAGTAGATGGGCCTTATTTATTTGCTTTGTCTTACATAAAACACATATATCTGAGTTCACAATCCCTATTTTGGTCAGCCCAGGCAGTCATGTCCAGTTCTTAATTTAAAATTGGCAACAGACTCTTTGCGAGATTTTCCATTAAATTTTTTTCCAGTCATCTTCGATTGTCTCCCAAACTTTTCCTTTGGAGTTAGATAATAATTCACTAATATACGTGTCCTATATATTCTTTTTCAAGAATTTTATGTATATAGAAGGTATATAGAACTCTTACTAATACTATAATAATATTAGTAAGAGTTCTCCTAAAGAGTCAAGAGGGATGTGGCATTGTCCAGGAACGTTTTCTGCTCGTTGTTTCTAAAACGTGTTTATATACTGATTATCAATTCTCAATCAAACCTTTGTAAAAAAAGGTTTTAATAGTCATTAGTAAATATTACATTTAATAAAGTCACAGTAAAGTTGGGTAACATATATTAATGATATTTTATTTATATTTATTTTTAAAACAAAAATTACGTAGTTACATTTCTTGCAACAGTCAGATTACCTTGTTTATTTTAATCTAAACACATTTTTTTTTCAAATCAGTCCAAATGGTACTGCTTCCTACATAGATAAACTCAATGCCAGTACAGAAATGCCAGTACAAGCACTTAGTCAGTGCAAGAAATGCACACAAAGGTAGAAGGGAGATCTATTTCTGTCTGACAGAATTTCTATGCCAATTCGCTGGGCAGGAATTAGTTACACTTCATACATTCCCCTTCGCTCACCATGGGGAAAAAAAGGCTGAATTCGTTCATTTTATCACCTAAGTGCCAAAAACATCAGAAAGAAAAATGGCCACATTTGTGCAATATTAAAAGAACTAACCCGAGTTACTGTTATATGGATAAAAAGAGGGGAAATACTCTGTCTTACATGAAAGACATGTATTAGAGTTATAATCCTTATTTGGGCCAGATGCATCGTGTTTAGTTCTTAATCTAAAATTGCAACAGCTTCTTTGCGAGTTTTTTTCCATTAAAATTTTTCCAGTCATCCCTGATCGTCTTCCGGACTTTTTCGTTGGTGTTAGAAAATAATTCACAAATATACGCTTTATATATATTCTTTGCCAAGAATTTTAGGTATATATAACTCTTACTAATGCTATAATGATATTAGTAATAGTTCTCCTGAAAGAGTCAAGATGGTTATGATACTGACCAGGAACTTCTGTTCTTTTTTTCTAAAACACGTTAATATACTGATTATCAATTATCAATCAAACATTTGTAAAAATAAGTTTTTAATAGTGATTTGTAAATATTACATTTAATAAAGTCACAGTAAATTTATTTAACTTATATTAATGATATTTTATTTATATTTATTTTTAAAACAAAAATTGCATAATTACATTTGTTGCAATAAGTAGGTGACATTAATTATCTAAATCTAAAGACATTGGTTCTTTTTCCAAATCAGTCCAAATGGCACTGCTTCCTACATAGATGAACTCAATACCTGCCAGTCAGTTCAAGAAATGCACACAAATTTAGAAGGAAATCTGTAAAATCTATTTCGGTCTAATAGAATTTCTAGGGGTAGACACTGTCCATTTTGTTCCTTTTTTCTAAAAAACTTGTTAACGTACTGATTATCAATTCTCAATCAAAGCTTTATAAAAAAGTGTTTCAATAGTGATTTGTAAATATTACATTTATTAAAATCTAAGTTAAAATTGTATAATATATATTAAAGATATTTCATTTATATTTACTTTTAAAACAAAAATTACATAGTTACATTTGCTGCAATAGTCAGATTACATTAAAGACATTGTTTTTTCCCCTTCAAATCAGTCCAAATAGTACTGCTTCCTATATAGATAAACTCAATACCTGCCCGCCAGTACAAGAAATGCACACAAAGGTAGAAAGGAGATCTATTTCTGTCTGATAGAATTTCTATGCCAATTCGCTGGGCAGGAATTAGTTACACTTCATACATTCCCCTTCGCTCACCAAGAGGGAAAAAAGGCCGAATTCGTTCACTTTATCACCTAAGTGCCAAAAACATCAGAAAGAAAAATGGCCGCATTTGTGCAATATTAAAAGAACTAACCCGAGTTACTGTTATATGGATAGAAAGAGAAAAAAAAAAAGGGTAAAAAGAAAACGTGTATATAAATAAATCACTAATAACATCTTGCGCATTGGTTTTCTTTCCCTGCCTCTGTATCAAACATCAACAACTTCCACTTCCACTACCAGAGCAGAAATCGTTTTCATTTCTGGATTCTCGTCTAAGGTGGAATAGAGTTGAGTTGAGTTGAGTTACCTTAGCGGGGAGGTATTTGTACATAATTTATGAACATAAAACACCTTCTCGTTGCTTATTTCTTTTTTTCCCGGGGATTTCAATATATATTCCCCTAGTTTTTTTATTTATTTATTTTTGCTTTTGCCTTTTTTTTTTTTCTATTTTGTTTGCTCTTGATGTGCTTGTATGATATTTTTTTTTCTTTGTCAGGGATTTTAGGTGTGTTGCCTTTTTTTTTTCCTTTTTCCCTTTTTGCCGGTACAAGATTCCTCATTTCCCAAAGGAGTTATATCGGTATCACAGAGTTTGTGATGCTGGCGTGGCAACAGTGTCAAATGTTCTTTTTTCTTTTTACTTTGTCAAATGCGGTTGTATAATAATGGAATATGAAATTGGGTTTAAATTCTCCTGTGATGAATCATTCTTTTTTGAGTTTGACATTGTGTTTTAGAGATTTTTTTAAACACAGCAGCAAGATGGGAATGGAATTCTGGGAAATTATTTATTCATAAACTTATTTACCATGCAAAGTTCAATGCATAAAAAATCAATTCATTATTTCAAGTTTTTTTTTTTTAAATTCAAGAATAGTTTATGAAATATTTTGTCATTTTCAGGTATCAGCGTTAAAACTACGTTGAATTTTCTTTGAAGTATTTTTGACTATAGAAGTTTATTATTTTAACGTGTTAAGTCTATTTTAAAAATATATAATTTTTAGTTCAATTCATAACGAAAATTAAAAAACGAAATAAATATTATTTTATATTTTAAAAAAATGCTCAGGTTATTTATGTATTTAATTTTTTTTTTATCAATACGGTTGCAAATTATTGAAGCATACAGTAAATATTCATTGAAAGAATAAATTATTATAAATTTTTAAGTGAAACATATTTAATTTAAATGATTAAATCTACTATAATATTTATTACTTTTTTTAAAGTAACAATAAATTTCATAAAATTTGCAATGCATAGCTAATGTAAACTACTAAATCCTCTATAATATTTCATACTATAAAAATGAAAAAAATTCAAAAAAAAAAAAAAAAAAAAAAAAAAAAAAAATGGGCTAAAAAATTTAATAATACAAATAAAAAATATTAACGCCAAATTGATAAAAACTTAAATACTTAAACGCATGTGAATGTGCTACTATTAGTTGCTATTTAATTGAGTGTATTACTATAAATGCATTGAAAAAAATAATAATCTTCGATGGAAATTGTGAAAGATGGTCTGTTATGGGTGCAAAAATGGCTTTCAGGTTATTTCCTTACTATACTTTCCTGAAGTTCCTATTTTAAGCCATTCTTACAACACACTGCGTTGTCTCACTGAATAATAATGTTTTAAACAGTTTATAGATATAATGGGTGAAATGCTAATAAGGTAAGCATTACCTATGTTGGAAAATATATATAATTTATAATTTTGGATTACAGTATTTGCTCTGGTGCTCGGTACCACATGTTTTGGGTTTGAGTACTGGCGGTTTAGTTGGTTTTTGTAGATGGGTTTTGGGATTCAAGTAAACGGATGTTTGTAGGGATTCGGAATCCACTTTAACCGTAGATCCCGGTTGACAATCCTACCTCTTAAAAGGAAAATATCTCCTGTCTCAAAATATGCCAGTAGGCAAATGGCCTTGGTCCACTAAGGAAATTAAATTTCCATTACATCAAATTGCACTAAATACATTATATATGAAACACTATTACTATTATGGTTACCATACTTGTCATCGAATTTCTTAATTCATTTCAACAGCTGGAATCGAATATTTGTTTATTCGCACATCAGCTAAGGCGACTGTCATTGGAAGTAAAAAGGAATTAAACACAAAAATTAATAATAATGAGTAAGAAGTTTTATAAATACGTAATAAGCAATTCATTTTAAAATAATAAAATTGTGTTAAATTTCAAAATTGTTTTAAAAATTGTTCAATTTCTCAAAAAAATAAAAAAAACTTTGTACACTTTACCTTCTTAGAGATTGACTTTATAATCATTCAATAATTTAATATATATACTACTAATTGTAGATAACTATATGAAGGATAATAAATAACTCAAAAAAAGTTATAACAGTATGAAATCATGCTGGAACTTCTTAATAGTTATTGCATTGTGTTTTAGAATCATGGACTGTAGACTAGGCAATTGATTCTGAATCGAAATCATTCACGATCATCACCGTCTACTTACTGGCAAATATCGAGACAGGAGGTGTTTTCTTTTTACAGGGTAGGGTTGTCAGCCCTACTCTCAACAGTTATATTAGAACGGGATATATGACTTAAAGTGGAGCGTAAAGTCACTATAAATATACATGACACCACCGGGACTTGAACCCAAAATCTGTATTACCGTGCGGCAGAGAGCTAGTCACTCGGTCATCAGAACCTGATTGTGTTTTTATTGTATAAAAATGTGTTATACAATCTCTCTTTCCCAATTATGCATATCGTTTATTTAATTTCAAACGTTTTAATAATATTTTATATGTTTCAATAATAAAATTACATTGATTGGTGATATTGAAATGTAGCAATAATGTTTAGTAGTAAGTTATGATAATTTAATGGGGTTTTAATGGTTTTATTCAAATATAAAAATTTGGGGTAAATGAAACGAGATTATTAACGAATTACATTCAACTGATTTTTTTTGTGTCCAGCAGCGCAGGGAGGTCAGCCCATGAGTAGTGGATGGAAAGAAAGGGGTTTCTCATGAGGTCTCTTGAAAGGAGGGACAGGTAGAGCAACTCCTGTTGTGATGGAGCACCCATAGGTAGAAGTCTGACTTGACTCCGTGCCTCTGAAGAAGGCAGTGAAGACTTTTTTGGGAATTACCCCGCATTTGCTTATCGGATAAGAGAAAACCCGGAAAACTCCAACCAGGTAATCCATCCAAAGGGGCAAGATGCTAAACGGCCTTCGTTTTTTTTTAAAACGGTGTCTACAACAAAGCCGCCAACGGATTGAGGCTGCTCACGTTGCCACTGAACCACGAGCCGTGCAAACATATTTTTACTTCAAATGATGAAAACTTTGAGTTTAATTAAATGTTGAACATATTTTATTTAAAAAAACCTTAAACCAAGAAAGATGCAATAGAAAAAAGCAATCGAAATTCACCATTTACATTAACAAACAATTCTTGATCAGGGGAAATCTTCATTAACGAACGAACTACAGAATTATATATTTGTCTTCCAACAGAAAAATCGTGCCCGAAACTGTATTCGGAGGCGCATGGGAATTGAATTTCAACTGTGTGTCCTTTTATGATTTCCCCTCACGGTCGGAGTTAAAAGGAAATGTCTGGGGGGGGAGGGGGTTCGAACGCGGGTTTCATGGAACAATTTCGAATAATTAGAAGGCGCTCAGGGGCACAACAAATACCGAGTTTGAATGACTGGATGCTCGAAATGAGAACTCATGGCTAATGGGCGAGGGAGGAAGGGCATCGAGAAACATCCTCCAGATCTATTGTTAGGTAGGGCGCGCGCTTCTAAAAATTGCTTTTCGAAATGGGCGCAGTTCAATATAGTGTTGGCTTTATAATGACCATAAAGTGTGCATTCCTGTATGCAGCAAAAGGAAATATGAATTGATGAATTGACATGCTCTGTCAGTGATTATGCCAAGCGTGTTGTCATTTATTTCATTTCCATAGGGGCAAAGAAAATGAAACCGTATTTAATAATCTAAGACCAGAGTAGGTTGGTGGGTTTGTAGGTTGTTTGTTTGTAGGTTGGGTTTCGATAAGCTTAGTTCGAAACTTAACAAATGATATCAAATCAAGAGCTTGCGTGTTTGTGTCATGTCTTCCCTTTTCCTCTTTCTCAATAGCGGCCTGATCGCCAATTGGTTAGCACTTTGCCTTTGATACCACAGGCTTCAGGTTCGAATCCTGGCGGTTGCATGGATGTTTGTGAGTGGTCAGGCCAATGGTCTCAACACACATTTTAGACTTGGATATACGATTTAAGGTTGATTTCGAACCACTACAGACATCCTTGGTACTGCTGCGACTTGAACACAAAGCCTGTGATTCCAAATACTCCTTTTTGTCCCTGTTGCTAAAAATTAAAATGAGAATATTGGAAAGCCAATCGTTTCGAAACTTACAATATTTTGCATTTTTACAGTAAATGCATCAAATGAATCTTGCTTTTGTAATATTTTACTATTGAAACAAAACGCAGAAATAATTCTTTGTTTCAGCCTCAAGTGAATGTACCAAAGTATTATTTTACTTATCACAATTGATGGATCCAATACCTAGTGGAATAAACTGGCTTTTGTAAGTTTTGAAGATATTCACGTTTAATATTATAATATTGAGGTATAGAGTCACAGTGTACAAAATTATAAATTCATAATTAATTACTTACATATTTCAGACAATTGTAGATTTTTCTCTTCTTATATTTCTATTTTCTTCATTTTGACCTTTTAAAAAGAAAAAAAATAGAGAAACTTGTTTTGCATTCACATAACTGGACAGTATGACATTCCACCACTCTTATTACTGCACGACTCGTGGTTCTGTGGCAATGTGTGCTGTTCGTGAGCATTACAGCTGAAGTTCAATCTGCTGGCAGCATTGTTGTAGACACTGTTTCAAAAACCAGGATGGCGTTTGTGGTGTTCAGCCTCTTGCCCCGTTTCCGTTACTATCTTTTGGGAGTGTTTGAGGTTTTCTCCCATACGGCATGTAAATACGGGGTAGTTCTCCCACTAAAGGACTTCCCGGAAGTCAATGCCCTCCTTCAACGGCGGCCTGATGGCCAATTGGCTAGCTCTCTGGCTTTTGTAATGACAGGCTTCAGGTTCGAATCCTGGCTAGTGGCATGGATATTTTTCAGTGGTCTGGAATCCTCTTTAAACTGTAGGTGCCGGTATAATTAGCCCTGAGTGTTCATAAAATGATCGTAAAGCGGCAAACCAAACCAATCTTCTTCAGCGACAAGGAGCCAAGTCAGATTTATACTTACGAGTGAGTGCTCTATCACAACAGAAGCTTTCCCTTCATCTATAAGTAGACTATTCATGGGGTGTCAGTCCACACTACCGGACACTGAGGATTAGTCATAACACAACACTTTTATTACTTTTATTTTATTGCAGAAGTTTCATAAAAACATTTAAAAAAAAACGATAATTTTCTTATAAAAACATGGGCAACCGTTTTTAAAAAATATTTTTCTCATGTAATTATTTAATGCGGTTTAAAATGGGAGTAAACTTAAAAGGAATATTCACTTTGAAAAATTGTGCAATACAATATTCATTTATGCATTGCATGCGGTGATAAACGTCTAATAAACGTTAGTGTCTAATAAACATTAATATCGTCTAATAAACGTTAGCGTCTAATAAAAAATAATAATTAATAATAAACGTCTAATAAACGTTTAGCGCTAATAAACAATAACGCATAATAAACGTTAATAAAGGTATAAATTTATTTATTATAATTACCGACGTTTATTGCATCCGCATATGCAATATTGTGTAAAACCACTTTTAATACGTTTATTTGAATACTGAAGCGATCATCGAAATTGATTTTACGCGCGGTTTATTAAATGACTATTCATTATGAAAAACTATTCTGACTAATGGACGATTAAATATGTCTGTCATATTTTAGATACATACCATACGTTGATGTCTTTTAGTGGCGACTGAGCAAATTTCACCACAGACAACACGTCATGCCGTGCAGAAAAGGGCGGTCACCTTTTGTAATTAAATGGATATATTTCCTTGGTACTTCTATTCCCTGGAGTAGCACTAGGTGAAAGCAGGGGACCTTCTTCATTAGGACCTCTTCTGTCAGATGCATTCGGGGCGCTCCTCATATCGGATGCGACCATTCAACTTGGGGCTGTGCCACTAATGAATTCGTTTAATAAAAACGGGATCCCATTTCTTGTTATATGGGTTATTGGGCATGGGGTGGAGACTGCAATGACACTGCGTGTGTTTTTATTGTCATGGGAGGGTATTCATTGCGAGGGCTGTTGTCACCCCGAGTTAGGGCTGATGGACTAGGACCTGCTGTCTGGGTCTGCTGGTACAAGGAAATAGACTGGTAGTCAATTCTGTGGGATTGAAGATACTTGGTTAATCATTGTAAATTATTTTTAGGAGGGACATTTAGGCAACATCTATGTGAAAGTCAGAAAATAGTCTAATAAGAGTATATATCTTACGTCTAACAAACTTATTTAATATAATTTATCACCTTTAATGTACCCCATGTGCAATATTGCATAAAATCCTTTCAATACTTTTATTTTAATACTGAAGCAATAATCGAAATTGATTTTACATGCGGTTTATTAAATGACTATTCATTATGAAAAACTATTTCGACTAATAGACATTTAAATATGCTTGCCATATTTCAGATACATACATCTGCGTTGACGTCTTCTAATGGTGAGTGAGCAAATTTCACGACAGACAACACGTCATGCCGCACAGAAAAGGGCGGTTCGCCTTTTGTAATTAAATGGATACATTTCCTTGATGCCTCCATTCCCTGGAGTCTCACCCAGTGAAAGCATCGGACATTCTTCATTATGACCTCTGCTGTCAGATGCATTCGGGGCGCTCCTCATATCGGATGCGACCATTCGACCCGGGGCTGTGCCGCTAATGAAATCGTTTAATAAAAACGGGACCCCATTTCTTGATATATGGGTTGTTGGACATGGGGTGGAGACCACAGTGACACTGCGTGTGTTTTTATTGGCATGGGAGGGTATTCATTGCGAGGGCTGTTGTCACCCCGACTTAGGGCTGATGGACTCGGACTAGGTATCTGGGTTTGTTGGTAGAATGGAATAGACTGGTATTCAATTCTGTGGTTTGTACTGGGGCTCAAGAAACTAGGTCAATCATTGTAATTTTTTTTTCAATGAGGGACATTTAAGCAACGCCTATGTTGCAGGAAGAAAGCAGTTAAATTATATATTGTTTCAAAGATAAATTTTTAGAACTAATATTTATTTTATTAGTAATTTTTAATTAATACCCATAAATCATATACATATTGTTTTGGGGAGGGAGGTTTTCTTGTACTTGATGACTTTCAATTTTGTTTAACTTTCTTTCACGGTGTTTTTAAAAATATTTTTCTCATGTAATAATTACATGCAGTCTAAAAGAGGAAAAATAAAGACTAAAAAGAGAATTGAATTTGAAAAATTGTGCAATGAAATTCATTTATGCATTGCATGTAGTGATAAACGTCAAATAAACGTTAGCGTCTCATAAACATTAATAATGTCTAATAAACTTTAGCGTCTAATAAACTTTAGCATCTAATAAACATGAATATTGTGTAATAAAAGTTGCGTCTAATAAACATGAATAACGTGTAATAAACGTTAGTGTCTATTAAACGCTAATAAACGTCTAACGAAAGTATTTATTTTACGTCTAATAAACTGATTTATTAGAGAGTTTTTGCATACCGTACGTTAGTTACCGTAGGACGTCCGTTAGCTATTTCTCCCTAGCGCGCATGCTCAGTTTCCTATGAGCATGCGCGCTAGGGAGAAAAAGCTAACGGACGTCCTACGGTAACTAACGTACGGTATGCAAAAACTCTCTATTAACTCGCCTTTATAGCACCACATATGCAGTACTGCATTGAACCACTTTTAATATATTTATTTGAATAATGAAGCAATAATCGAAATTGATTTTACATGCGATTTATTAGATGACTATTCATTATGAAAAACTACTCCGACTAATGGCCTTTAAATATGTTTGCCATATTTTAGATACATCTGCGTTGATGTCTTTTAGTGGCGACTGAGCAAATTTCACCACAGACAACACGTCATGCCGTGCAGAGAAGGGCGGTCACCTTTGTGTAATTAAATGGATACATTTCCTTGATACCTCGATTCCCTGGAGTAACACTAGGTGAATGCAGCGGACCTTCTTCATTAGAGGTCCTTCTGTCAGACGCATTTGGGGCGCTCCTCATATCGGATACGACCATTCAAGCTGGGGCTGTGCCCACTAATGAATTCGTTTAATAAAAACGGGCTCCATTTCTTGTTATATGGGCTGTTGGGCATGGGGTGGAGACCACAATGACTCCATGTGTGTCTTTTTATTGGTATGGGAGGGTATTCATTGCGAGGGCTGTTGTCATCCCGAGTTAGGGCTGATGGACCTGTTCTCCGGGTCTGCTGGTAGAAAGGAATAGACTTGTAGCCACTGGTTCTGTGCTAGGTACTGGGACTGAAGAAACTAGGTTAATCATTGTAAATTATTTTTGTGAAGTAAATTAAGGTAACACGTATGTAGAAAGGAGAAAGATGTTAAATTTTATTTTTTCTTCAAAAATACATTTTTAATATTTATGTTTATTTTTATTAATAATTTTAGTTATTGTCCATAAAATATGTGGGTATTGTTTTGGGAAGAGGTTTTTTTCGTGTTCTAGATGACTTTTAATTTTGTTTAAATCTCTTTCAAAAGATTTTCTTAAATTTTTTCCCCGATTTTTTAAAAAAATATTTTTCTCATGTAATTATTACATGCAGTTTAAAAGAGGAAAAATAAAGACTAAAAGGATAATTGAATTAAAAAAATTGTGCAGTGCAATTCATTTATGCATTGCATGTAGTGATAAACGTATAATAAACGTTAGCGTCTAATAAACATGAATAACGTGTAATAAACGTTAGCGTCTAATAAACGCTAATAAACGTCTATTAAACGTCTAATAAATATTTATTTTACGTCTAATAAACTTATTTTTTACCTTTATAACACTCTATATGCAGTATTGCGTTAAACCGCTTTTAATACTTTCATTTCAATACTGAAGCAATAATCGAAATTGATTTTACACGCGGTTTATTAAACGACTATTCAGACTAATGAACGTTTAAACATGTTTGCCATATTTTAGATACATCTGGGTTGACGTCTTTTAATGGTGACTGAGCAAATTTCACCACAGACAACACGTCATGTCGTACAGGAAAGGGCGGTTCACCTTTTGTAATTAAATGGATATATTTCCTTGATACCTCCGTTCCCTGGAGTAGCAGTAGGTGAATGCAGCGGACCTTCTTCACTAGGGGTCTCTTCTGTCAGATGCATTTGGGGGCGCTCCTCATATCGGATGCGACCATTCAACCCGGGGCTGTGCCGCTAATGAATTCGTTTAATAAAACGGGATCCCATTTCTTGTTATATGGGCTGTTAGGCATGGGGCGGAGACCACAATGACACCATGTGTGTTTTTATTGGCATGGGAGGGTATTCATTGCGAGGGCTGTTGTCACCCCGAGTTAGGGATGATGGGCCAGGACCTGCTGTCTGGGTCTGCTGGTAGAAGGAAATAGACTGGTAGTCAAGCTACTGGGCCTGGAGAAACTAAGTTAATCATTGTAAATTATTTTCATGAGAGAAATTTGGGTAACACCCATATTGCAGAGAATAAGCAGTTACGTTATAAATTGTTTCAAAGATAAATTTTTAGAACTATATTTTTTATATTTACCCGCATGATATGTGGACATTGTTTTGGGAGAGAGTTTTTCGTGTAATTGATGACAATTGTTTAAATTCCTTTCACGAGCTTTTTTTTTTAAATTTGTTTCACATGATTTTCTTTCTTAAATTTCTTTCACGTGCTTTTTTCAAAAAATTTTTCACGAACCTTTTTAAAATTTGTCTCTCGGACTTTTTTTTCAATTTTTTTCAACGAGCTTTTTTTTAAAATTTATATCAAGAGCTTTTATTTTCAAAATTTCTTTCACGATCTTTTTTTATACGTAATATTTATATAGAAAATAATGGAGTAGTTATTAAATAATTTAGTAAAAAAAAAATTAATTCAGAAGAAAAATTAGTGTAAAATTTACTAAAAGATCATTTGGTGAAAGTAAAGATAATTTTATTTTCAAGTGAAAATTAGAATTTTCGAGAAAAGAGAATCTTTTAGAAATTTTTCTTATTTTTTTAGGATTGCTTCAATATGTTTTGTTCTTAATTAAATTGTGAATTTTATGGGTAGCATGTATATAGGCACCTTCGATTACCAATTGTTTTTTTTTTTAATTTACGTCATTTTTTTCTGTCGTTTATTTTTTTTATTTCATTTTTGTATTGCAAATTAAATGTTGAAATTAAAAAAAAAAAATGTATGTCATCAAATTAATGAAAAAAAACGTGGTATCGATATGCTATAAAGAAATGAAAATCTAGTGTTTTTGATAAAATTGTTTCTATATTTACTAATTAGGTAAAATGTATAATAATACAGAATTTTTTTTAATATTAAGTATAATGTAACATCAGTTTAAAAAAACAAATATTAATTAATTTTATTTACATTATAGCATCAATTTGATATTAAAACTTTTATGTATGTCTGCAAATTTAAAATTTTTTTTCCATAAATTGGATCGCCTGTATAATGGCAAAAGGGAGAGAAATCAGAACATAAAAATTGTTTTACTAATATAATTAGTATATTTATTAAAATAATTAGAATATATCTTTATTATTTATTACAGCTTATGTTGAATTTGGTTTCAAGAATCAATGATTTTAATTTATTTTTTAAAATAAATGATTTCATAAAGAAATATTGTAATTTTTTTAAACCTATAATTTAGATAATTATTAGCTTATGATGTTTTATAATTAATGTTGGAAATACTATCTCTTTAGTATTTGTTCTGTTCTAAAACAATGCAAATCTTGCATGTTTTTCTTATTTACACATGGAAAAATATATCTTAATGGCGTTATTAAAAGTAATTATAATTGACATTCTTGTTTTGTCGGCACATGTAATAGTAACAGATCTAACTATAATCGTACGATTTAAAAAAAAATATTTAATTTAAATAGAAGATTTAATTAATCCCATGAAATAGATGCAATTTCGAGAAATTTTTTGTAGGAATGTGTTTTATTTGCAGTTGAAGTAATAGATATATAGTGGATTTAGAGTTATCCAAGGAACACCGCGATAATTTGTTTCATTGAACACATTATTTGGCACCACGTTTTGAAACGAACATTTGCAAAAGGGGAGACTTTAAATGTTCCCCACGTTTTGAAGCACAAGGAAAGGACTTTCCAGCTTACGAATTTATCGTCCGTTGCCCATCATAGACACAGAAGATTTTGTTTCAGACACAGTAGCGCTTTCAAACCAAGATCAATAAGTTCAAAAACCAAAGGTGTTTTCCTGCCAGGCCTTTTGCATAATACTTAAATTTGAATTTTTTAAATAAATTTAATTAAAATACATCTGCGAATCTTAGTGACACATTCTTCTATGAATAAATATATAAAACATAATTTCCGCATCAATAATGTTTTCTTCGAGTGTTATTAAAGTTGTAATGTTCCTTACGAAATCAATATGTACAACATTTTTAATTTTTCTAGTTTAGGCGAATTGCTTAGTGAGGTAAAAGATTTAGTTATGAATCGGAAGATTATATTGTATAATCTGTATATCTAAATTTATTCTTGAATTTACAAAATGAAAAGTAATTAAAACAGGATGAAAAGTATTGACTTAAATAAACACAATGTTCTGCATCAAATCTGTATTTGGGAAAAACCCGATCTTCTAAGAGTTTAATTGAAAATTATTTGCAATTAAGGGACGGCCAACAAAGACCTCTTGCCCATTCCCATTCCCTCCCCAAAGATTATCTTCACTGACACAGCAAAATATTTCCCATTTTCATCATCCGTTTGTAACAAAAACCGCAACAACCGAACAGCATGTCGCACTCCAAGCCCATGCTAAATACATTCTGTGCCGCAACGTCGCAGTTTTGATATACGACATCACTCTTCATACGCTGTCTGCGGCCAGAGGAGATGGCTCACTTCCGCCTAATGACTGCGCGGCCGTCATTACTCAACCACCCAGCTACATCAACGGGGAAGATGTTTCCATTTATTTATGCAGACCCCTCCGCTTCATTTGTTGGTTCAATTATGTATTTATTGGATCCGAGTAATTTGATTTGCATCGGCAGCTGCGGAAGATCAACTGTCTGCACGAATCGAGGGGGATTATCTCTGGAGTTTGTTCCTCAAGACGAAATTGCCAGCGCTGCCTGCCTGCCTGCCTCTGGGTAATTATAATAGAAACCCGCTTTTCAGCTTTGTTTTGTTTCTGGATAAGGATGCATTGACTAGTTCAGATATAAGTTTTGGTTTCTCAGATGGCCATTAACATGATTTAAATAAGATTATGTGATGTATCGAAAGTTGATATAAAGGGAATTATTATATTCCATTGAATAAATATTTCAAAATATATCTTTTTATTATTGTTTATATTGTAATATACTAATGATAATATATGAATATAAATATTAAGAACATTGTACTTCTTCATTGAAGCAACAGCGCCATGATTGACCAGGGCCGTCTGTCTACAGACAGATTTAGAAAGAGATGTTTTCTTTTGATGGGGTAGGGTTGCCAGTTCTACGCCCAAGGCATATTAGACATATTAGCATATCTACAATCATATTACACTTGGACCTATGGTTTAAAGTGGATTCCGAACCACTAGAAACATCTATCTACAATAATCCCAATATTCATCTACTAGAACCATCCAAACCGCCGGAATAGAACCCGACACCTGTGGTAACGAGCGCCAGAGCGCTAGCCACTCGGCCATTGTGACCCTGAATTTACATAATAAAAATAATTAAAAAACGTATTAACTTAAAAAAACGAATTAACTTAAGTAAAAAAAAATCTGGAACAAATCTGAATTTTGAGAGAAACCGATCTTCTGAGAGTTTAATTGAAAATTATTTGTGCTTAAAGGATGATTAACAATGGCCTATAATGACAACTATTTATTTGCATTCTCACAAAAAATAACTTATACAGTCTTTACTGACACAACAAAATATTTCCCATTTTCATCATCCGTTTGCAACAAAAAAACACAACAACGGAAGCTCATGCTAAATACATTTTGTGCCGCAACGTCGCAGTTTTGATATACGACACCACTCTTCATACACTGTTTGCGGCCTAGAGGAGATGGCTCACATCTGCCTAATGACTGCGCGGCCGCCATTACTCAGCCACCCGGTTACATCAACGGGGAAGATGTTCCATTTATTTATGCAGACCCCTCCGCTTCATTTGTTGGTTCAATTATGTATTTATTGGATCCGAGTAATTTGATTTGCCTCGGCAGCTGCGGAAGATCAACTGTCTGCACGAATTCGAGGAGATTATCTCTGGAGTTTGTTCCTCAAGACGAAATTGCCAGCCCAGCCTTGCCTGCCTCTGGATAATTATAATGGAAACCCGCTTTCAGTTTTGTTTTGTTTTTGGATGAGGACGCATTGACTAGTTCCGATGTGGGTTTGGTTTCCCAGATGGGCATTGACGCGATTTTAATAAAGCTGTTTGATGTATCGAAGACTGTTATAAAGTGAAATAAGGTTATTTCCATTGTTTAAAATATCTATTTATTATTCTTGATATCGTAATATACTGATGATACTTACATATATATGAATAAATACTGAAATCCTTTTACTCCTTCTTCTTCATTGTCGCAACAGCCCCATGGTTGACTGAGGCCGTTCTACCTACGGGTAGATTTCGAGACAGGCGATTTTTTTACGAGCAATTTTATCAGCCCTACGCCAAAGGCTCCTCAGACCTGGACATATTAGAAATGGAGGTACGGTGTAAAGTGGATTTCTCATTCACCAAAACATTCCTCTGCAAGAATCCAAATATCCATTTACAAGAACCATCGAAACCACTGGGACTAGAACACGAAACATGTGGTTCCGAGTGCCAAAGCAAATATTAAGATCCAAAATTATAAATTATATATAGCTTTTTCCAATATAGGTAATATTTTCCTTAATAGCATTTGGCCCATTATAGCTTTAATTGTGTTTATACCATTATTACGGCAGCACAACTTCAGTGAGACAAATTAGCTTAAAAGATAATTATAATAACAAGAATAGCTTAGTGATACACTCTATTAAATAGCACCCAATAAAATCCCACTCACATATGTGAGCTGCAAACAACATAGGTAATAATTCCCATATTATCATTCGACCCATGGCAACACAACTGCGGTGAAACAACGCAGTTTGCTGTAAGAAAAACTTAAAATAGGACCTCCTGGAAAGTACAGTATGAAAATAACCCAAAAATCATTTTTGCCCCCCATACCATACTATTTTTCACAATTTCCATTGAAGACTATTATTTTTCCAATGCATTCATAGTAATAAACTCTACTAAATCGCATTCAATAATAGTCCATTCACATGCGTGAGCTGCAAACAACATAGGTAATACTTTCCTTATTAGTATTTAAACCCATTATACGTTTAATCTGTTTATAACATTATTAAGGCAATATAACTTGTGAGACAACACAGTTGGTGTAAGCGTGGCTTAAAATAGGAACTTCTAGAAAGTACTGCATGGAAATAACTGGAAAACCATTTTTGCACCCATAACAGACTATCTTTCACAGTTCCAATTGGTGATTATTATTTTTCCAACGGATTGACAGTAATACAGCCTATTAAATCATAACCAGAAACAGCCCATTGACATGCGTGACCTACTAACAACGCAGATTATCATTTGACCTATTAAACCTTTAATCTCTTTTAACAATATTATTCAATGTGTCAAAGCAGTTGGTGTAAGAGTGGTTTAAAATAGAACCTTCTGAAAAGTACTGCTAACTCAAAACCAATTTTTGAACACATAACAGACCATTATTCACAATTTCCATTGAAGAATGTTTTTTTTTTCCAATAAATTGATATAATATATTCTATTAAATCGCATTCAATAATAGCCTATTCACATACGTGAGCTACAATTAATATAGATAATGCCTCCCTTATTAGCATTTGACTCATTATACCTTTAATCTGTTTATCACACTATTAAGGCAGCACAACATTCAGTGAGACGGCACAGTTGATATAAGCTGGGCTTAAAATAGGACCTTCTAGAAAGTACTCCATGGAAATAACCCGAAACCCGTTTTTGAACCCTTAAGAGACCATCTTTCACAGTTTACGTTGCAAATTATTACTTTGACAATACTTTGATAGTAATACACTGTATTGAATCTCAACCAATAATAGTCCATTTTATGTGTGAGCTACAAACAGCATAGGTAATACTTCCCTTACTGGCATTTGACCCATTATACATTTATTCTCTTAATAATAGAGAGTTTTTGCATACCGTACGTTAGTTACCGTAGGACGTCCGTTAGTTTTTTCTCCCTAGCGCGCATGCTCATAGGAAACTGCGCATGCGTATCGGTAATAATGTTTCCTATGAGCGTGCGCGCTAGGGAGAAAAAGCTAACGGACGGTATGCAAAAACTCTCTAATATTGTGATACGGTGAGCCAATTCAGTTGGTGTAAGAGGGCCTTAAAATAGGACTTATGGACCATGGAAAGTATCGCATGGAAATAACCGAAACCCATTTTTGCAAACCATTTTCCTCGTTTCCCATCAAATAATATTATTTTTTCAATGAATTGATAGCAATACACTCTATTAAATCACAACTAATAATAACCCATTCACATGCATGACCTACATATAAAATACTTATTAGCATTTGACCCATCATACCTTTAATCTGTTTATAACATTATTATGGCAACACAACTTCAGTGAGACAAAGCAGTTGATTTAAGAGTGGCTTAAAATAGGACTTTCTGGAAAGCATTGCATAACAACAATGCGAGACCCATTTTTGCCCCCATAACAGACCATCTTTCACAATTTCCATTGAGTATTATTATAAATTTCCAATGTTAGTAATACACTCTATTAAATTGCAACCAATATTAGTTCATTCACATGAGTGAGCTACATATTGGGTTATGGAATATTTATACCTTATATATTGAATAGACAGAATAATATATGATACTGTTTCAACATATTTAAACAATGGATACATAAAAATATTGTTTAGTATTTAATTTTAGAATCATATTTCTATTTAATAATTTTTTCAACTTAAAATATGTTTATGAAACTAATAGGATTTAAGAAATCTAGTAATTTGTGGAATATTTTATCTATATTTAAATGCACATTAAATGTATTACAAATGCTATGCAGAGGAAGCACAAATTTTGATAGTTAAATTATGGATACAATACAAATATAAACAAATACAAATACAAATATAAACAAATATTGTTTATTTTACTTTTAATTATTTTAATTGTTAATTTAAATTAAATCTGAAAAAAAAAATCAGCGCAAAAAATTAAATATTTTTAGAAATCAAATAATAAATTAATTGATTTCTAAAAATATTTAATAAATTATTATATTATTATTTTGGTATACTATTGAAACAATATTTTACAACAAAATTAAGCATTATTTGCTGATTTATTTTATTAAATATATAATAAACAAATTATAAGTTGATATATTCGTGAAATTCTAAACATGGACGTAAATTATTTCAATGTAGTAAAATATATGAAAAACTTAATTAAATTTTCAGGAGAAGCCTTCCCCTTCAAAAGAAATCCTTAAAAAATATGTATCCAGGCATTATTTTTAATTAAATGTTCTTTATTGATAATGACCTGAAATATACTTATATTATTACTAATACCTATTATATTTGAAACACCTTAAAATTAGTTTTCCTTACTTTTGCAAGAAATTATGTGCCTTTTCGAATATGTTCCAACTAATTTCTTATACATTTCCCTTGAAAACTTGATTTTAATAGCTTTTAATTGCATTTTTTGTAATGTGGAAAAAAAAAGTGTTAGTGGTATTTTAAAAATATTTTTTTGTACTGTTTAAATGAATTAAAATTCATAGAAAAGACTACATAAGGATTTCGTTTTCTGTGATCTTATTAGCAATTTACATATATTTTGAAAATTATAAGAAATCTAAAAGTGAATGTTCAATTTGTCCATTTTCTATGTTAAACAACATTTAAAAATGATTATCGAATACAATATTGAAAATGACATATCAAATTCTCTTATATAAATTATTCTTAACTCCGCTTCGTTCACATGCTGTAATTTTGCATTGTAAAAAACATATTTTCGTTGTGTTTTTAATTTTTTTCATAAAGAAACTTTCCTAATGTTTTCATTTAATATTTGAAAATTTCAGCTTATCTTTATAATTTTTAAATCATTCTTTTTGTAATCTAAATGTGAAATGAATCTGATAATGTTGCAAACCAAAATAGCTACTTTTTTTTATCAAATGCATCTTTTGCAAATTTATTGCCTTTCGTATTAATATAGGATCCCACAGTGATAAGATTTAAGATAAATATGTCAAACTCTTTATTTAGTAAATACTAGTTCCAAAATGTAGGGTTTTAAAATATGCAACATTATCCTTTTAATGTTAGAATGCTATATCTCTAAAGTATGCTAGCGGCCTGATGACCAATTGGCTAGCGCTCTGGCTGTTGGTACTTCAGGTTCGAATTCTGGCCGTAACATGGATATTTGTTAGTGGTTCAGGATCCACGCCAAACTGTTGGTCCCGGTTTAATTAGCCCAAGTATGCACAAAATGACCGTAGAGCGGCAAACTAAATTAAACTAATCTAAGGTATACCATTCCAAAACTATTACAGGGGTGGGTTGTTTTCAACAACAATCATTTTGACCACGAATTTGTACACGTTCATTTTAAAACTATTTTATATATAACATACATCTCAATGGCAAACTTCTTACAAGTGTTTTTAAGAAAAGCGGAACCGCAATAGATCAGATATTTTCAAAAGTAATGATATTTTTAAAGTATGCACATTACGATTGCCTTTAATGTAAAATTCTTTAACTATCAAATAAAAACGAAATTTGTCTTTAACTAAAGGCCTTTTTAAATCTCCAAGTTGGGAATGAGTTGAGTCCACTCGAGTTCTACTACCTCAAAAGTCAAGATGTAAAATATTAAAGGATTTGTTGAATGAAGAACTTAACCTGAATTTTATTGCTTTTCGTATAACATAAATTTGGGGAACACGGTGATTCGATTTAAAAGAAATATGCCAAACTCATGATTTAGAAAATTCTAGTTGCAAAGGGTAGGGTTTTAAAATATGAAACATTATCCTTTCAATGTTAGAATGCTATTTCTCTAAAAGCATGTAATTTTAGAAGTATTACAATGTTATGTTGTTTTCAATCACAAACATTTTGAACAGGGGTTTGTGCTGGTTCAAGAACTATTTTAAGAACTATTTAGAGAAGTTAAGAACTATTAGAACTATTTTATATATAACATGCAATACAATGGCAAACATCTTGAAGGTGCTATTACGAAAAGCTGTATTGAAAGAGTTAGAGTTTTTCAAATATAATCATATTTCTAACGTAGGCACATTATGGTTGCCTTTAATGTATAATTGTTGAATTATCAAGCTTCTTTCAATTGTTTTTATGAAAAGCGGAATCGAAAAAGTTCATATTATTTTTCAAAAGTACTTGTATTTTTTTAAGTAGGCATATTATCACATATTGTAGGCTTTAATATAAAATTGTTCAATTATCAAATAAAAAATTAAATTTTAATTAATTAATGGCTTTCAAATGTCCAAGCTGTGAATGCAAGTTAAGTCCACGCGCTTTCTACTATCTCAAAAGTCAGGATGTAAAATATTAAAACTGGTCGAAGAATCTTGAGGTATTAGAATGAGAAGGATGATGATTTGGATGAAGAATCCATCAACGATTTCCAACCATTTCGTGCACATGAATAAAATTCCCCAACCGCACTTTGGACAGGACCCCCTTCTCGCTTGAAATCAGATGCCAGTCATAATTTCAAACCAGGAAAACGGCGAGCCAGAAAAGCTCTCAAACGACGGATGAAATTCGCGGCTGCTTATAATATCCGAGGAACAATTCGCTTTTCCTCTGGCGTGGCCTGATTTTTCGCCCTTCAGCAATGCCCACTCCATGTAGATTCACACTTTTCGCGCCCCGTTTAAGCCCCGGCCGATTGAAATTTCCAGGGATGTGAGAATCCAGTTTTGGGTCAGAGAATAAATTTCGATTGATTACATTGCTCCCATTCGAATGATTCTGATGAATCCCTCCAGTGATGCTGATGCATTCATGGACTCATTAATATCACGTGCAGCGTCCATGTTAAGTGTTGGGAAGTAATACGTTTCTGGAATTTATGGAAAAGGTTTGATTGAACCCATTGAAAGGAATGATTGTGCGTTTTAGATATTGCAGAATGAATGAGTGGTTCGGTGGTCAGGATTTTTATTCCTGATCATGGAATGATCCTTAGCATGGAAAAGCATATGGACATTTAAATTCCTTGGCACTATTAAATGATTCCATAATTTCTGCATCCGAAATTTCTGATGGGTATAATTATTAAAACTTAACTTTCTTTCAGTAAAATAAATGAAATATTAAATCTCTAATAATGATTCTCTTAATTTTATTTAAAATATAGCATTGAATTATCTTAAATTTTATGAAATTCTACTGTGTGTTTACGAAATATTGTAAAACGGTAAAAGTAATTTGCGTTGTTTACGTTTAAGGTGTTTCTGTAGCAAAAATAACAATGTTAAATACAATTAATAAAGATAATTAATGAAATTTTGAAAGTTAAATTACATTAGTTTTTTTTATAATAGCAATCAGAGGTTTCTCATTTAGATTAAAAGCAACTTAAATTAGGTACTTAGTGATGCTATTAGATATTTAACATTAAACGACTATATTAGATAACGTTAAACGAATATATTAGATATTAACATTCTACTATGCGCCTACTAAATATTAGCGTTTTACAATATTTAGTAGGCATTTAGTAGAATTGCATATAATTTAAGACAATTCAGCGGTATATTTTAAAGAAAATTAAAAAAATCATTATTAGCTATTTAACGTTTCATTTATCTTGTTAAATGAAAATTGTTTAATAACTAAAGCAGTATACTCATCAGAAATTTCTGATACAGTTGGTTGTTTAATTAGTTACATTAGTTGTTTTATGATAACAACTCGAGGTTTCCCGTTTAGGTAAAAGGGACTTAAATTAGGCACTTATTAGATACTTAACCCACTAGATATTTAACATTAAACAACTATTGTATACATTAAATATTATTATAATATTTGCTTTTATTATGCAAAAACTATTTTGAATTTAAAAATACATTTTAAATGTATCTAATTTATATTACATTAGTTAATGTATTTTCCTTATTACATGAAATTCTACATTATTTAATAAATTTTAAATAATATATATTTGCAAGATATTTTTAAACTTTTAAAAAGTGACATATTATATATGTTTTATTTATAATATATTTTGAAACAAAAATCTAGTTTTAAATTGTTTTGATTGAAATATTTGTCAAAGTCAAGTAAAAAAGTTGATTCCTATTCTGGAAATAGTTTTTTAACTTCATAATCAATTATTTATTTGTTTTAAAATAAATTTAATTCATGTTAATCATTTTTTTTTATTTCTTGATAATTTACATTTATTTAATAATTATATATTTTGTTATCGCCGATATTCATCATAATAATTTTGTATTCCGACATATAAAACTATTTTTGGTTATAAACTTTACTTGTTCATGCTAAAAAATAACTTCATTTATAAATTAAATTAAATATTACAACATAATTATAATTTTTGTAAGGGCAAGTTTTGGCGTGGTATTTTTCAAGCTGAACTTTTAAATATGGTGGATCTCATTCTTGAATGCAATAAACAAACCATAATGAATATTTCTATGTACACTCCGAAAATCTGCAAGATAATTCAACAACTCGAAAGTGCTTTCATTGGATTTGTGTATACAATACTGTATACTATGTATATACTATACTGTTTACAATGTATATACTAGAAAGTATAGTACTGTATAAATGTACATGCTAGTAAGAAAAACATCAGATGTCATCTTGAGATTGTTAATTCGAAATTGCAATACCACAGTGGATGTACCTAATAAGCTTCTCGTGGTATATAGAGGATAACATTGATCAAACTTGTATCATCTCTGGCTTAATTTAAAGATCTAATAACAAATAGATTGGAATTTGGCAAGACCAAAATAATAGTTTAAAAATAAATCGAAAGCATAAAATGCCAAAGATAAAATTACTCGCCAAATGTGGTGACGGTCACTATCCACATCCATTTTCTTCGTACAAGACTGAGCATCAAGTATTAATTTCTCCAAAAATTTAATAAACCTTGTCAGTTAGTGAATCTTTTTTTTCTGTCTCTCTCTCTCTCTCTTTTCATTTTATTTTCCATCAAGGTTCTGTTTCGGTAGCTGGGACAGTCTAACGAACATAAATGTACGAATATGTACAGGTAAAGAAGAGTATGTGTGGTGGTGTATCCGAAGATTTTTCCGAGTAAAGAAAAGTATTTTAGTCCAGAACATAAAATGGGGAAAAAATTGATGAAAAGGAAAAGAAAGGGGGAAAAAAGGGAATTAAATATCACTTAAACTGGCCAGAGAATTCCAAGTTCTGCAATGGCAAAGAATGTTTTTGTGTGAAAAATTCCTTTTTAAACCAAAAAGGGAGCGGAAGATTAAACTATGCTCGGTTCTTGAAAGAAGTTTGATATTTCTTTTTACAGGGCTTACTTATGTAAACTTTGTTTGAGTTTTATTTTTAATTTTTTTTTGTTACATGTTTGCATGAAAAATGTTAATTTGTGAACTTGTGAACCTGCTTATTTAAAGCTAATGCCTTTAGTTCGTTCCGTTTTTAAAAATAGGAAGAATTTTAATTCTGTTTTTCAAGTTGCTTAGAAATTATTTTCGTCTTTTTTTTTTTTTTTTTTTTTTTTTTTGAAGAAAAATATTTTTAGCTTTTCTTAGTATGCATCTGGAAACATTTATATTGAAAAAAAAAACTTATTTGTCGGTTTTAATTCCAGAGATGTGTAACTAACTTTTTATAAGTCATTTACGAATACATATGTTGCAAAGTTAAAATGGAACTAGGGGATCCTGTTGTTTTTAAAGCCTTTTTATTACAATCTTGTCTTTATTTAGAGACATTCTTTATGTCTCTAAATAAAGATTGTTATACATTGACATTATTATGTAAAAAATAAAGGATATCTTCTGATTTATAAAAATATTTTACTCAAGGTTTGTACGTATTTACTATTTGACGCTATCTGATAGTATATTTGATAAATGTATCTAAAATGTAATTTAATTTATTTAGCTCTTTTTAAATAAGGCCTTTTTGTGAGAGCATATGTAATTGATTTTTTTTAAGTCTTATGCTGTTGAATCCTTATTTTGTAGGTTTGGGATTTTGAAGTAGACAGAAAGAGAACAGGGCTGCTTTAAACTGTTTTTGAAGATGCCTAACATATAAATCTTTTATATGAAGAATGTTATATGTTCCGGGTGTCGCAGTTATCCCGAACTTAGAATTGATTAAGGGCATATAACAAAGTACGCCCTTAATCATTAGTAGATTACCAAATAAAGTGTTTCAAAAATGTAGCGAAACTTTGAGAGGAGGTAGGGAACATCATAAGAATTGAGAATAGCATAGCAATAAGTGGAAGTAAAGGTAATAAAAGTGAGAGATTAATCTGAAACATTTATTGGAAAGCAAGAGTACAAATGTCGTACTAGATGAATACAGCCCTAATGTTAAAACAGATGTTCGAATTTTGCATCTTCAGACGGGAAGCATGTCTGACAGCAACGGGGCATTGATTCCGCCAGATGGGTCTAACACACCAAGAGTTTCTTTAATTGTAGCATCATAGCAAACTCTTGTCCCGAGTTTCATTTCAGACTATACAGGACCGTGAAACACGATAGCTTTGAGGGCTTCCCACAGAAAGAAATCAAGGCTCGATAAATCAGGTGAGTGTGGGGATCAGATAATCTGTCTACCAATCCCAATCCATAGATGCTGGAATTACCTGCTCAAATACCTGTGAACTGATAGTCCAAAATTTTAATTTTTACATGTTGCACCTCACATTTGCTGTAACATCATCAAATAAGCTTGGAAGAACCTGTTGCAGAAAGATAAAATATGATGAGTCATATGATCAGTCATGAGGGTTGGTAAAAGGTAGTCGTAAGTAGTAGACAAAACCTGCCCACACTTTTATTGCGAAGCGCTGCTATGCCGCATGGTTCCGGTACACCTTGGGAATTCTCTTCAGTCCACAAGTATGCATTGTGCTGATTGCATACACCATTGCTATCGAATATGACCTCGTCACTGAACAATGCATAAGCTGGAAAAATCATATCTCGGGCGCTTTGTAGAACCGGGCACCACTGTGCAAAATGCACACATGCAAGTTGATAATCGGGGGGCAGTAACTGAAGTCTTTGGAGATCAAATGAGTGTAATGAATCGGTGTTGAATAACGCTGTATACTGCAACGAGACTCTTAAGGCAGAGGTAACGGTACTGATATTGGCACTCGTACCGTGTGCTGGTACTGGCATTAAACTTCATAGAATCTAACACACTTTCATCCATAACGAACGGACACATCGAACGTGGCCCACCTTCACTACTCTTGCCACTCCTTAATCACCCGTAATAGCACAAATTTCGATGGACACATGCAAACTAAAGGTGCAAGGTGATATCTGTCTGGGAAACATTCTCGAGGAATTTCTTTCAGTGGATCATCCATTATTGGCTCATCCATCCACTCATATATTATTGCCTTTTTCCGAGTACCTACCATATTCTCTGATCATAACTTTATTCAGGAAGAAGATTTAATTTATATATGAGATACCCCATTTGGGGGTCAGCTTTAGAGTATGTTAAAAGAGTTTTACGGGAAGGAAATTAAATTAAATTATGGGACGTGCAACTGCTTTGAAAATCGAATATAATTAGTGTATTGTGACATATAATTTTGAATGGTCAATTGCAGAGCCTACTAATTGCAGAGCCTTTTGCACTAGTTATATTTCTCCCTTTTTTTCTTAAATCTGGTATGCAAATAAGTATTGTTTTTTTATGGACATTTCACTCAGAAGACATTGACCTCCAATTCCGGTACATTTTATGCAATGTAGTCAGAATAAAATGAAGAAAAGAACTGCTACTTCGTAAATTACTGGTATGTGATATAAACTAAAAATTCTGAAGATTTTGGGGAAAAAATATGACACGCTAGCAGATCTTTTGTTGATGTTATTACGCAGAGTCTCTCATAAACGTTATAAAAATGTAACATATTAGATTATCTGAGCATTGAACCCATCTACCAACCAACAATTTTCGATCTAACTCTTAATAAGAGCAGCAATCTTCCATGGCTACAAACACAACTTAACTCCAGACACAAATGGATACGGCTAATGTCGATGCTGCTAACTCACGTTGTATAAAAGGAGGGAGGGAAAAGAATACGGCGAGCCTTCGAACTAAAGAGAACGGGGGTGGGAGGGGTAGAGCTGAGCAGCACGAGGGGGGGTGAGAGAAGAATGGAGTTCCAAAGGACTCTTTATTAAGCATAACTCACATGCCTCCCGAGATATAGGTCGCATAAATGTACGGAAAAGATGGTCTCCATGGCAACCAAGCGTAAAGGGTCGCCTGTCCCATGGAAGGATGGACCATCGTAATCATAGATTTTGTCTTGGATATTTATACTGAGTAGGGAAATCCCTTTAAGTGCAGGGGTGGGGTAGGAGGTAGAGATGGAAGTTGGAGATTGATTGGTGGATAATAATGCTCGATGATTGGTATGAGGGGGTTTGGGGGGTGAAGGCTAGGTAGACTCTGAGAATAGCGAAGATGTTCTGTCGTAGATTTTATGCTTTGTTTAGGATGTTTGTTAGGGGAGTAATTCTTCCTCGTGGGGTCTAGGGTGGGAGAGTCAGGAAGGGGAGAGACTCATTAATGCATCTTTAAGAAGGCGCTGCCCAGGTGCTTGGAGCCTTGTTGACTGCTCGTCGTTTAGAGGTTTCAATAATTTTAATGTTTTACTCTTTTGGTGGAAGACAATTGAATTGAGGTGCAGTGAAATGATTGGAAATTTAATATCATGTGTAAGTGTGACATAGATTTAATGTGGCAAATTACAGCAAAACTGAGTAAGGATATTTAAATAAGTTTAGTTTCATTGTTATTTCTTTTTTTTTACGCACTTAATATAAACTAACATTAACAGTGTATATTTTGGATAAATAATTTAGAAGGTGATATTAGATGGATAGTAAAAGAATAATGGCTATAAGGAATAAAAATAACCTTTAAATTATTTGGGTAAAATATTCTGATTATCTCATATATCAAATTACATAGCACAAACAATAAAAAATAATTTACAAAAAATAAAATAAAAAGTAACTGGTGCATAAAAATTTATCAAAATAAGAAAATGATGCTGCCGAATGATAAGATGAGAAACATAATTATATTGAAATAAATTTTATATATTTTCATTTGTTACAATCTTTTATTTGTAAAATTTCATTTTCAGTACAATTGATTTAGTTAAATCAATTGAATTCCGTCTGAAAATGAAACCAGGAATTTTCTTATAATAAGTATACTAGTATAATTAGTATATTTCATGTATAATTTATTTAACTATATTAATTATACTGAAAAGGAAATCAGTTAAACTAAACATATGAATTACTTCAATGAGCAACTTTTCATGAGCGTATTGATTCCAAATTTTCCTCTTTGTTTTTCCTTAACATATTTTTAAAAGATTAAAATCATAATTTCCGTATGTAAATTTCATAAGGCTGATCAAAATTTTATTTTAAAAAATAAACACCTGATTAAACACAATAATCCAAGACTTGGGATGTGAAATATACTTTAAATTTATATGCTTTAGTGTGCTAGTTTATTACAAGCTATATATAAATAAAATAAGCCTCAGAAGTCCTCTGAAAATTCATAAACAAAAAAAAAATATTAATAAAGCCTATTTTGTGAATTGAGCACTGTGGCAAATAATTATAAAATTTTCCATATAAATATTCCATGAAACACATGGATTTTTTAACAGTAACTAATTGTTTTTCGAAACGCGATTTTAAAATTATTTTTTAAAGTTAAGATTTTTTAATTTAATACAATGGCATTGAAGTAGCCTTTCTATGGCTTATTGGGCTTCTTATTTAGTAGAAATTGGTACTACTGAGGGATTTTTCATTTTGCAATGTACCCTTGGTTCTGGTGATGTATCTGCTATTTATAAGTCGATAAAAACTTATTTGGTTGTAAACAGCCGAGCATGTGACACAACTACATTCTAGTATAATATTATGAAATAAATATCATTAAAAATTTGCTATAGTAAAAACCTTTAAACATCTATCTACAAAATTAAAATAATCAATAAATTTTAAAATCAAAAATATAAAATATTCTTAATATAAAGATACAGATATTTAAAAAAAAAATGATGTTGATTTTCTACAGAGAAAAAAAATATCAAAGTATAATTTTCTTATAGTATTTCGATTATGAAATGCATATTAAAAAGAAATATTTAATGTAATCCAATAAAAAATTATTTTTTACTGTAAAAAAAAATATTTATGGACATGATCATATGTAAAAGTAAAGTAAAGTAAAATATGTAAAGTTTACCAATAGTATATATTTTATCTTTTTTTTAACGAAATTTTATGTTTTCTAATGTCTGTTAAGATTTTATTGTGTACGAAATCTTATTAATAATTTTAAGGACTATATAGTTTTAATAAAATAAGTATCAAAAAGTTGTATATTATTTATATAACTTTTTATGTTACTAAATCAGCTAAGCAGTAATAATTTTAAAAATATCACTTTCAAAATAAAAAATAAAAATAATCCCAAGTAGGATAATTTGCTATTTAATAACAACCAAACAAACCTCAAAAACCCCACAAAGAGAAGGAAAAAATTATTTCTTCTGTATGCGATAACTCCGTGTTTTATTAGATTTCTGAGGACATGAGACCGACTGCACACAAAAGGGATATCTATTTATATAGTGTTTTGTGTCTTGTCTTGGTTCATCTTTCGCCTGTTATAGGTTCCGCCGCGGCATATTTATTTGACTCACGGCAAGAATGTTCTGGAACTAGTTCCGACTGGTTTGGAGTGCCATCGTCTAGCGATACAGCCCAAGAACTTATTGCATCTTCGGTTCTCTCTCTTTCTCTCTCTTGCAGAAGAACTTGCAAGCCACATATCGCTTTGAGAGACTTGGATATGAAGGCTTCTTTCTTTTCTTTTCTATTTTTTTCTTATTCCAGATCTTATGTCTTTTGAAATGGTTTTTCTCTGTTGTTTGCTGTTGAAGTCTACCGTTTGATTTTGAATACTGCACATGCGAATGCCTTTTTAAGAAGGATTTGGTGTTTCTTTTATTCAAAATTGAACCATTGAAACGTATTAGTAGTGAAAAATTAGGTTTTTGAGTTTTTGAAATAGCTGCTAGAAATATTAGCCTGCTTTCATGAAGACAGCATATATATATATACACATGTGTGGTATGTGTTTTGTATATATATATATATATATACACAATTCCATCCTTTCTATTTTTCATAAAACCCATTCTTTTCTGTCTTTTTTGTGTTTGTTATGCTTATGGTCTTTTAGAATACAAATTTATGTATATTTTGTTATAAAAATTGATTGTGTTCTCCTAATAAATCCCTTATCAATTATTCTAAATGTTTGCTTTTTCTGCATTGTTTGTCCTGCATTATAAATGTGTAGTGCAGGGTGTAACCTAAAGTTCGTAGGGTGTCTTTATTTCTGCAACCAATAGAGATTTAAAATGTTTCCAATTGCATTACAAAAAATTTTCCAATTCATATTATGGCATTTTTATATACATAAAATCAATATCGGCGCAAACGAATCCAACTTTTTATACAATCCCTCACTCTGTACCAACCATCCTATCCCATTATTCACGGATGATTAATACCTTATACGGTGGGGCCCATCATGTTTGGAACCACACAAGGCATACATCTGACAGTGGTAGCTGCATAATTTTGATATTCTACTGTGCAGGAAGATGTTTTTTTTTAAGTAAAGAACATTGAAGTCAGCGAACGAATAAACAATCCTACAATATTTTAACCATTTGCTCAATACTTCTTCTCAAGATAAAATAATTAAATAAAAAATAATTTTTCAAAAGTAAAACTTTTTTTAAACTACATATATAAACTACATAATATATAAAAACATATAAAAAACTACATAATATATAAAAACATATAAAAAACTATATATATATATATATATATGTCAGAAAGTGAGAAAGGGAAAGTCTATTTATCTGTCTTAATTTTTTTTTATCACATTTTAAAATTGATATAATATTTATTTATTATGATAATTTTTTTTATAAAAATTGAATATCATGTTTAAAATTACTTTTATCTAGTTTACTATTTTTTCCCACAATGTGCAGCTTTTGGACACTTCTAGTTATTATATTGTTATTAATACGAATAATAAATAGTTTACTTGAATATGCTTAATTATATTTACTTAATTGTTATAAAATTGTGTTTATTGAAAATTTTTGCAATTCAAGAACTTTATTTATTATATTTTAACGAGGCTGTTTTTTAAATTTAACGAATTAGAAGAGCAACACGTTCCTTTGTTTGAAAATTTTAATATTTATATCTACATTAAAATATTTATTCTTATTTTATTCATTCTTATTATATTATAAAATATTTATTAAAATTTTATTTTATTCTTTTTTATTTCTTTAGTGCATAAAATCAAAAAATCAATTTTCTTTAATACAGAAGAACTTTTATTACATTGTAACATTTAACAACTTTTATCATTTTAACCATTCCTTTAGTGTTATAATAATTTCGATAACTTTAAAAACTTATTTCAAATGTTATATTTTAATAAACTTTTTATTTTAAAAAACAGCATTAATAAAGTTTTATACTTTAATATAGTTCTAAAGTACAAAGTACTTAAATTAAACTTAAAACTAACCACCAAATAAATACTACATTCAATGCTCCTTCTAATCAAAACATCTCTAATCCCAAACAAAAACTGTGTTTCCCATTCCAGTTCTGAAAACAATTTTAACACTAAGCTTTAATGAGCTTATTTCTGAACTACACAAGCAATTATCAACAGCGAACATAATAATAATCTATAATCCAATTTATCCTAAAGAGACGATTTGATATTGACTCGTTGTGACGTATAGCTACTAGCTAAAAAGGAATGCACGTCTCCTAAATTGATGTTGGGGATGCTTTATTATAATAACCCGGAGCTAACTACACAGCCTTTGATGCAGCGCAATCACGTCTCATCTCAACATGTGGTACTGTTTGTTATGTTAATGCATGTACCCGCTTTACTTCATTTAACAGAGCTCTGGCAATTGAGTTGGGATACGGGTTTGGAGTTATTTTTCCAGACCTAGTAGATTATACGGCCGTCGAATAAAGAGAGATCTTCTGTGCTGCTTCCATATCTGATGGCATTAAGAGGTTTAATTTAAATTCCTTAACTGTGCTTCAGTTACGGCCTTTTGTTCAGTAGCGAGCATACATTACGCTGGGTTTTCCTGGCAGATCTTAAGTCTTTGTTTAACAGCATTTTCCCCCCATACAACATGGCGGCCTAAACGGATAAAGATTTTGTTGAAGCTGCTAAAAATTAATTCGCATCCTTGTGAAGACTGGTAATGGATGCGATATAAAAATAAGGCATATCTAATACTTCAGAGATTCAGATCTGGATAAAGTAATGAATTTATTTAAGCAGGTATTATTTTATTGAATCTTTAAGGCACATTGGTATTGTTGCCATTAAGATTTTACTTGGAATGTTCCCTTTTGATGTAAAGCTCATTTGTAAGGACTCTGTAAATGCACGTGTGATGTTTTGAAGTGACTGATAAGTACTAAACACAAGCTTGAAAGGAAAGTGTCTTTTGTCTTAATCTGTTCAACTATCTTTTCTCATTTAACGGAAACCAGAACCAGATATTTCTTGTGACTTTAGATAAAGTACTTTATGCTAACCAAATTAATGATATATTAGTCAAAATTCAAGATTTCTCTCCAAAACCAATAGATAAATACCTCGTTTGCAAGGAAAAAAAGCTTGGTTTTATATCATTGGTGGTATGCACTAAAGTTTTGTGAAACCTGACAATGTGTCGATAAGTCATCAACAATCAGATTGTCCAGTTTACTAACTTATTTTCGAATATGACAAGCAAGTATATGTCAGTTTCCATTGAGTTTCCTCACTATGAATGACTTATTTCATTATTTCGAGGGGGCAGTATTGGTGAAATTAAATAATAATTAAGATGTCCCAGCTGCATCAAGCTAACCGTGCGGCCTGATAGCCAAGTAGCTAGCGCTCTGGCCTTTGGTGCTTCAGGTTCTAATCCTGGTGGTGGCATGGATGTTTGTTAGGGGTTCGGAGACCACGTTAAACTGTAGGTCCCGTTCTATTTAGCCTGAACTGAGCAAAAAAAAAAAAATAACCGTAGAGTGACAAACCAACTCAAGCTAGATTTGATTTTGTTTAGTATTATAAACGAAATCAGAAATTCCAAAATTAAAACCGTGCTAAATTTTTAACCACTATAAATATTAAAACCCCCCAAAAAGTACAATAATTGCATCTTGTGATAGAATTTATTTAATTTTTGTTTACAAATCATTGTTACGTTTCAATACGTTCATCTGTTGCATTTTTTCAATTCCTTCTATTAGCTCACACTCTCCCTATATATATCTTGTTCAAATTTTAAATCGTTCATAAAATACTTTTTATTCATCCACTCAAGTTCAAATACATTTTTTTTGAACTTGTAGTGGATGACACTGGATGTTAATACAGTTTTTTCGAATATTAATTCAGTAATTAAATTTAATTCATTAATTTTAGTTTTTTTTAGATTTAAGTTGCATGTATCTACCAATAGATGGCTCCAGATAAACTTAAAAAAATGAATGATAATTATTTATAAAGGACTTTCTGCAATAGAGTGAAAAAAAAGTAGGAATTGACTTACAAATTTTTTTTTTGTAGTACTTGTTTTTCTTGCTATAACTATTTCTATTTCGATGCCATTAAACATAACCAAGTTTTTTAGTTTTCCAATTTTTAATTTAATTTAAGAAATCCTGTCTTTTTATGGTATTGTTTTCGCAAACAAAGCTTGAACAAGTTTAACGAAAGCTTATTTAACAAAAGTCCTTTTTTTACTGAATTTTAAAATTGATTAAAATTTTGAATATTCACATACAAACAAAAAGATTGCATAACTGTTTTCAATTTCTTTTTTTATTAAAAATGGGATCAATTTTTAAAATATTTAAAGGATTTAAATTATTTTTGTTTCATCACTTTGAAAAATGTGATACATATCTAAAGATAATTTATCTAAGACTATTTTACCGATTTCAATAAATTTTATCTCTATCTTAAAATTATTTTTATGATCGTGTATAAGATTTTTTTGTTATTTAAATCGTAACTTTTAACTCAACAATAATAATTTTGAATCATTAAATGCAAATAAAATACAAAATTTTTCAATTATATATTTTTTTATTTATTTTTGCTACAGAATATATTGAGTATCTGAAATTTAACGGTTTATAAAACATGTAAGAACACAATGCAGCGTATTTATTTGCCATTATAAAAGAATATTTAAATAACAAAAACTCATCCTTGTCGTGCAAAACATTGCAGAATTCAGAAAGAACCACAAAAAGCGGGCAATCTTCCGACTCTTAGAAAGAAGCTTCATATAATTTTCATCTTAATAAAAGATCGAATTAATTAGAAATTCAACCTGCTTTTCCAATTCCAGCTATAACAAAGGAGGAAAGGAAATAATAAAAAAAAAGAAGAAAAGAACAAAAAAAATGAAAGAAAGAAAGAAGGAACAAACATTTCTCTCAATCCTTACCTTCAAACGAGAAAATATTCAAACAGGTATACATACACACTTGCCAAATTAGAAGAAGCTTTGAACATATGTATTAGAATGGGAAAAGCTACTGATTAGCGAAGGATGGAAATTTTCTGCTCTCAAATTTCTCTGCGTCTTTTGTCTCAGAGGGTTTGGCAACGCTAGGAGAAGAATAAGGAAGCACAGACGAAAATATTTCTACAAATCTAATTAGATGATGAAATATTTATGCGAGTCACATGAATATTCGCGGTTGAAGTTACGGGTTATATCTCTCATCTAATCAAAATTCGAAAAGCAAAAATTTTTGACTTGCCATCTACATATTAGGTGTGGAAGAATAGTAGATACTGGAGATTTCGCCAGTGAAAAAAAAAAAATATATATATATTTTCCTCTCACAGCCGTTTTGGCGCGTAATTGGTGAAACTTTTATTTTGTAAATCCCAGTGGTTTTAACGTTTTAGAGCAGCAAGCGCAAAAATCGCGCAACTGAAACGTTGACGGTGAAATGGCGGAGAAATATCATTTATGTAGAACGCTTTTGCATTTTTAAATTTGATTAGCGAAAATTTTCTTCGAAATAATAAATTATACACGCACGAAACTGAGTTTGTGTAGTTAGAAAAAAAAAAAGAAATGTAAAGTGTAAGTTAGAAGAAGGAAGTAAAAAAAAAAAAAAACGCAAGAGATGGAGACGTAGTGTTTATATAAAGTGGGAATTATTGGTAAATGCTACTTCCAGAACTATCATTTCTTTAACCGTGCATTTTTCATCGTCCAGGGAATAACTGTTGTCGAGTTTGTTTGTTCCTTCTAAATTTAAAGACGTTAAAAAATATTCGAATATTCTAGACATGATGATAACGTTTCGTTAACTACATTTCTCTTAATTTATGCAGTAATAATAATAATTTAGTAGTGCGAAAGTTAAAAAAGAAAGATTTTTTAAATTCCTTTTTAGAAATTTACTGTAATTTAGAATTTTAAATTAGATTTTTTTTTATAATTGTGTTTTGTAATCATTCACTAATTCGTAAAAATTACACATTTGTTTTTTGAAATGTTTATCTTTATTCCTGAAGTTTTAAACAAATTTAAACATTTAAACCATTATTGTTTTGGAATTGACTCTTTCATATGCTTTTTATGAATTCATTAACTGTTTCATAAAATAAAATTTCTGATCGTTGTCTATGATTTATTAAACTTGTAAGATTTTTTTCTAAGATTAAAAGAATAGGAATTAATGTGAGGAATAATTTGTTATTGTTGTAATTGGCAATGCTATTTTTGTGCATTTTTCTTCTACAAATCTTTGAATAGAAATGCATATTTTGGATTGTTTCTGATTTTTTTTTATCAATCGAATTTCGCTATTATAAATTGATTCTAAAATACCAAAGAATGACAAGAAAGATTTATTAATAATATCTGATCTTTGTCAACTATTATTCTGAAAATGAAACAGCAAAATGGGATCATTTCTGGGATAATCTAGGTTTAATTTCTGCTTGTTACCAATGAAAGGGATATTTTTAAATTTGATTAGCGAAATATTCTTAGGAATAATAAATTATACACGCGGAAACTGAGTTTGTGTAGTTAGAAAAAAAAGAAATGTAAAGTGTAAGTTAAGAAGAAGGAAGTAAAAAAAAAATGGAATATATTTTAGACATGATGATAATGTTTCGTTAACTACATTTCTCGTAATTTATGTAGTAATAATAATAATTTAGTAAAGCAAAATTTATAAAAGAAAGATTTTTTTAATTCCTTTTTAGAAATTTACTATAATTCAGAATTTTAAATTAGATTTCTTTTTATAATTGTGTTTTATAATTATTCACTAATTTGTAAAAATTACTTATTTGTTTTTTGAAACTTTTGTCTGTTTATTCCTTAAGTTTTATATAAGTTTAAGCATTTAAATTGTTTTTATTCTGGAATTGACTCTTTCATATGATTTTACTGAATTCATTAACTGTTTCATGAAATAAAATTTCTTATGATTGTCTATGATTTATTAAAAGTGTAAGATTTTTTTCTAAGATTAAAAGAATAGGAATTAATGTGAGGAATAATTTCTTATTGCTGTAATTGGCAATGTTATTTTTGTACAATTTTCTTCTACAAATCTCTGAATAGAAACGCATATTTTGGGTCAT
Source organism: Caerostris darwini (assembly GCA_021605075.1). Classification (NCBI taxonomy): domain Eukaryota; kingdom Metazoa; phylum Arthropoda; class Arachnida; order Araneae; family Araneidae; genus Caerostris; species Caerostris darwini. Next base: position 379,312 of record BPLQ01011204.1, on the reverse strand, counting down.
TTCTGATTTTTTTTAAGGATCGAACTTCTCTATTATAAATGAATTCTAAAATACTAAGGAATGGGAAGAAAGATTTATTAATAATATCTCATCTTTTACCAACTCTATTCTGAAAATGAAAGAGCAAAATGGGATAATTTCTGGGATAAACTATGGTTAATTTCTGCTTGTTACCAATGAAAGGCACATTTTTAAATTTCATTAGCGAAATATTCTTAGGAATAATAAATTATACACACGGAAACTGAGTTTGTGTAGTTAGAAAAAAAAGAAATGTAAAGTGTAAGTTAAGAAGAAGGAGGTAACAAAACTGCAAGAGATGGAGACGTAGTGCTTATATAAAGTGGGAATTATTGGTAAATGCTACTTCTAGAACTTCTATCATTTCTTTAACCGTGCATTTCTCATCGTCCAGGGAATAACTGCTGTCGAGTTTGTTTGTTTCCTCTAAATTAAAAGATGTTAAAAAATATTCGAATATTCTAGACATGATGATAACGTTTCGTTAACTACATTTCTCGTAATTTACGTAGTAATAATAATAATTTAGTAATGCAAAATTTTAAAAAGAAATCTTAAGATAATTCATTCACTGTATTAAAAAAAATATTTTTTTTTTTTGTTTTTGGAAATTTACTGTAATTCAGAATTTTAAATTAGTATTTTTTAACAATTGTAATTATTCACAAATTCGAAAAAATATCACATTTGGTTTTCGAAATTTTTTTTCTATTTATTTCTTATGTTTTAAATAAGTTTAAGCATTCTTTCATACTATTTTTATTTTGGAATTGATTCACTTTCATATGCATTTTATGAATTCATAAACTGTTCCGTAAAATACAATTTCTGATCATTGTCTATGACTTATTAAATGTGTAAGATTTTTTTTCTAATATTAAAAGGATAGGAATTAATGTGAGGAATAATTTCTTATTGTTGTAATTGACATTGTTATTTTTGTGCAACTTTCTCCTACAAATCTTTGAATAGAAAGCATTTTTGGGACATTTCTGATTTGTTTGTAACGATCGGGCTTCTCTATTATTAATTGATTCTAAAATACTAAAGAATGGGAAAAAATAGTTATTAAAACTATCTCATCTTTGCCAACTATATTCTAAAAGTGAAAGAGCAAAATGGGATAGTTTCTGGGATAATCTAGGGTTACCAATGAAATGAACCTTTTTAAATTTGATTCAAAGCCTATTCAAAATTTATATCTATTTGAAGCTTCCTTTTTGAGATTGCGATTTTATTGTGATGGAAAATCCAAGAATGTATGTTTTGCTAGATATAATAGAGCTACGGAAAAAAAGGAAAAAAAAAAAACTTAACATTGAAATCCATCAGCATAAAAAAAATGTAGAAATAAAAGAACTAAAATTTTAAATTGTTAAAAATGGATTTATTTATTCTTTCATAAGGATAAACCTTTTAGTGCATTTTATGTAATAATAGCAGCTATAATATATTTTGTCTATATTAGATGTTACTGTAGAACATAGTACTGAAACCATGTACTGGAATAAACTTTCTTCTAAAGTAGAAATTTCAGAGGTTCTTTTTATGTATTTAAAATACATTTAAAAATAAAATTTGCAAGTCAGTCTGATATCCAGAATATAAAAAAACTATTTTTTGGTAATCCTTCTTTACATCTAAAAATGATCAATAAACACCATGCAGTAACCACCGGAAAAAAAATAATTGAAATCTCTAGGGATATCAATAATAATGGATTCGTCAGGTAGAGATAAATTTTCTTTTCTTTTTTTCCCCGGGAAGAAAAGACCGCGTCTCTCTTTCTTCGAATCCGAGTAGCGTTGGAAATATAAGAACAAACAAATATAATTTGAATGGGAAGTATGAATTCTATAGAATCTATTGTTCGCATTACTTAAAAGACAACTTAAAAGTAAGACCCAAAATACACAGTTTATACAATTCTAGATGTTTTCATGTGTATTGAATCTTATTATACAGGCCATTCAAAATTTATATCTCTTAGCTGCTTCCTTTTTATTATTGAGATTCTAATGTAATGGAAAATCCACGATTGTATGATTTACTAGACATAATAGATCACTTATGGTAGGAATAATTAAAATATTTAATAGAACAACAATGAAAAAAGGAAAAAAACATTCTTTTTATCCCACATGGCAGACGTAACATCTAATAGTCCAAGTACAAGAACCCGTGTGGTCTCATGGAAGGAAGAAAGGAGGGGGGAGCGCAGTTCTATTGTGATGAAGGAGAACTTTGACTCGGCTTCGTGATGCTGAAGAAGCAGGGAAGTGCCTTCCGAGAGGACTTTTAGCGGGAACTATCCCGTATTTGCTTATCGTGTGTGAGAAAACCCTGACAATCCCCATTAGTTAGTCCACTAATGAGGCAAGATGCTGAACATAACAAATTCGATCGGATCTCCCCTTTTTTAAAACAGCGTCTACAACAAAGCCACCACTGGATTGAACCTCCGACCTAATGCTCATCAGCTGTGCTCGTTGCATTGGGCCACGAGTAAGGCAGGAAAAAAAAAATAAACAGATAGAAACTTATCAGCATAAGAAAATGTAGAAATTAAATGAACTAAACTTTAAAATTGTTAAAGAAAGATTTATTTATTTTTCAATAAGGATAAACCTGTTAGTGTATTTTATGCATTAATAGCAGGTATAAATTTTTTTCTGTATTAAATATTACTGTAGAACATAGTATAGAAACACACTGGAATAACACTCCTTTTAAACTAGAAATTCTTTATGGTATTTAAAATATATTTAAAAACAAAATTTTCAAGTCAGTCTGAAATCCGGTACACAAAAAGACTATTTTTCAGTAATCCTTCTTTACATATAAAAATGATCAATAAACACCAAGCAGTAACCAACGGAAAAAAAATAATTGAAATCTCTAGGGATATCAATAACAATGGATTCGTCAGGTAGAGATCAATTTTCAGTTCTTTTACTCTTTTTTCCCCGGTTTTTTTCCGGGAAAAAAAAGACCGCATCTCTCTCTCTCTTCGGAGCGTTGGAAATATGGAATAGCAGAGAACGAAATATAAAACTTATGCATATTCCTCTACTCTATCGGCAAAATCCTTTAAAAAAAGGGTACGACCATAAAGGTACGATTTTTTCCCTTCAATAGGAAATGAAAAAAGGGGAAAAAAGAAGGGTAAGGGAATAAATAAAAAAAAAGAAAAGTTTAAGAATCGGTGAATATTCATTCTTCGCTTCACCGTACATTCAATACGGTTTCCCCCCTTCAATGTTATTTTTTTTTTCTCTTTTCAATAATCATCTCGTATTTCTTATCATTCCTCGGAACAGGTAATATCTCGCAGATGTAAAAAAAAAAAAAAAAAAAAAAGTAAAAAGTAAACAAAAAAAATTACGTATACATATATATATTAAACCCTTTTTCCCTGCTGGAAGAAAAAAAATAGGATGGGTAACTGAATACATTTTATTTTGTATTCCTATTAAGAATGTAGGTATACATAACGCTATTGACATGCATTTGGCATGAGAAATTGTAGTAGTAATAAAGGCAGAAATAATAAAAATGATATATTCCCCCCTTTTGGTTTTTACTTTCAAGATGTCCTTTTTTTTTCATCTTTTTCTTTTTTTTTTCTTCTTTTTTTTGTATTTTCTTTATCTGTGGTGCAGGAAAAGATTGAGGTTAAAATGTGGTAGGGTAAATGCTTCCGTATGTATTCTTTTTTTTTAATAATATTTTTTTTTCTTCCATTCTATCTTCTTTTAACCCTCACAAATTTGCCATCCAGGAAGTAACTTGGAAAAGGGAAAAAAAAAGGGAAAAATCTTCCCCCCCCCCTAAGGACGGATAGCGATTCTTTTAAAATAAAAAAAATACTTTTTATTTTTTTTATTTTTTTAAATTGTACTGCCTGCTTTTTACTTTCTCTCTCTCTCTTCTTTCAAAAAATAAGATAGTAACGGTAAATGAAAAAAAAAATGGGGAAGGAAATTGAAATGAATTTTATTTTATTCGAAACTAGAGAGTAATTCGAACTTTTTTCATTTAGAGAGCGTGAAATTATTTCTAAGACCACAATGCAAATCTTGTGAACTCATTACAATTATTCGATAAACAAGTAAAAATGCGTTTATTTAATTATTAGACACATAGACAATAACTAGCAAGCCATGGCTAAGCAGAATTTAAAATTACAAAGTAGTTGCAAGATAGTTAGTAAGCATGATTAAATTTATTTAGGCGTTATTTTTATATAATTTATTTAAATTTTTTTACTATAATAGAACTGTATAAAAATAGAATTTAATAGATTTAATTAGGATTGCGTTTTATAATAATAAACAGTATATTGTTGGAATTACCTATTAGGTACATTGCACAGTTTGTATTTATTGAGTACATTGTACAGTTTGTATTTATTGAGTACATTGTACAGTTTGTATTTATTGAGTGCATTGTACAGTGTGCACCTATTGAGTGCATTGTACAGTGTGCACATATTGAGTGCATTGTACAGTGTGCACATATTGAGTGCATTGTACAGTGTGCACATATTGAGTACCTTGCACAGTTTGCACATATTGAGTGCATTGCACAGTGTGTACATATTGAGTACCTTGCACAGTTTGCACATATTGAGTACCTTGCACAGTTTGCACATATTGAGTGCAATGTACAGTTTGTACATATTGAGTACCTTGCACAGTTTGCCCATATTGAGTGCATTGTACAGTTTGTACATATTGAGTACCTTGCACAGTTTTGCACATATTGAGTGCATTGTACAGTTTGTACATATTGAGTACCTTGCACAGTTTGCACATATTGAGTGCAATGTACAGTTTGTACATATTGAGTACCTTGCACAGTTTGCCCATATTGAGTGCATTGTACAGTTTGTACATATTGAGTACCTTGCACAGTTTGCACATATTGAGTGCATTGTATAGTTTGTACCTATTGAGGAAAGAACTATTCAGAAACTATTACAGTTACATTGATTCATACACCGTACTATTGTATAGCATACGGCTCAATAGCGTTGTAACAAAATAAAAATATATTAAATTGAGAACTCTTTTGTTTAATAAATTTAATTAGGATTACCTGTAAAGTTATTGCGTTTATAATAATAGACAGAACATTATTACACTTATCTATTGAGTACATTGTATATATTGAGAACAGCACTTAAATTGGAAATCTGTTAGAATTATATTGTCCTATTGAGTCATACAACGTGCGATTGTATGGTACGTGGCTCAATAGGGTTGTACCAAGATAAGAGTAATGCAGCAATATTATGTTCACATTTGCTTATGGGAAACAAGATTTATTGCAAACAAAACAATTAGCATTAAAAACCCCTTGCATTTGATTTGCAAGACTAATAAAATAAATGAAAAAGTTTTAATAAATAAAAATAATGATAATGAACCTAAAACAATTAATATAAAAATAATTATCATTACATTAACGTATTATGTTAAACAAATTACCTTGCATATTTTCTACATTAAAACTTGAGACTAACTGAGGTTCATCTTTACACAAAATCAATTTCCTTCAAGACGAGTTTTTGAGACTTACATTAAAAGGAGTATTATTGTATAATTGATTTAATTACTTCTGTGTAATTTGTTTTAATTTTTTTTGTTCATAGAATAGAGAAGAAATTCTGAAGAAAATTTAAAAGCTTAGTAAAAAGCTTAGTAAATTTATCATAAAATGACATTTCGAAAATTAAGGACATGAAACTAGGTGTGTTCACAAATATACATATATATATATTATCTACTCAAACTTTACTAGTTTAGTCAAAATAAGTGAAAATTATATTTCGATAGATACAAGTCAATTTCTAATTCTGAACTCACATTACAATTTCGATAAAGTACAGATGTTATAATTTCGGTAGTATATACAAAACACTTTTTTTCATTCCCGACAAGTGTTCTAAATATAAATCTGAGAACTAAACCCCATAATCAAAATATTATCACGAGTTTATTTTTAAATGAGAAGGAGAAGAACTAAATTATTTAAAGATATGACAAAGGGAACATCATGAAAAAAAATCGTTGAACAAAGAAAGAATAAGAAAAAAAAAATAAATGAAAAAAGTAGTACCAAAAATGTCTTTTAAAATTTTTTAAGTCTTTAGGAATTTATAACATTAATGATACCTTATTCAAATTAATATGAAATCTGCCCAAGTGAAAATGTTATAAGGGAAATTAATAATCCAGATAAAATTAAGAAGATATTCAAAGTTTTCTTATAGAGGAATAATTCGAAGAAAAAAATAAACAATACTATTTCCAAAAACAAAAAAATGTAAAATCTAAATAAATAATTGCCAAAAAATCATAATTGGATCCGCACTGGTTAATTGCTGTACCATTTGAAAGGAGGGAGAGTTTCATACTCGTGGAATTTATTATTTACACCAAACACTGAATTTATGTATCTTATTGAAGTTAAATAAGATACATTGGTGTTGTTTCTTGGTATTTCTGTTGAATGTATTATTGTCCTTTGCAATTCTAGTATATTCACCATCGCCAATCAAAATTTGTGTTACACATTATGCTGTTTCAAAGACCTCTGTGCAGAGAACGCTGATAACCATTCACTGAAGAAAGAAAGTAATTAAACAATAATTGGGTATATTTTCTAAAGGACTCACATAAATGCCGTTAATGCCAATTAACCATCAATTAATCAATGCCAATTAACCATGCCGTTAGATGGAAATATTTTATTTTGCAATATTTTTACAGATTAAAAAGGGTTTTGTAGAGGTACGAAGAAAATTAGGCTTTCAACTCAGTTATTATTTCTTTTTGTATAAATATTTTATTTATAATTCGTATATTCATCTTAAATCGAATTTACTGTTTCTGTGAATTGAACTACGATTGCAAATTGTCCGTGTCTATTTATTGATAAATTTTTGAACGATTATCATAGACATATTGTTACGTTAGCTGCTGTCTTAAAACAGCTTAGTGTTTGAAACCCATAAATTTTGAAAAGAAATCTACAATTTGTAAGGACATTTTATGCAACTTTAGAATAAATTAGAAGTATTATTAGCTATTGATCTTATAACGTTAAAATTTTACAAAGAAAAAAAAAAGGAATAGAGAATTCATAACGTATTGCATCTAATTTTTAACATATAGTTCGAATATATCGAAGGCTATATTTATTGATATACTTAATTTACAGTAAAATAATTGTTTTGAGCAATTTTTTTTGTTCTAAGGCAGCTGACAAACACATAGACAGCTTGGTCTTGGATGCCTTAAGGCAAGCTCTGCGCAGACATTACTCACTTTGCATTACCCAGGGGGCGCGTGTAACTTGAAGATAAGTCACGGATGCGGAGTAACAATGCCCCCGCAACGCTCTACGATCTATTAGGACCGGGACCTACTGTTTAAAGAGGATTCCGAACCGCTACACACATTCATGGCACCACCGGGATTCGAATCCGAAACCTGTGGTACCGAGCGCCAGAGAGCTAGACACTCGGCCATTCAGGCCCAGTTTTGAGCAATGTTGAATTTATACTATTAAAGAATTTCCAGATGAAAAGAATAAGCAATAAAAATTTAAAATTTTCTAAGATAAAAAATCTGCAATTAGTGATTAAAATACTTTACAGTGATGAGAATGCAGATTCAGGATGGGTTTGGGATATAGACATTAAAAGGATGTAAAAAAGGATTATGGCAATGTAGAAACTATAAAATTTACATTTAAAGATGATGCCCTACAAATTATAATTTTCACGTTTTATTACATAAGGTTACGCTACCAAACTAACATTTTCATTTCAAATAGCAGCTTTAATAAAGAAAAATGTAATTATTTTAAATGGGATAGTATAATAAAAGTAATGTATATTGGGATTTACAACAATTAATATTTATTAAAAATCCTAAATATTGTGCTCCATTTTAAAGACAGTTATCTAAGGATAACTTTTATGAGCCAGAATACTGATGAAATAAATACATAACAGTAGACAGGATTAGTTATAGAGGATTGACATCGAATCCTTTACAGCAAAAAAGCATATCTGAAACATAGGTGAAAGATTACGTATTTCGTCAAAATAGTGGAGTGAATCAATCCCAATTTGAAGAAAAGAGATCTTTTTAATGCCATCTTTCCATCTTTTCTTTGAGAAAAAAATTATTTCACAAGTCCAAACAAATTAAGAATCTTCATGCACAAACTCAAGCTACGAATATCACACCTCAGAACGAACAAAAGGCACGCATATATTTATCAACTGGAATAGATCCACGTCCAAAATTTCACCTCCCCCTTCTCTGACGTACCCCCAGATTAATTCTTTCCCTTACAATAATAAAATAAGATAAAATAAAATAAAAAAATGAAAAAAAGGTGGTGAAAATTCCTTATCAAATCGCCTCCTCCTAAGAGTTCAGTTAATCTTCTGCAACTCTATCGGCCAATTAGGATGAAGAGATAAACAATAAAAATTTGACGAAAAATCTACTCGCAGTGATTAAAATAATTTACACTGATGAGAATTCAGATTCAGGATGGGTTTGGGATATAGATATTACAAGGATGTAAAAAAGGATTATGGCAATGTAGAAACTATAAAATTTACACTTAAAGATGATGCCTTACAAATTTAATTTTCACGTTTTATTACATTATAACATAATGTTACGCTACCAAACTAACATTTTCATTTTCAAATAGCAGATTTAATAAAGAAAAATGCAATTATTTTAAATGTAATGTATATTAGGATTTACAATAATTAATATTTATTGACAATCCAAATATATAGCTCCATTTTAAAGACAATTATCTAAGGATAACTTTTATGAGCTAGAATATTGATGAAATCAATACATAAGGCAGGATTAGTTAGAGGATTGACATCGAATCACTTAGTGAAAGATTACGTATTTTGTCAAAATAGTGCAGTGAATGAATCCCAATTTGAAGAAAAGAGATCTTTTTAATGCTCTCTTTCCACCTTTTCTTTGAGAAAAAAATTATTTCACAAGCCCAAACAAATTAAGAATCTTCATGCACAAACTCAAGCTTCGAATATCATCTCAGAACGAACAAAAGACACGCATATATTTATCAAATTAAGAAGGAATGAATTGGAATAGATCCACGGATGTACAAATTTCCCTCCTTCTCTGTCATACCCCCCCAGATGAATTCTTTCCCTTACAATAAAATAAAATAAAATAAAAATAAAAAAAAGGTGGTGAAAATTCCTCATCAAATCGCCTCCTCCTAATAATTGAGTTAATCTTCTTCAACTCTTCTGGCCAATTAGGATGAAAAGATAAACAATAAAAATTTGAAAATTTTCTAAATGGGAAAACTCTACCCGCAATGATTAAAATAATTTACAGTGATGAGAAAGCAGATTCAGGATCAGTTTGGGATATAGATATTAAAAGGATGTAAAAAAGGATTATGGCAATGTAGAAACTATAAAGTTTACGCTTAAAGATAATGCCATACAAATTTAATTTTCACGTTTTATTACATTATAACATAACGTTACGCTACCAAACTAACATTTTCATTTTCAAATAACAGCTTTAATAAAGAAAAATGTAATTATTTTAAATGTGATAGTATAATAAATGTAATGTATATTAGGATTAATAATAATTAATATTTATTGGCAATCCCAATGTATTACTCCATTTTAAAGACAATTAGCTAAGGATAACTTTTATGAGCTAGAATACTGATGAAATCAATACATAACAATAGACAGGATTAGTTAGAGGATTGACATCGAATCACTTACAGCAGAAACGCACACCTGGAACACAGGTGAGAGATTATTTATTTCGTCAAAATAGTGCAGTGAATCAATCCCACTTTGAAGAAAAGAGATATTTTTAATGCTCTCCTCCCATCCTTTCTTTAGGAAAAAAAATTATTTCACAAGTCCAAACAAATTAAGAATCTCATGCATGCACAAACTCAAGCTTCGAATATCACACCTCAGAACGAACAAAAGCCACGCATAAATTTATCAACTGAAATAGATCCACGGGTGTAAAAATTCCACCTCCCCCTTCTCTGACGTACCCCCAGATGAATTCTTTCCCTTACAATAAAATAAAATAGAAAAAAATGAAAAAAAGGTGGAGAAAATTCCTCATCAAATCGCCTCCATCCTAAGAGTTCAGTTAATCTTCTTCAACTCTTCCGGCCAATTAGGAAAACTCAGCAGAAGCGGGGAGAGAGGGATTACATACTCTTGCCTTCTAAAAATTTAGTAATTTTTGATGGTGGGAACTGGTGCTTCACCCGGTAGTACTGTTCTGCGTACCGGAGTATTCCGGATACAAATCCTTGGGTTAAAAGGCAAAGAAAAAGGGGGCTTTTTCGCTAACAGGCTTAAAGAACAGAGGAAGGAATTTCTGACACGCCCACCCTCCTCACCCAGGGAGGGCCTGGAACAAAAGGGAAGAGGTAGAGGGAGGGAGGGAGTGTGTACCTGGGAAAACGTTATTTAATCCTCGTTTAATAATGCAGAGACGGTATGCAGGCGAAAATCTGAGAAGGTCTAAGTCCTATTTGGAGAGAACGGGATTTTCGAATGGAAGTGGGGGGTTGCATGCAAACTGAGATCCGGTGACTTGAAGGTGTCTTATGGACTTGTAGCAGGAAGACTTTGGGTGTAAAGGATTTGATTGTCGCTGAAATAAAGTCGAGTATTGTTAGTGTCACGCTATAAAACACTTCTTAAAGATATGTTTTATTACAAATGCTTCACGAGATGTGAGATATTTAAATATATCATATGCATAAGAAGCTTGCTGCATCCAAATTCGATTTTAACTTTTGTCAAATTCTTTTATCTCTAGTATTTGGATATATAGTAGCAACAGCCAGCATGCATCTCAAAGCACCTAGCCATGTCAAGCCTAAATTCAAAGTCGGTGTTTGGAAAAAAATGCTTTTAAAAGTCAATTGGAGACCGATTTGTGCCCTTTAGGTTTAGGTATAATATGGATACAAGGAATGGGAAATGGGAAATAATGTCTTTTTAGTAAAAATATTCAATACTTTGTTCTTTCTCTGTAAGTAATTATTTTGTATTGTTGTAGTTGCTGTGAAAATTATTTTTTTCTTATGATTATGTTCTTCTGTTTCCTATGGAGCAGGAAGACCGTGGGTCTTTGGGTGCAAAGGATTTGATTGTCGCTGAAATAATGTCGAGTATTGTTAATGTCATGCTTGTGATAAATATGTTTTATTGCAAACGTTTCACAAGACGTGATATTTTTAAATATATCATATGCATAAGAAGCTTGCTGAAGAAAATGGTATGCATCCAAATTCAACTTTCACTTTTGTCAAATTCTTTTATCTCTAGTATTTTAAGAGCATTTGGATATATTCAGATAAAGCAGCAACAGCGAGCATACATCTTAAAGCACCTAGTAGAGTCAAGTACATATTCGATTCGAGTCCATATTCCACCTAGTAGAGTCCTGGTGTTTGGAAAGAAACAGATTTCAAAGTTAAATGGAGACCAGTTTATGCTCATTACTTTCAGATATAATATGGAAACAAGTAGTGGAAAATGTGAAATTATATCTTCTTAGTAAAAATGTGCAATATTTTGTTCTTTCTCTGTAATTATTTTGCATGATTGTAGTTGTTGTGAAAATTATTCATTTCTTATGGTTATGTTCGCGTTTATTCTTAAATAATTCTAATTAACGTCCATAACTTCAATTAAAATTTCGTAATTATAAAAAAAAAAAACATTATATAATTCTTTTAGCAATGCTTTTGAACACAGGTAAAGCTGTACAAAGCAATGATACTGTTGAACATAACGCTAATAGAGTTTGTAGCATGTCATTTAATTTTAACGCTATCCATACATTTATCTTTATAGAAACATATTCAAATATTTATACATACAACTTTTTTAAGATTAAAATTATTTTGTTTAAAGATTCAATTTGCTGTTTATTATAATGTCAACTCTAAAAATATTTTTTTTTGTGAATATTGTACAGTAAATTGTGTGAGTTCCCTGGCCTCAAAAGAGTCTTCAAAGACGACATGACAAAATGTTTTCAGACGAATTCGTTAAATACGTGAATAATGGAAAGAACCATTATGTCCTGAATGTATGAATTTTTTTGTTCTTACTTTGTCACTATTTCAATTTAAAACATTTCACATACAGACATTAAACATTATTTATTTCATCCTTCATTTTTATGGCTATCTTAAATGTTGTAATAATAAATAAACAAACAAAAAATATATAATTTCGCTTCACTATTTAAAAAAAAATGAAAAATTATAATTAAAAAGTAGAAAAAATATTGACCAGACCATCATTCAATAGAAGTAAAATTTTGCATCATATAATTAATAAACGTCTGTAATTTATCAATGAAGTTTTAGTATTTTTAAGCTTTAGGGCAAGTAAAATAATCTCGGGTAGATAATTAGATAATCTCAGTATTTGAATTGGCAGAAATGGAGACATATTCCTTCATTATGAAAAGTGTATCCTCAGTAAGGCCACTGGATGATGGTTGGAATTCATTTCCGGATGCAGACATAGGCGAAGTGAGAACATGGAGCCTCAGAGGGAATCAGAAAAGCTGATATTAGGGGTAATTTGTCGAGTAACAGGCAGTTGCGTGAAGGGTTTTCTAGCATTGATAATATTAGGTTGGGGAAAAAGAAATCCATTATTTTTATATGAACTTCAGGACTTTATTTAACATGCTTCGGATTGTCCGATTTGGGTCAAATATGCACCGTTTTGTTGTATGATTTGTTGCCATTTTAAAGGTAACTTCACAATGCCTCTCTCATAGAAGTCCTGGTCTCTATTTGCAAAAAACTCTAGTAGTCGATTTTCACAATCCTCCCAAGATGCCAATTTTTTATCATTAAAGAAATTTTTCAATGCAAGAAAAAGATGATAATCGCTTGGTGCCAAGTCCGGACTGTATGGCGGATGCATTAAAACTTCCCAACCAAGCTCCCGAAGTTTCTGGCGAGTCACTGTAGATGTGTGTGGCCTAGCGTTGTCCTGGTGGAACACGACACCTCTCCTGTTGGCCAATTCTGGCCGTTTCTGGTCAATCGCTATCTTCAAACGGTCCAGTTGTTGACAGTAGAGATCAGAATTTAGCGTTTGGCCATATGGAAGCAACTCATAATAAATAATCCCCTTCCAGTCCCACCAAATGCATAACAGAACCTTCCTGGCCGTTAGTCCTGGTTTGGCCACCGTTTGAGGTGCTTCACCGCTCTTTGACCACGATCGTTTTCGCACAGGGTTATCGTATGTGATCCATTTCTCATCTCCAGTCACCATCCGTTTAAGAAATGGGTCTATCTCATTCCGTTTGGCCAAGGCTTCGCAGATGGAAATTCGATCCATCATGTTTTTTTCTGTTAATTGGTGTGGCACCCAAACATCGAGCTTCTTTTTGAATCCAGCTTTGTGTAAATGGTTTAAAACTGTTTTATGGTCGATTTTTAGCTACTGGGCGATGCTCCGACTGCTAACATGCCGGTCAACTTCGATCATTTCTCCGATTTTATCGAAATTTTCGACGACCGGCCTACCTGTGCGACGTGCATCTTTAACATCAAAAATTCCTGAACGGAATCTACGAAACCAAAATTGCACATAATTGGCTGTTACAGTATCGGAACCATAAACACCATTCACAATTTTAGCCGCCTGGCTTGCATTTTCGCCTTTGTCAAAGAAAAACTGTAAAATGTACCGAATTTTCTCTTTGTTCACTTCCATTTTTAACACCCTGTAACTCCCAACTGAATGGACCAAACAAAAAACAGAAAAAGAATTATTTTAGTACGAAGTGCCACCTTTCTAACGAGCATAAATCTGAAATTGTTTAATTGATACTTTACGTGATATCGATCACTACAGCCATCTATCGAAAAAATAATGGATTTCTTTTTCCCCAACCTAATATTTGCAGAGCGTAGTATAGGTTTCTGGAATTTAGGACAACCACGCCAAACAGTAAGATGACTAATGTTGCCACAATTTATACAAGTTGGGTTGCTAATATTTTTGTTGAAGGTATGCCTTTTTGTGATTTTATGATAAAATTGTTCTCAATATTTGAGACAGCGTGGCCTAAAACTACAATTCCATGAGCAATGATGAATTTTATTGCATCTAAACATTGGAATTTGGCAACAAAAAATCATTTCGCTAAAGTGCGCTAAGTTGCGTGTTGCGATTGTTAGTATACTGAATTGAAAATACTACAAGAAAGCCGGATTTTTAAATTTTGCTTAATATAAGATTTATGCTTAACACGATTGACAATGCGACAGGCATCCTAAAGACTTGCACCTTCCTTTGCCTTTTTGTGAGTATCTTGCAAGCAGTTGACATGATTTGTAACAGGCTTGAGGTCAATAGTAGAGTTCATATTAATGGTGGATTTCAAGTTCCGAATTTGAATACCGAAGACAGTTAATTGTTCACATATCAATTGAAGTGACATGAAGGATACTTTCGAAGGGATCTGATAAGGTCCATTTCCATATTCGCAGAACTCAAAAATTCGTATTTATCGTCCGTCGTAAATCTTCGCAACGCCAAATTTCTAAATTATTTCAAGTGTCCATGAATATTTTATAACTGCTACATTCAAGCTCTTTCACGAACTCATGGAATTTTCGCCACAAAACTTTTCGAATACATTTATTTTAAATAAGCACTGCTTAATATGTTGAAGCAGTTTCTGAAACGTAAACGAACATAGTTTTCACTGCTTTCTGCTAAGATACATATTCGTGATGTCTCCAAAAACGTGAAGCTAGGAAGTAAAAAATAATAACAGTAGGAGTCATTATTTAAAATTACTCATACAGTTAGATTAATCTCCTTGCACAACACGAAAAACTCTCAAAAATTTTATTTAAAAACAAATTGCTGATTTTCCCTCGATTTTATGTCTGTTGTAAGACTAAACTACTATTTTGTAATGTGTATTGCTAAATATTTAGATTGTCCCATATCAAGTCACGTGCTCTGTGGTTCATTTTGAATTGTCTGACTTTCAAAATATAATAACTGTATTTCAATTTCTTTAAAATAGTGTCCAAGGATCGGCTTATGTTTATAAAAGTTAATTTAACATTGTCACAATTTAGTATTGCTTCTTGCAATATTTGAACAATTGGTTATTCACGAACAGAACATTGGTGTATATACTCTTGGCTATCGAGTTTGATGGTTCTTGTAGTATTCTTGATTAAGTGCATCATAAATTTCTTGAGTTATTGTACATCAGTACTCTTCTATAATGTATTTATTCAAAAAATTATGTTCACACATGATAAATGGATGATTATATGATGAGTACATTATAAATTCGTTGAGGATACACGATAATACCATGTGATAAATGGATACCACATGATGAGTTCGTGATTGATTTTATTTATTTATTATTTTTTTTTTTGTTTTATCTACAACAACTTTTTATTTTATCTTTTTAAATTGCATTTTTGAAAAGGAATTTAATAATAAATGATTCATTCTCAAATAATATATGTTTAATTATGAAAAATAATTACAAAAAAAATGTACGCATTATAACTATAATTTAAAAAAAAAGATTAATTTTTTAAAATATTAAAAAGATCTTAGTGAATTTTAACAACATACGTTTATATAGTATTAGTGAAAAAAAAAATAGAAAATATGCGTTAAACATGTTTCTAGTGAAATACATAAGAAGTTTTAAAATTAAATAGACATAGTTATTACAACGATGTACTGATTTTTCTCGTAAAGAGCCCAAAAAAAAAAAAAAAAAAAAAAAAAAAAACGTTTTTTGATGTAAACATAATTAGGAAGAATCAAATTCTAGAAAAGTTTAAACTCCGTTAAACGACTTGTATTTTCAATGCTACACTGTTTCAAACATTTGTTTTTATTAAAAGAACAACGTTTCCTGTTTGCTTCATTTCACATGAAAATTTATCGCAGAGACTTTGTATGTAATATGAGATGCAAATCTACATTGTTGGTTTAATATTAATTATAACAAGTAGAATGCCCAACCTTTACAGTTAATAATACTTCTTATTAAAATTAAAAAATAATCTATATGCTCTTTAAAAATATTTTTAATTTAATTATTGATAACTTAATGATTAAATTAAATTATTTATTTATTTAATCCTATTCAGCAGTGCAAAGAAAAAAATACAAATACATTAAAAAAGTTTGCATAAGTATTTTACATATGAGTTACTTTTGAAATGATAATAATTACTTTTGAAAAGAAAATGAAATAAATTATAACCACTGTTAAGCAATTTGCTATAAATAATAATACCTATAAAAATATTTTATTTAACACTTCTTCAAAATTTAATTCATCCCTTGATGATTAAATATTGTGAAATTTAAAGTTTTTAATTTGATAAATTCATTGAAAGAATTTTTAATTAATAATAAGTTCATTGTATTGTTTCATTAATAAATTGACATTAAAGGGGGAAAAAATAATCATGGGGAAAAAATATTTCGCATCCCATTTTCTGCGAAATGTTAATTTTAAAAATCCAAAATTCGTTCAGAGCGTCGATTAAACATTCATAAAATCTCCGTAGCAATCCAGAAATAATAAACAGCATAATGTATCCAATAAAGCTGAGTAAACAGAGCGCACGGCTCTCAAATTTCATTGGTCGGAACGTTTTTTTCCTACTTTATGCCAAGAATTTTCCTTATTCGCGTTATCACCTGGGGATTTTCTGTGCGAAACTGACGACAGTCAAAAAATGTCTTCGTCGCTTAAAAATTGTACGAATAAAAAGAATAAAGAAACTGAAAAGAAACAAAAAAAAAAATTGTCTCGTGTAAAGGATGGAATATTAAATGGAAATGAAACAAAAGACAGATAGCTCATTAATTTGTAAGAGATAAAGAAATCCTTCGTTTTTATGCGAATACACAGAATGAAATGTTAATATATGCGTAAAAATCCCCAAACTTTGCTTCGCGAATCAGAATAATAGGAGAAGACAGGGAAGATATTTAGGCTCTGGAGGGGAAAAAAAAGATAGGGGAAAAAAATGTAAATATTTCGGCGAATATATTTTGGATCGAGTGAATAAATCTGTTATGTGAGTGAAAAATCCCTAACGCAGTTGTTGATACTTAAGCGCAAAAGCAATATTTGTCGAAATGTTTAGTTTTATATCCTTAACAAGATTTACGATTCCAGACTCAAGGCATCTTTCGCTTCTTTAGCTAAAAGGAATAATGCTGCTTTCTGTTCATCTTTCCCAGTCACATAACATATTTTAAATAGTTTTCTAAGGTTTAAATGGGTTTGAATAACAAGAAAAGGTTCAACAAAAAATAAATATATTTTGTTAGTTTATCTTTCTTTATTTTTAGTAATTGCTTTTAAATGCAAAAACAATTTATTAAAACAAAAACTTTTTAAAGCACTAACATATAATATAGGTTTCCTTATTTTCAAAATGTAATCAATTCCAGTAAATTTCAACTGAAATGAACATTTATAGGAGCATTATCTGGTGGATACGTTCCTTATTTTTTTATTCTTTCGGGCAGATCTCCTGGCCTAGGGATTTATCAAGTATGTCTCCAGCATATATACTTTAGTTTAATATTGGCTTTGCATGCCCGGATTTGAATTTTCTTTATTCAATTTATCAAGTAAGCCATATAAAAATACAATTACATCATTAGGAATGGCAGAAACGTTTTCTAATACCATGAATTATTGAATTACATAAATTTTTTTTTTATAATGTAGTGATAATATATTGTTAACGTGAGAAAACTAGAAATAACATTGGACCGCAGTGTGTTTGCTTTGTAACTTTAAGAAACAGAGATTTGGTTAGTTAATAAGAAACAATATTTTGTTTATTTTGTATCGTCTATAAAGAAGCCTATATAAAATGATTCCAAAACTTTGTATTTCATTTCAATACATTAAAAATCACGATGTAAGCTAATCAGAAACCACGAGTTAGATCTTATTTTAAACAGATTTCTTTATTGTTTTGGCCTTTACAAACTCATAGACCCATTTAAATATTGGCAATAATTAGGACACGAAGGATCAACATTGATTATTGTGACATAGGAACCATGTTTTCCTGGAAGGATGTTTTCTTTTTTCAATCCACATTCACTTTGCTACTTAGAGTTCTTTAAAGAAAAGAATCTCCAGGGTCCACGCATGGATGTACGGACCAGTCACTTTTTCAAGTTCGTCTCCAGAGGGAAGACATCTTGTCAAGTTGTCACCCCGTCTGCTATTTTAATCTATCGGCAGGAAAGCGCCTCTTCCATTGTGTACTGCAGTTTCTTTGTCCTCCTCGTCCGTTTTTCGATCTTCCGTCTTAATTTTACTGTCTCCTGTCTTTTGATTTTGTTGCGCCATTTTTTTTTTCTTTACTTCTCCCGCCTTGGAGAACATGGCTGCCGTGGGAATAGCAGAATAAAACATAGTTATTTTTCTCAAAGGAATTTTCTGGAAAGAATGAGGTGCATTGGAAGAAATACCTGTTGAACATCTAGGGAAGAAATTTAAACTTCTGGACAGGAATTTGGCGTGAAATATGGCACGGATTTGTTAGGGATTTCTGAAGTTGAGCACGAATTTGGAATTGTTGTTTTCGACCATTGTAATATTGCTTCTGAGATTTATTGCTTGTTTCCTTTATTTGGCATTGAAATGCTATTGGGGTTAAAATAAAATGGTTACTAGGTTTTTATTATAGATGTTTAATAATATTTAACTAAGCAGATTAAGTCTGTGATTAAAAAGGTCTATTTTTGTTAAATCATTTTGGTTGATTGAAACAAAATTCGAATAAAATTTGTGTGATTTTCGATAAAAGCGATTTTATTTGTATTTATGCCAATCATTATAAATTTCTAAATACTTAACTAAGAATATTAAATCTATGATGAAAGAAGTCTATTTTTGTTAAGTCATTTTGGTTGATTGAAACAAAATTCAAATAAGATTTGGGTGATTTTCGATAAAAAACGATTTTGTACGCATTTATGCCAATTATTATAAATTTATAAACATTTAACTAAGCAGATTAAGTCTGTGATTAAAAAAGATTATTTTTGTTAAGTAATTTTGGTTGATTGAAGTAAAATTCGAATAGATTTGTGTGATATTCGATAAAAAACGATTTTGTTTGCAACTATGACAATTATTATAAATTCAGTTCAAATCGTAAGGTCGTTTTTTTTACACATATTTAATGGCTTATAGAAAAAGTGGTAATCTCAATTTAAAAATGTGGCAGATATTTTTTAAACTTACTACAAAACTTAACTTACTTTTAAAGTTAACTTTTTAAACTTACTACTTTACAATACTACAAAAAAATTATTTTAAATGATTATTCCATTATTATTCGATTTGTACTCTTACATTTGGATATGAAGTTTTGTTGGAATTTACTTAATTAATAACAACTGCATGTCCTGTAACAGTTCTTTTTAAATATATTTTTCTTTATTCAAAATTTTGTAAGAAACATAAAAATAATTAAAAATTTTAAATGTCTTAGCTTTCAAAATTTATCAGAACAAATTATAAAAGTTTATTATTAATTAAATTTACTAGAAAAAAATTCAGCACTCAAAAACTTTTCAGTAGATTAAAAATAGAATTCCCATATTTAAAACGAACAATTATTAAAAAAAAAATTTAAAAAATTGAAATTATTGTATAAATAAAAATTCTTTCTGTTCAACAAATGTTCAACAAATTGAAGATATCTTATTTTTTTTAAAAATATTTCAGCTATTTCTATTATCAAAAATTACTTTTTCTTTTCCAGAGGCTGTCTTTGACATTAATTGTTATAAAAAAAATATTTCTCAAATCATTAAAAAAATAATTTAACTTTATTATACAGCATTATATAACTTCTGCAAAAAAAAAAAGATGACGAAAAAAACAACATCCCATACCCAGTGTTAATACCTGCTATCCATGCATTTACTCGACATAATTTGACAAATTCCTCGATGTAGATTTTAGTATAAACCCCAACAACTCTCGACCGTAAATAAAAAGAAATCCACACGCACCCCAACTCTCTCTACTTCTTAATCTTGATGAGTTAATTTCAAAGTTTATCAGAACAAATTATAAAAGTTCATTATTAATTAAATTCATAAAAAAACATTTCATATTAAAAATAAAATTCCCAAATTTAAAATGAAATAATATTTTTAAAAAATTTTAAAAATTAAAATTAAAATACAAATAAAAAATACCTCTAATCAGCATACTGAAAATAACTGAAATAGCAAAAAAAAAAAAAAAAAAATTTCTTTGATCAAAAATTCCTTTTTCTTTTCTAGCGGGTGCCTTCTATAAAAAAAAAAATTTTTTTTCGACTGGCTTTCAAATCATTAAAAAAATAATTTAACTTCATTATACAGCATTATGTAACTTCTGCAAAAAAACAACACCATCCCATATCTAGTGTTAATACCTGCTATCCTTGTTCTTACTCGACATATTTTGACAAATTCCTCGTTGTAGATTTCAGTATAAACCCCAACAACCCTCGACCGTAAATAAAAAGAAATCCAACACACACCCCTTCTATCCACTTCTTAATCTTGATAAGTTAATTTCAAAGCTTATCAGAACAAATTATAAAAGTTCATTATTAATTAAATTCATATAAAAAAAAAAAAAAAAAAAAAAAAAAAAAAAAACATTCTGTACTGGAAAAAACTTTTCATATTAAAAATAGAATTCCCAAATTTAAAATAAACTATTATTTTTTTAAAAAAATTTAAAAATTGAAATTAAAAAAGATAAATTAAAATTCCTTCTGTTCATTATTAATTAAATTTAGGAAAAAAAAACATTATGCATTCAAAAAACTTTTCATGTTAAAAATAGAATTTCCAAATTTAACTATTATTTAAAAAAAAATTGAAATTAGAAGATAAATAAAAATTCGATCTAATCAACACACTGATGCTAACTGAAATAATAATTAAAAAAATATTTCTTTTATCAAAAATTACTTTTTCTTTTCTAGAGGCTGCTTTTGGCTTTTTAGATGCTGTTAGTTGTTATAAAAAAATATTTCTGGACTGGCTTTCAAATCATTAAAAAAATAATTTAACTTCATTATACGGCATTATGTAACTTCTGCAAAAAAGAAATAAATAAAAAAAAAAAAAGAAAGAAAGAAAGCACATCACAAAAAAAAGCAACATCCCATATCTAGTGTGTTAATACCTGCTATACATGTCTTTACTCGACATAATTTGACAAATTCCTCGTTGTAGATTTCAGTATAAACCCCAACAACCCTCGACCGTAAATAAAAAGAAATCCAACACACACCCCATCTCTCTCTACTTCTTAATCTTGATAAGTTAATTTCCACCTACTGGCATCCAAAGCAGAAGGAACGTCCCCCCTTTTTACTTGGCGCACCAAATCCAGTCCGCTCTGCAGTTAATTAAGAAGGACTATCTGCATCCGATCTCGTTAAAAACTGAGTCATTCAGTGATTTGGAAATGACTGAGAATGTGCTTTTGATTAAGAAAAAAGAAAAAGTAGGGGGTGGTGGAGGAATGGAATGGATATAGCCTTTGTCTTCAGGCTGTCAACGCTCTCTAATGCATGGAAGGATGCTCCTAAACTCTTTTAATTGCATTGCGCAAAAATATTTCGCAGAGCAGTCTTCTTGACGATTTAGAGAACTTGAGGAGCAGCCGTAATTGATTCGATTTTAAAAAAGTGGTGAAAAATGGGAAGGTGGATTATTTTAGAATATGCGTTACTTAATCTAATCAAAGAGTGAGGTAATTGTTTTAGACAGTCAAGATATGGAAACAGAAAAAGCTTTTATTAAATCTTTTCTATTTATATCTCTATGAACAGAAAAAAACTATAATTGATATCAATACGTAAGTGATTATTATACATGAATCAAATATTATTTCATATTAAATATGCTCCTTAATATGTACAGAAAAAGTTATCATTTTGAAATTATAAATAATCCATGTATAAGAAGGAAAATCAATTGTTTTAAAGAAATCTCCAGAGTACCTTCTTCATTGGCGCAACAGTTCAATGTTGGGCCAAGACCGTCTGCTTTCTGTCAGATTCACGAGATAATCTTTTTTTTACGAGGTAGAATTTTAGCCCTACGCCCATCGCTCTACATTATTATTAGAGTGATATCTAAGGTTTAAAGAGGATTCATGCCCACTACAAACAGCCATGTCACAGCCAGAATTCTATCTCGAATCCTATGGCACCGAGTAACAGTCACTCGGACATTACGCCACACACACAATACCTGTAGTCTTCAATTAATATCAGAATATTCTTTTTAAATTCCTCTTTCTCATCATATAAATTTCAACATGAAATATATGAAAAGAACCTTCAATTAATATCTGAATATTTTTTTAAAATTCATCTTTCTCATCATATACATTTCAACATAAAATATATGAAAGGAAGCTACAATTTATAGCTGAATATTCTTTTTAATTTCGTATTTCTCATCACAGGCATTTCGACACAAAATATATGAAAGGAACCTTTAATTAATATCTGTATATTCCTATTAATTTCGTATTTCTCATCACATGCATTTCGGCATAAAACATATGAAAGGAACCTTTAATTAAATACTGAATATTCAACATAAAATATATGAAAGGAACCTTCAATTAAAAACTGAATATTCAACATAAAATATATGAAAGGAACCTCCAATTAATATCTGAATATTCCTTTTAATTTCCTATTTCTCATCACATGCATTTTGACATAAAACATATGAAAGGAACCTTTAATTAAATACTGAATATTCAACATAAAATATATGAAAGGAACCTTCAATTAAAAACTGAATATTCAACATAAAATATATGAAATGAACCTTTAATTAATATCTGTATATTCCTATTAATTTCGTATTTCTCATCACATGCATTTCGACATAAAACATATGAAAGGAACCTTTAATTAAATACGGAATATTCAACATAAAACATATGAAAGGAACCTTCAGTTAAAAACTGAATATTCAACATAAAATATATGAAAGGAACCTCCAATTAATATCTGAATATTCCTTTTAATTTCGTATTTCTCATCACATGCATTTCGACATAAAACATATGAAAGGAATCTTTAATTAAATACTGAATATTCAACATAAAACATATGAAAGGAACCTTCAATTAAAAACTGAATATTCAACATAAAATATATGAAAGGAACCTCCAATTAATATCTGAATATTCCTTTTAATTTCCTATTTCTCATCATATACATTTCAACATAAAACGTATAAAAGAAATCTTCAATTAATGCCTAAATATTTCTTTCAATTTCGTAATTTTGATTATCGTACTTTTCATCATATTCATTTCATATAAAATATATGAAAGGATAATTCATCGACATGGTAGGTTAACATTCGACACATATAAAAATATGCTTTGACTTATTTACTAAATTTGAAGAATGTTAGAACACTTGCTACTGGCAGGTACATTCTCTCTTAGTCTATGTAGCCCACAGACATAGTGCAGAGTGCATTAAATGCGCAAGTTGTTTGGGCCAGTGGAACAATATCTGAGGCCAGATACATTGTACACATAGTTGTAGGCGATGCAGTTAAGTTCGTAAGCCGCTGCAAGGCGAACAGTGATTACGCACCCCAACTGCCATTGTAGTTAAATTCAGTAAGCTGGGAATTATTACAAAACTAGGATATTAGTGGATTGTGCTTCAGTATAGTTTTGAGTATCATGGCTGACTGGAAGCAGATAATGTCCTCTTGAATTACTTTAATACTATGAAGGAAAAATACTAAATGTACAATACTAAATACAAATGCAATATAATATACAAATACTAAATACAAGTGCAATATGATATACAAATGCAAAATATAATATACAAATATTAGATACAAATCAATATCATATACAAATACTAAATACAAATGGAATATAATATGCAAATACTAAATGCAAATGGAATATAATATACAAATACTAAATGCAAATGGAATATAATATACAAATACTAAATACAAATGCTATATAATATACAAATGCAAAATATAATATACAAATATTAGATACAAATCAATATCATATACAAATACTAAATACAAATGGAATATAATATACAAATATTAAATGCAAATGGAATATAATGTACAAATACTAGATACAAATGCAATATAATATACAAATACTAAATAGAAATGCAATATAATATACAAATAATAAATACAAATGCAATATAATATACAAGTACTAGATACAAATATAATATAAAAATACTAGATATACTAAATATACATACTGATACTAAAATGATTTGAAAAGTTTTACGCCTACCAACTTTCTCAATTTAGAGAGTCTCTCGAATTTCGACCCCTTCTATCGAACTCTTTAACTGTATATAAATCTCCAGAATTTTATCAAATTCAGGAAATGCCCTTCAAAAAGGAATTAGTGTACAAATAGAGAGAATTTGGAAGAAAATCTCTAACGATGAAACAGTGAAAATAATCAGAGTCATCATACGAAAAAATTGAGAACGTTATATTTTTTTCTTTCTAATGCAGCTGGCAAACACTTAGACAGCTTGGTCTTGGATGCCTTAAGGCAAGCGCTGCACAGACGTTACTCACTTTGCATTACCCAGGGGGCGCGTGTAACTTGAAGATAAACCACGGGCGGGGAGTAACAATGCCCCCGCAACGCTCTACGATCGTACTAGACCGGGACCTTATAAAGTTCGATAAACATCATTCGAACATGCTGAGTAAAAGTTAAAAAAAGTAATGCTTTATTTAGCGCTATAGCATTATTTGTGTAGAATACCTATTTACTTTGTTTATAGTCGAAAATAATTCACCTGTAGTTAAGAGACAATTTTTTTATTTATTCTTTTATTTTGTTTCTTATAGTTTGTTTATTTTTAGTATAGTTGTGCTTATTTTGCAAATTCCTTATTTAATTTAAAATTACCTATACCAAATATTTGAAATTTTTTTATTCCCCGAAGTTGGCAGCTATGGTATTGTTTTTCTCATAAAAACCGTTTCTGATAGCACTTGTCCTATCATTTCTACAGAAGATTTTATAATAAACAATGATTTGCCGATATAAGCTTGAATTTTTCTAACCTAAGCAATTTAATTCCTTACTAACGAAATTATTTTTAATTTTTATTTTAAATACTAACACGTGTTTATCCTGTTATGAGTTAAAAAAATGTACAGCAACAATTTTTCATACTATGTGATATTGTTTTAGACCAGGGGTCTCCAAACTACGGCCCGCGGGCCAAATCCGGCCCGCCAATGTCATCCATCCAGCCCACGACAGCAAATAGCTTATTGTTGCTGTAATAAGTTGGATGAAAAAACATAGAATGACAATAACTCGGTTTTATTGACTTGCTAGGTAAAGCTTAATGGCAAGCATAATACGCAAAAAATTTAACTTAAGCACAACAACTAACAGATAATTGAATTGAATCCGACTAACATTACACTGAAGTGACAAAAGTCATGGGATAGCAATATGCAAATTTTCAGATGGCAGTAGCATCGCGTAGAACAGGTATAAATGCGCAGTGCTTTCGCAGAGCTTTCATTTCTGTTCAAGTTATTCATGTGAAGAGGTTTTGACGTGATGATGACCGCACGACGGGAATTAACAGACTTTGAACGCGGAATGTTAGTTGGAGCTAGACGCATGGGTCATGCCATTTCGGAAATCGTTAGGGAATTCAACATTCCCAGATCCACTGTGTCAAGAGTGTGCCGAGAGTATGAAATTTCAGGCATAACATCCCACCATGGACAGCGCAGTGGTCGACCGCCTGCACTTAACGACCGAGACCGGCGACGTCTGCAAAGAGTCGTAAATTCTAACAGACAAGCAACACTGCGTCAAATAACCGCAGAAATCAATGTGGGACGTACAAGAGACTTGTCTGTTAGAACTGTGCGGAGAAATATGGCTTTCTTGGGCTATTCCAGCAGAAGACCGACTCGAGTGCCTTTACTGACAGAACGACATCGCTTGCAGCGACTCTCGTGGGCACGTGAGCATATCGGTTGGTCCCTAGATGAATGGAAAACCGTGGCCTGGTCCGATGAGTCACGATTTCAGTTGGTAAGAGCTGATGGTAGGGTTCGAGTGTGGCGCAGATCCCACGAAGCCATGGACCCAAACTGTCAGCAAGGCACTGTTCAAGCTGGTGGTGAAGACTTCCAACGACTTGTTGAGTCCATGCCACGTCGAGTTGTTGCACTTCGCCGGGCGAAAGGAGGGCCGACACGATATTAAGAGGTATCCCATGACTTTTGCCACTTCAGCGTATAAACTAGTGAACATCCCGCGGTTACCCTCGGTAGTTATGTTGGGGTGAAGAGTATCGCATATGTATGTATATCGATGTTTGGAATGTATATATCCGGAATCAAACATAGGATTTTTATCCTGAAAATCCCCCAGGAACGCAATAATCTTGAAATTATAGATAATGGCAGAAAAATTAAAACGGTTTTTGCCCTTGGAACTTCCTGGAGTAAACAGTGTGGCCCTAAGGCTGGAAAGTTTGGAGATCCCTGTTTCAGACAAATGAGGTGCCGGACGACGTTGAGATCCAGATTCGATTAATATTGCCCATGTTCAATGTTATGAATTTCTATGGTTTACGTTGATGTATTGTTTGGTGTCATCAGCATTAAATTGATTTACCCTTTTTTGTGAGACCGTGGGTTTTCTCAAGTCTTTGCAATACCAATCTTACATTACTTATGACAGCAGTTGATGTTGGTTTAAATTTTTCATATTACTACTGCAGACTTCATTCACATTACATTATTCATATTTCTGCTCATGGTGATCTCAGAACCACAAAAACAATAACCATTTTGAAAATGCAGCACTTAATATTTTGGTTGGGTTAAAAGTCGAAAAATCTAATCACGATCTACGACTACGAAAACTGTATTGTGATAATTTTAGTAATATTTGTTACAAAATACTATATATCCGTCTCCATTGGCTTCAGTGGGCAGAGTTCGTCTGTCAACTAGCAGATTTCGAGACAGGAAATGTTTTCTTTTAACGAGGGTTTTCAGCAAGTTTCTCGACAGTCATAATGGATTGCAACCTACGGTTTAAAGTGAATTCCAAGACACTATACAAACATCCAGAGTGGCAGTCACTCGGCAATCAGGGTCCCGTACTAGATATAATTGTCAGTTAGTACAAAAATTGTAAACATATGTTTAACATTTTCATGTATTATTAGGATTATTATGCACGAATTATTAGGATTAATATGCACGAATTATTAGGATTATTATGCACGAATTATTAAAGGATTATTAGATTGTTTATGATTAGGATAAAAAAATCGAATGATAATTATTACTAGCACAAAAAACTTAGTTAATTCTAATTTAATAAATATTAACAGAACTTTACATGTAATTTAATTGGTTGTTTGTATTATAAATAGACGATAATTTATAGAATGTCAGAGTCTAAGGCGATATCATTCTTTAGGAGATTTTTAAGGGAGATTAGGAAGACGGATATAGGTGAACAATATGCATTACACAAAAAATATAGCTAAAATACTTCTGTACAAAAATAGTTCTTGTTTAAAATCTTTCATTGTAGAATGATTATAAGAGGAACATTTCATTGCATTATTCAAACAATTTATTAAATAAGAAACTGATGGTTTTGACTAATCCATTATTAACGTAAGCATTTAAGAAAATATATTTACATTAAATTTAATTTTATATGTTGAAAGAATCCAACGTGCTTTTTAGAAAAAACGTACAGACATTAACTATTGAAGGCAAACCTGAGGAATTCAGTTTCATGTCAAAAAACACCAAAAGAGAAAAAAAATTAAAAAATAAATAAAAGAAAAAGAAAGAAAAAGTAATTTCCTTCAGGAAAGACGCCATCTTGGATTCGGGGAAAGGTTGTCTCTCTTTTCGATGCGTTTTAGTGACGTTTTTTTTTGCCTGTATTACCTGCAAGTAAAAACTAAATAAAACACAAACACACACACAAGAGAAGGTAAAAAAAAAAGTCCGGCGAGTCAGTCTAGATTCGCCGTGTATTTCCCAGGAGAACCGTAGAGCGTCCTTTTCTGTTTTCTAGGCATACTATTTATTATTATTTACTTGCAAACGTCGGCTTTTTTTTTATTTGTATTTTCCCCTTATTCCAACCCCCCCGTTCCCGTGCTCTGCCCCGCCTGTACCCTACATCCCTTAAGCCTCGTGTCGCGTTTAAAATATTCATTCCGGACCGATTTTCGCCCTAGCTGTAACTGTAACGGCAAGACTCAAGGTGTTATGGGATTGGAGGCTGGCTGACAAAAGGCGCAAATATTTGCTATTGCCCGTAACCGGGGCTTCAACACATCCTTTACGGATTCGCCCCTGCGGTTTTTTGAACCTCGAGTTCTCGTTTTTCAAAACCATTTTACCTTTGAATGCGCGCAAAATAGATACAGCGTTTTTAGGTTTAGGTTTTTAGAATGGCGGGAAGACAGAACAAAAAAAAGTGTTCGAAAAGAAGTATGCACAAACTGGAACGACGCCTTTTTTTCGCTGCGTCTGTTGCTTTTCAAGCGTATTTGCATTTTTGAATACTAGACTATTTTTTTATTTCTTCCTTTCAAACATGGGAATATACTGGATTAGATTAGAACAAAAATGTTATTTTTTATTGCAGATTGGGGACCCATCTCTACTTTTTTATTTCAATGTTTTTTTTATATTTTTCATCATTCAAATATTAGCCGGCTAACAGAAATTAGATACAGGTTACTACAAAAGTACACATATTTTTTTTGTGACATGCTAATATGTGATATGCCATGTATATTTGTGATATGCTAGTATATGATATGCAATATATATTTGCCATATGCTAGTATGTGATATGCGATATTTATTTGTGATATGCGATATTTATTTGTGATATGCCATATTTATTTGTGATATGCTAGTATAAGATATGGCATATTTATGTTATGTGCTAGTATGTGTAATATACCATATTTATGTGATATGCTAGTACGTGTTATATACGATATGAACCCTCCATTGCATTATTCAAACAATTTATTATTGTTCAAATAACAATAATAAATTATTGTTCAACATAACATTGTTCAAATAACAATAATAAATCATTGTTCAACATAACATTGTTCAAATAGCAATTATTGTTCAAATAAGAACTGACGATTTTCACTAATCCATTGTGAAACGTAAGCATTTAAGAAAATATATTTACAATAAATTCACTTTTATATATTGAAAGAATCCAACGTGCGTTTTAGGAAAACGTACATGCATTAACTATTGCAGGCAAACCATGAGGACTTCGGTTTCATGTCAAAAAACGCCAAAAGAGAAAAAAAAAAAAAATGAATAAATAAATAAAAGAAAAAGGAAGAAAAAGTAATTTCCTTCAGGAAAGACGCCATCTTGTATTCGCGAAAGGTTGTCTCTCTTTTTGACGCGTTTTAGTGACGTTTGGTTTTTGCCTGTATTACCTGCAAGCAAAAACTAAATAAAACACAAACACACACACACACACACACACACGCACACACACGCACACACACACGCACACACACACACAAGAAAAGGTAAAAAAAAAAGTCCGGCGAGTCAGTCTAGATTCGCCGTATATTTCCCAGGAGAACCGTAGAGCGTCCTTTTCTGTTTTCTAGGCATACTATTTATTATTATTTACTTGCAAACGTCGGCTTTTTTTTTATTTGTATTTTCCCCTTATTCCAACCCCCCCGTTCCCGTGCTCTGCCCCGCCTGTACCCTACATCCCTTAAGCCTCGTGTCGCGTTTAAAATATTCATTCCGGAACGATTTTCACCCTAGCTGTAACTGTAATGGAAAGACTCAAGGTGTTATGGGATTGGGGGTTGGCTGGTAAAAGGCGCATATATTTGCTATTGCCCGTAACAGGGCTTCAACACATCTTTACGGATTCGCCCCTGCGGTTTTTTGAACCGAGTTCTCGTTTTTCAAAACCATTTTACTTTTGAATGCGCGCAAAATAGATACAGAGGTTTTAGGTTTAAGTTTTTAGACTGGCGGCAAGAGAGAGAAAAAAAAAGTGTTCGAAATGAAGTATGCACAGAGTGGAACGACGCTTTTTTTCGCTGCATGTGTTTCTTTTCAAGCGTATTTGCAAGTTTGAATAATGTCCTATTTTTTTTCTTTCTTTCAAAGAGATGGAAGTATACTGCAGGAGATTAGAACAAAAATGTTAGTTTTTTTATTGTAAATAATGTCTGCCGTTGCTATCTTTTCTTTGCCTTTGTTTTTATATTTCACATCATTCAAAAATTAACTGGACAGATCGAAATTCGCTACAGGTTACTACAGCAGTACTGGCATTTATTTTTGTTATGCTAGTATCTGATATGCGATATTAATTTGTGATATACTAGCATGTGATATGCTAGTATGTGATATTTAGTTGACATATGCTAGTATGCGATATTTATTTGTGGTATGCTAGTATGTGATATGCTATATTTATATGTGATATGTTATAACTTATATGTGATATGAGATATGCGATAGTTATTTGTGATGTGCTAGTATGTGATATGTGATAATTGTCATGTGCTAGTATGGGATATGCGATATTTATTTGTGATATGCGATATATTTACTTATGATAGGCTAATATGTGATATGCGATATATTTACTTATGATAGGCTAGTATGTGAAATGCGATATTTACTTATGATATGCGATACCTATTTTTGATCTGCTAGTATCATATGTTTGATGCGATATTTGTTTGTGGTATTTTTCTCACCACAAATGATAAAAATTTTCAAAAATATGCATTTTTCTAGGATACCTTGATACGCAGGATACGTTGATTCAAATGGCTTTTGCTAAAAATTTAATTTTATACATAAAACTAAATATTTAAATTTGAAACTTTATTATATTATATTATTTATATGTAATACATTACTCTGCATTTATTACAATGCATGTAGGCCAGTTATGATTCGCTGACTACCCGGAATTATTTTTGAGGACAAAAAGGTTTGTTAGTGTAACATGGACCACCCCGCAGGTATGCACCAGTAGTACCAAGGGTAGAGTTCTAGTGGTGCACTGTCACTACAATGTAGCAAGCAGGAACAAACATGTCTTAGCAGACTGATTAGTGGTCACCTCAGATCTCTGTCTTATTACAACAGTAGCAATACCTACACAATGTGCACCCATACAGGTTACTACGAAAGTACCGACATTTATTTGTGATATGCTAGTATGTGATATGTCATATTTATGTGATATGCTAGTATGTGTGATATGCCATATTTATGTGATATGCGATATCAACCTTTCATTGCATTATTCAAACAGTTTATTAAATAAGAAACTGATGGTTTTAACTAATCCATTATTAACGTCTGCATTTAAGAAAATACATTTGAGTTTATAATTTTATATATTGAAAGAATCCAGCGTGCTTTTAGAAAGAAGGTACAGCCATTAACTATTGAAGGCAAACCACGAGGACTTCAGTTTCATGTCAAAAAACACCAAAAGAGAAAAAAAAAATGAAAAAATTAATAAAAGAAAAAGTAATTTCTTTCAGGAAAGACGCCATCTTGGTTTCGGGGAAAGGTTGTTCCTCTTTTCGATGCGTTTTAGTGGTGTTTTTTTTTTTGCCTGTATTACCTGCAAGTAAAAACCTAAATAAAACACAAACACACACACAAGAGCAGATAGAAAAAAAAAGTCCAGCTAGTCAGTCTAGATTCGCCGTGTATTTCCCAGGAGAACCGTAGAGCGTCCTTTTCTGTTTTCTAGGCATACTATTTATTATTATTTACTTGCAAACGTTGGATTTTTTTAATTTTTATTTTTCCCTTATTCCAACCCCTATTACTGTGCTCTGCCCCGCCTGTACCCTACATCCCTTAAGCCTCGCGTCGCGTTTAAAATATACATTCCGGAACGATTTTCGCCTTAGCTGTAACTGTAATGGCGAGACTCAAGGTGTTATGGGATTGGGGGCTGGCTGGTAAAAGGCGCAAATATTTGCTATTGCCCGTAACGGGGCTTCAACACATCTTTACGGATTCACCCCTGCGGTTTTTTGAACCGTGTTCTCGTTTTTCAAAACCATTTTACTTTTGAATGCGCACAAAATGGATACAGCATTTTTAGGTTCAGGTTTTTAGAATGGCGGGAGAAGAGAGAAAAAAAAAATGTTCGAAATGAACTATGCAAAGAGTGGAACGACGCATTTTTCGCTGCATCTGTTTCATTTCAAGCGTATTTGTATGTTTGAATAATAGCATATTTTTTTTCTTCCTTTCAAAGATGGAAGTATATTGGAGAAGATTAGAACAAAAATATTATTTTTTTATTGCAGAAGGAGGTATCATTTCTACCTTTCCATTGCATAGGTTTTTATATTTCACGTCATTCAAATATTAACTAGGCAGGCAGGATTGCGTACAAAAGTACCGACATTTATCTGTGATATGCTAGTATGTGGTATGCGATATTTATTTGTGATATCTAGTATATGATATGCGATATTTATTTGTGATATTCTAGTATGTGATATGCGATACTTATTTGTGATATGCAAGTATATGATATGCCATATTTATGTGATATGCTAGTACGTGTGATATGAACCTTTCATTGCATTATTCAAACAGTTTATTAAATAAGAAACAGATGGTTTTCACTAATCCATTATTAACGTGAGCATTTAGAGAAAATATATTTACAATAAATTTACTTTTATATTTTGAAAGAATCCCACGTGCTTTTTAGAAAAAAACGTACAGGCATTAACTATTGAAGGCAAACCATGAGAACTTCAGTTTCATGTCAAAAAAACAACCAAAAGAGAAAAAAAAAAAAATGAAAAAATAAATAAAAGAAAAAGAAAGAAAAAGTAATTTCCTTCAGGAAAGACGCCATCTTGGATTCGGGGAAAGGTTGTCTCTCTTTTCGATGAGTATTAGTGACGGTTTTTTTTTTTTGCCTGTATTACCTGCAAGTAAAAACTAAATAAAACACAAACACACACGCACACACAAGAGAAGATAAAAAAAAAAAGTCCGGCTAGTCAGTCTAGATTCGCCGTGTATTTCCCAGGAGAACCGTAGAGCGTCCTTTTCTGTTTCCTAGGCATACTATTTATTATTATTTACTTGCAAACGTTGCCTTTTTTTATTTTTATTTTCCCCTCATTCCACCCGCATCCCCCTTTGCCGTCCTCTGCCCCGCCTGTACCCTACATCCCTTAAGCCTCGTGTCGCGTTTAAAATATTCATTCCGGAACGATTTTCGCCCTAGCTGTAACTGTAACGGCAAGACTCAAGGTGTTATGGGATTGGAGGCTGGCTGTTAAAAGGCGCAAATATTTACTATTGCCCTTTAACGGGGCTTCAACACATCCTTTACGGATTCGCCCCTGCGGTTTTTTGAACCGAGTTCTCGTTTTTCAAAACCATTTTACTTTTGAATGCGCGCAAAATAGATACAGCGTTTTTAGGTTTAGGTTTTTAGAATGGTCGGAAGAGAGAAAAAAAGTGTTCGAAATGAACTATACACAGAGTGGAACGGCGCCTTTTTTCGCTGCATCTGTTTCTTTTCAAGCGTATTTGCATGTTTGAATAATGGACTATTTTTATTTTTTTCTTTCAAAGATGGAAGTATATTGGAGGAGATTAGAACAAATTTTTTTTTATTGCAAAAGGAGGTGCCATTCTCACCTTTTTCTTGCCAGGTTTTTATTTTTTACATCATTCAAATATTAAAAGGCTAGACAGAAATTAAATTCAGGTTACTATACAAGTACAGACATTTATTTGTGATATGCTAGTATGTGATATGCGACATTTATTGGGTAGTATGCTAGTATGGGATATGCAATATTTATGTGTCATATGATAGTATGTGATATGCATTATTTATTTGTCATATGCTAGTATGTGATATGCCCTATTTTGTGATATGCTAGTATATGATATGTAATCTTTATGTGATATGCTAGTATATGATATGTAATCTTTATGTGATATGCTAGTATATGATATGTAATCTTTATGTGATATGCTAGTATATGATATGTAATCTTTATGTGATATGCTGGTATATGTAATATGCTAGGATATGTGATATGGCGTAGTTATGTGATATGCTAGTACATGTGATATGAACCGTTCATTGCATTATTCAAACAGTTTATTAAATAAGAAACTGATGGTTTTCACTAATCCATTATTAACGTAAGCATTTAAGAAAATATATTTACAATAAATTTACTTTTATATATTGAAAGAATCCAACGTGCTTTTAGTAAAAAGCGTACAGGCATTAACTATTGAAGGCAAACCATGAGGACTTCAGTTTCATGTCAAAAAATACCAAAAGAGAAAAAAAAAATGAACAAAAGACAGAAAGAAAAAGCAATTTCCTTCAGGAAAGACGCCATCTTTAATTCGGGGAAAGGTTGTCTCTCTTTTCGATGCGTTTTAGTGACGCTTTTTTTTATGCCTGTATTACCTGCAAGTAAAAACCTAAATAAAACACACACACACACACACTCAAGAGAAGGTTAAAAAAAAGTCCGGCGAGTCAGTCTAGATTCGCCGTGTATTTCCCAGGAGAACCGTAGAGCGTCCTTTTCTGTTTTCTAGGCATACTATTTATTATTATTTACTTGCAAACGTTGGCTTTTTTTTCATTTTTATTTTTCCCTTATTCCACCTTTACTGTGCTCTGCCCCGCCTGTACCCTACATCCCTTAAGCCTCGTGTCGCGTTTAAAATATTCATTCCGGAACGATTTTCGCCCTAGCTGTAACTGTAACGGCAAGACTCAAGGTGTTATGGGATTGGGGGTTGGCTGGTAAAAGGCGCAAATATTTGCTATTGCCCGTAACAGGGCTTCAACACATCCTTTACTTATTCGCCCCTGCGGTTTTTTGAACCGAGTTCTCGTTTTTCAAAACCATTTTACTTTTGTATGCGCGCAAAATAGATACAGCGTTTTTAGGTTTAGGTTTTTAGAATGGTGGGAAGAGAGAAAAAAAAGTGTTTGAAATGAAGTATGCACAAACTGGAACGACGCCTTTTTTCGCTGCATCAGTTTCTTTTCAAGCATATTTGCATGCTTGAATAATGGCCTGTTTTTCTTCTTTCTTTCAAAGAGATGGAAGTATATTGGAGGAGATTAGCACAAAAAGGTTTTTATTGCAAAAGGAGGCGCCATTCTCACCTTTTTTTTTGCCTAGGTTTTTTGAATAGGTTATTTTCTACATCATTCAAATATTAACTGGGTAGACAGAAATTAAATTCAGGTTACTATACAAGTACAGTCATTTATTTGTGATATGCTAGTATGTGATATGCGATATTTATATGTGTCTTATGATAGTATGTGATATGCAATATTTATTTGTCATATGCTAGTATGTGATATGCAATATTTATTTGTGATTTACATGTATGTGATATGCAATATTTATTTGTCATATGCTAGTATGTGATATGCCATATATATCTGTAAAATGCTAGTATATGATATGTGATATTTATGTGATATGCTAGTATGTGTGATATGCCCTATTTATGTGATATGTTAGTACGTGTGATATGCCATATGAACCTTTCATTGCATTATTCAAACAGTTTATTAAATAAGAAACTGATGGTTTTCGCTAATCCATTATTAACGTAAGCATTTAAGAAAATACATTTAGAATAAATTTACTTTTATATATTGAAAGAATCCAACGTGCTTTTTAGAAAAAACGTTCAGGCATTAACTATTGAAGGCAAAACATGAGGACTTCTGTTTCATGTCAAAAAACACCAAAAGAGAAAAAAAAAATTGAAAAAATAAATAAAATAAAAAGAAAGAATCCATCGCCATCTTGGCGCCAACTTGGATTCGGGGATAGGTTGTCTCTCTTTTCGATGCGTTTTAGTGACGTTTTTTTTTTTTGCCTGTATTACCTGCAAGTAAAAACTAAATAAAACACAAACACACACACACACACACTCAAGAGAAGGTTAAAAAAAAGTCCGGCGAGTCAGTCTAGATTCGCCGTGTATTTCCCAGGAGAACCGTAGAGCGTCCTTTTCTGTTTTCTAGGCATACTATTTATTATTATTTACTTGCAAACGTTGGCTTTTTTTTATTTTTACTTTTCCCTTATTCCACCCCCCTTTACTGCGCTCTGCCCGCCTGTACCCTACATCCCTTAAGCCTCGTGTCGCGTTTAAAATATTCATTCAGGAACGATTTTCGCCCTAGCTGTAACTGTAACGGCAAGACTCAAGGTGTTATGGGATTGGAGGTCTGGCTGGTAAAAGGCGCATATATTTGCTGTTGCCCGTAACAGGGCTTCAACACATCCTTTACGGATTCGCCCCTGCGGTTTTTTGAACCGAGTTCTCGTTTTTCAAAACCATTTTACTTTTGAATGCGCGCAAAATGGATACAGCGTTTTTAGGTTTAGGTTTTTAGAATGGCGGGAGAAGAGAGAAAAAAAAAAATGTTCGAAATGAACTATGCACAGACTGGAACGACGCCTTTTTTTCGCTGCATCTGTTTCTTTTCAAGCGTATTTGCATGTTTGAATAATGGCCTATTTTGTTTTCTTTCTTTCAAAGAGATGGAAGTATATTGTTGGAGATTAGAACAAAAATGTTAGTTAGTTTTTATTGCAAATGTCTGTGCCGTTGCTACCTTTTCTTGGCCTTTGTTTTTTATATTTCACATCATTCAAAAATTAACTGGACAGATCGAAATTCGCTACAGGTTACTACAGAAGTACTGGCATTTATTTTTGATATGCTAGTATATGATAAGTGATATTTATGTGGGATATGCTAGTATGTGATATGCAATATTTAGTTGTGATATGCTAGTAGACCAAAATAATCACATAAATATCGCATATGTGATGTACGATATTTATTTGTGATATGCTTGTAGACCATAAATAATCACATAAATATCGCATATGTGATGTACTATATTTATTTGTGATATGCTAGTAGACCATAAATAATCACATAATTATCGCATATGTGATGTACTATATGTATATTTGATATGCGATACTTATTTTTGAAATGCTAGTTTGTGATATGCGATATTTTTTTGCCATATAGTATGTGGTATGCGATATTTAATTTTGATATGATAGTATGTTGTATGCGATATTTATTTGTAATATA
Organism: Caerostris darwini; assembly: GCA_021605075.1. Lineage (NCBI taxonomy): Eukaryota > Metazoa > Arthropoda > Arachnida > Araneae > Araneidae > Caerostris > Caerostris darwini. The sequence continues at coordinate 341,862 of BPLQ01011204.1, read as the reverse complement.
CTAGTATGTAACATGCGATATTTATTTGTAATATGCTAGTATGTAACATGCGATATTTATTTTCCATATGCTAGTATATGTTATGCGATATTTATTTTTAATATGCTAGTATGTAACATGCGATATTTATTTTCCATATGCTAGTATATGGTATGCGATATTTATTTGTCATATGCTAGTATGTGATATGCGACATTTATTAATGGTATGCTTCTCAACAAAATAATAAATCTCTTTAATAATATGCATTTTTTTTACCGCAATGTACTTTGATTCATATCGCTTTTACTAAAATTTTAATTTTAAACATTATATTTATAAAATTAAATAATTAAATTTGAAACTTATATTATGTAATCTCTTACAACGTCTCTTTTACAATGCATAGGCCAATTTTGATTCACTGGCTGCCCGGAATTATTTCGAAGACTAAAGAATCTGCTAGGGTAACTTGGACTATCCCACCTGTGCACCAATGGTATTTGGCACCTAAATGGCCGAGTGTCTAGCTCACTGACGCTAGGTGCCACAGGTTTTGGGATTCAGTCCCGGCGATGCCATGATTGTTTGTGGTGGCTCGGAATCCACCTTAAGCCGTAGGTCCCGGCCTCATTTGACCGCAGACAGTCACGGAGCCACTCCTCACCCACATCATTTCCAAACTGTATTGGAGCTACTCAGTTCTAGGCACAGTGATGTGGTGTAGTAGTAGTAGTGGCATCAAGGGTGGAGCCCTGGTGGTGCATTGTCACTACAATATAAAAGAAAAGAACAAACATGTCTTAGCAGACTGATTATTGGTCACCTAAGACTGTCTAATTCTCACTTATTCTATCTTAGACACCTCAGACTGTTTTATCACATGTCCGTCTTATTCTAAGGGTAACAAACTGCACAATTTGCAGCAACGGGCATAATGACCGGGTTTCTCCCAATCATATTCTTGACTGTTTGGGATTCTCAACACAGAACCTATTTTTCTACGCCTTTATTTTTTCTTGTTTAGGACTTGCTTGCTTGTTATCAGAGTTAGCAGTACCATGGACATGATCTAGCTCTTCTGGAACTTTTGAGATTTGCAACAACAGCATTGCAATGCTTAGTTTTAGGCAGGTATTTTTTACAATACATTGTCTTGACAAGTATATTTACAATGAGAAATTTTACAATGTTTTTTTCCCTTTACTTGAAATATTTTTTGAGTAAATTTATAAAACTTCGGGTGGAATAAATTTTAAAAAAAATGTGGAATGGACATTTAATTTTTACAAAATGAGCTACACATTGAATGCTTAGATTTTAAGGGTGCATTTGTTCAGTGTATAAGAGCTTATTTTTTCTACAGGTAAACTGTTGTAATACCCAAATTTTTATTTAAAGTTATAAATTATTATTGTACGACAAGATTCGTAGTCTACTGGTAAAGTGCATAGCTATTATGCTGGATACTGTGATTCTAATTCATTGAGGCATCTATTGCTGTGATTGTTTTCAGAAACCAGGATTTTCTAAGGTTTGGTTTGTCGCTCTACGATCATTTTGGGCACACTTTGGGCTAATTCGGACCGGGACCTACAGTTTAACGGGAATTTCGAACCACTAAAAAAACATCCAAGGAGAATCGAAAGCGATTATGGCAACGCATGTAAACAGTTTATCATCAATAATCAAGCTGCGTGTTGCGAATTTCTCAGTTTATATATTCCAGTTTATTAGTTATTTGCTTTACTACATCAATTTAATAGTTTTAATTTAAATATTTTTCTGTTTTTAAATAAGAATTTTGCTACTCTCTGATTTAATATAAAATTAATTAAACAAAAAAATTTTTTTTTCTATTCTATTTAAAAATGATTTAAAATATATTTTTTAAACTATTCAGATATTTTAGACAACTATAACTTTAATTTTATGCGGTGCATATAATTGATTTTTATGCATAATTCACAATATTTCCACATTTTTACCCAATATTTCCTCACATAAATATTATAAACTTACTAAAGAATATTAATTAATAATACCAGCTACAATATACAAGGCCTTTTTATATGTTACACTATGCCAAAACACGAGATCCGCAGACATCCCCCTGCCCTTCCCTGTCCAAAATAATAAAGAAATAAAAACTAAATTAATTATAATATGTAATAAAAATTTAAAAGCGGACGTTCAACATTCAGTATTTTTTTATATATATTTAATTTTTGCCGGCCTGATGGCCCATTGGCTACCGCTCTGGCCTTTGGTACCACAGTTTTCTGGTTCGAATCCTGGAGGTGGCATGGATGTTTGTGAGGGGTTCGGAATCCACATTAAGCTGTAGGTCCCGGTCTGTTTAGCCTAAATTGTGCACAGGAAGACCTTTAGAGCCACAAACCAAATCAAACTATTTAATTTTTGATTGAATCCGAGCATTTTGAATCCAAGTTTTTAATTTAAATAAATTATAGTTTAAAGAAACTAAAAAACACGCTTTTAGAGTTAATCAAACTAAAAAGTAAAAAATGATTGTTAACATAAGAATAAAATGACTGACAAGAAAATGAATGCCATTGTTCTAAAAGCGTGGGGTGTTCGATATCAATCGTTATAATTTGTCACTAGTTTCCTTCCGAAATGCAGAATTAGTTTAAAAATGTCACACAAAGAACCCCATGCTTTTAGAACAATGGCATTCATTTTCTTGTCAGTCATTTTATTCTTATGTTAACAATCATTTTTTACTTTTTAGTTTGACTAACTCTAAAAGCGTGTTTTTTAAAAAATATAATTTATTTTTTACTTATTAGTTTTATTAACTTTAAAAGCGTGTTTTTAAACTATAATATTTAAATGAGGTCCCGGCATGGAGGACTTGAATTATAGTTCTTATAATAATTAAATTGTGAGTAAAACAAATGCTAAATGCGAATATGTCGAGCCAGCCAGGATTCGAACAAGGAATCTCCTGCTCCGTAGTCAAGCGTGTTATCCGTTGTGCCGCTGTCCTACGTAGGTTTAAATGTCTTAGGTACTTTCATTCTACATGGGTTATATTGCTCTTCATAAGTTAAAATAAAATTACTGATCCTGGCGACCCTAATCATGATGAGATAATAAACTTCTCAAAATATTTTATTGTCGTCGGTCCTTGATAAGTCTACAACGTTTAAATTAAATCTGATCGCTTAAAGTAGGGCAAAATCGAGCCCAAAGAGTCAGTTACAAACAAACATACAGGTGAAACAAATAAAAGCGTATTAATAATATTTTAATCTGTGTTTAAAATCAGTTCGATGTCCTTAAAAAATTCGAATCGAATATGAATGTCAGAATAAAGAGGAATATTATTCTGGTGGAAGAAAAAAAGAATATCAAGAAAACCTTATTGAAGCGAGAGAAAACTGTCCGTTCGGCGCCTTGCACATTTTCATAATGAAAACGTCGATGGCAAAACCGTGGAAGAAAAAGGCTACTTGAAAAATGACGTCGCTTTGGAGACCTCATAAATCAGATCGCGTCTGAAGAAAAAGAAAAAAAAAAAAGATTAGAAAAAAACAAAAACAAAAATAAAAATAAAAAAACAAAGCCGAATAATATTAAAGAGCAAACGATAATAAAAGGAAAGAAAAAGCAAACACGATCTGGCAACGGAATCGCTTCTTCTGAGAGGAAAATGTAACGAAAGGTTTCGAGCAGTTGACACTAATTGCAATGTAAATTTAAATGCAGATTGTATGAAAATCCTTCTTAGTGTGTTTTATGAGCCGATAAAGATAAGGCAGATTATTTTTAGAGTCGATTTTTTGGAATGTGAGTTATGCTCGCTTTTATGAAATCTGGCGGGGGTTTCTTCCAGTCATTATGACGCTCGTTCTCCAAGGTAATGGCCTAGGAAGTTTTCCCGCTCTTTCAGTAAGGCAGATATGAAGTTATTCTTTATTGTAAATGTCCGACTCGTGTACTTGTATATGGTAAATATGTCTGGATTAAATAGGAAATTTTTTGGAAATAAATCGTATTGAAATATATTAATATGCATCATAAAAAAAAATTGCTAGTGATTTTAAATTCTTCTTCTTATTTTTTTACGTTTAAAAGAAGTTGAATGTTATAAAAAAATATAAATTTTAATCAATTTTTTTTATGAATAAATTAAATAATAAGATTTAACAGGAACAATTAAATTAATTTGGCAAAAATTTGACGTATTATTATTTACTTAATAGTAACGCAATAATAAATTAAGTTCTAAAGTAAAAAAATAAAATAATGTGATGTTTACAATATAAAAAGTTTAAAAAATTTCAATTAAAATAATAATAGGTCAAATTTTTGCCAAATTAATTTAATTATTACTATTAAATCCTATTGTTTAATTTTATTTATAAAAAAAAAATGTATTAAAATTTATGTTTTTTGGCATAGGGTGGTCAGCCCTATGCCAAACAGTCGTAGCTGCATATTGATATATTTAGATCTTGATCTGGGATTTAAGGTAATTTCGAACCGCTACAAACATTCATGGCATCGCCGGGACTCGAACCCGAAACCTATGGTACCGAGCACCAATCACTCGGCCGTCAGTCCCATGGTGATTTTTTTTTTCCAATGCAGCTGGCAAACAGACATGGACGTCTTGAATGCCTTAAGGCAAGCGCTGCACAGATGTTACTCACTTTGTATTACCCAGGGGGTGCGTGTAACTTGAAGATAAGCCACGGAGTAACAATGCCCCCGGAACGCTCTAAGATCATATTAGATCGGGACCTACGGTTTAAAGTGGATTCCGAACCACTACAAACATCCATGGCACCGTCGGGACTCGAACTCGAAACCTGTGGTACCGAGCGCCAGAGCGCTGGCCACTCGGCCTTTCAGGCCCCATGGTGAAATTAATATATCATAATTTATGTTGAATGTTGGATTAAAATTTTTTGGAGGTATAGATGTTCACAAATTGACTTATTAAATTTGAAATGGAACTTGGACTAATGAACGACATATCACGTTCTAATTGTTATTTTTTAACCCATAAAATATATGGGTATTGTTTTGGAGAGAGTGAGCCAGTGATGTCCTGGACTATTTTCAACGATTCTTATTGGTTTATATTTTTTTTATAACTTCATAAGCTTATAATTGTATATTTATTTTCTTTTCTTAATGTTCTTTTTCAGAGTTTCTTTCATGAGCTAACATTTATGTAATTAATGTTATTTTATTATGTTATTTTTTTTTTTTTTTTGAATAATTGTGAAATAATTTTATGGGAAAACTGTATGTCTGTTTAGCAGATTATTTATTTTTTTTTTTTTTATTTATTTATCTAATTTTTTTACCAATCAAAGAAATTTTGTTTTTCAAAATTAAAAACATAATTTTAGCCAAATTTTTATGAATACTTATTTGAAAAAAAATTATTAAATTACTGTTATAAAAAAAAAATGATGGATTTATAATATATTTAAATTTTTATACGGCTTGATTTCTAACGTCATCAACATTTAAGATAGAAATTTTTTTTTTTTTTTTTGAAATTGTAATGAAAAGATTATATTAAAGAAAATGTCAGTTAGAGTATCGTTTCCAAACTTAAAAATTTTTTATATATCTGTGTTTGAGACATCGAGTTTATGCTTATGCCGTATGTTAAAAAACTGAAAAGATAGCAAAAAAATAATTAAATTCGTTTTCTTTAAGTGTTTAATCTTTTTAATTAAATTTTTTATATACTTAGCTAATTTTTTTAAAATACTTATTATAATTTTTTTTAATGAACTGTTTTCTGAAAGGAAACATTATAACTTCTTATAATAAAATATAATTAAATAACTCTTAATGTGTTTATTCATATTTTTTTCTTATCATTTGCTTTACTGCATCAATTTCATAGTTTTAATTTAAATATTTTTTCTGTTTTTAAATAAGAATTTTACAACTCTCTGATTTAATATAAAATTAATTAAGCTTAATAAAACAAAAACAAAAAAATATTTTTTTTTATTCTATTTAAAAACTATTTAAAATATATTTTTTAAACTATTCAGATATTTTAGACAACTATAACTTTAATTTTATGCTATGCATATAATTGATTTTTATGCATAATTCACAATATTTTCACATTTTTCCCCAATATTTCCTCCCATATTTATTATATACTTATATACTATTATTAGTTCATATTCCTTATTTAGTATGAACTAATAATACCATTTACGATATACAAGACATTTTTATGTGTCAAACTATGTTGAAAACAGTGATTAAATATTATTTTGATGTCATAATATCGAAAAATTAAAAAAAGAAATATCTTAAATTATAAAATACAAATTTGATGCCATCAGATACATTAGGACAGCTTTTTTTTAAATTTATTTTTCGCTATGCATCAACAGCCTTTTTATGTCATTTATATGCGTCGTAAGCAACCCACAGACAGGTAGCAGAGTTATGTATTTGGCTTCCGAGAAGCCTTTTAGAAGAAACTGATTCCCATTTGTGAGTATAGAGAAAACTCCCACCAAACTGTCAATCAAAGCAATCGAATCTCCTCGTTTCTTAAACCAGTGAGGGAAAGAGCACGATTGTAATCCTCCACATGGACTTATAGTTATTCTGACAAGTTCCTTGTCCAATCTCGTTTTAATTTTTTTTCTTGTGTTTTTCCTTTTCCTGTAGTTTTTCTATATATATATTTGTGTATGTGCGGGAATTTATGCGCAATCAAATGTTGTTGTTCTAATGCAGCTGGCAAACACTTAGACAGCTTGGTCTTGGATGCCACAGACGTACTCACTTCGCATTACCAAGGGGGCGCGTGTAACTTGAAGATAAGCCACGGACGCGGAGTAACAATGCCCCCGCAACGCTCTACGATCCTGTTAGACCGGGGCCTACAGTTTAAAGTGGATTCCGAACCACTACAAACAACCATAGCACCGCCTGGACTCGAACCCGAAACCTGTGGTACCGAGTGCCAGAGAGCTAGCCACTCGGCCATTCAGGCCCTATATATATTGACGTAAACAATATTAGCTTTGAATTATAGTAAGTAGCTCGGTATATAAAAATGAAGCTCAAAAAAATTTATATGTCAATTCCATTGGCATATATATCATATGAAGGAATTACGTTATAAGTAAATGGCTTAACACGCATTGGACAGTCTTTATGCTATAATTAGAAAGATGTTATTATTTTTTAAAGTATGCGTGTTACTCAGTATATCATCATGATGATTCGAATTAATCATGTTAGTCAACCATCGGTCTTTTTATTTGTTTTATTGGTGTACAAAATAACGTTTTAACACACCTAAACAAAATGGTCATCATCCAAAATGATGAAATTCATTAGAAGAAAGTGAGTTGTTGAGTTTTTATATCAGCAGATTAAAGTTTTGTAAAATATTTTACAAATCCCTAAAATGAGTTAAATGTAAGCCTAATTAAAACTCATTCCCTTTAAGACTTCCTTTAGTTTGTGTTTCATGTGTTGTGTTGTATGTATACATATATTCATAAACATATATTTAGAAGCAATTAAAACTAATATTTAAAACTTTTTTTTTGAAATTAAAAAAAATCAACTATTTAAAGCATTTTTGTTTATGGAGTAAGTTATAGCCTAGAGCAAAGAATTTTACTAATTTAGTATTCTCAATTATAATGTAATTAAAAATAATTATGCTTCTACGTAAATATTTATGAAGGATACGTATCAAAGTGTCTATTTTTTACTATGTGCAATGACAACAACCCTTTTTCAGTAGTCATTTAAGAAAAACGGTTTAAGTTTTATATTCGATATAAAAAATGGATAAATATTTACGGGCCGAAAATTGTATCTAAAACTTTTACAATGTATCTAGAGGGACTTCGAGTAATGTTTAAATATCATATTTACTAAAAAAATGATCTTTAATAACGTTTCTATATGAAAATATTTATTTATAATAATCTTGATTTATTTAGCCTAATAAGGTTATAAATATAATGAAATAAGCTTATGTTGATAACTAAATATATACTGTTAAGTTTTTTCAATTTAGTATAACTGTAATGTAAAAAACATTTTGATTATTTTTGAAATCTGTAATTATATGCATTGATCATAAGAAACTAAGATTTATTTCTTTACAATATTTCTACATGTATATATATAAATGATTAAAAGTTAATCTCCATACGAGAAATATTCAATTATTTATAAAGTCAAATGATATTTGTTCTAAATTCCTACAAAAAACTTTGAAATCCCTCCTAACTCTTATAATATTTCGAAGAATGAAATGAATATGGCTATGTTATATGTCAACCGAAAAATTTGATTGGTGATATTGCCAGAAGCCATATGAGGAGCAAAATGCAAAAAGTCCAGTTTACTCAACCTTAGAACAAAGAATTAAATCTCGAAGAAAAATATGAATCAAATAAAATTCTTGTGAATCCGCTTCCAGAAATAAAAATAAAAAAAAAAAATAAAAAAAAACGAATTCACGACACAAATAAGATGTTCTGAAGAACAAAAGGGGGGAAAAAAATAAACAAAATTCTCAGAACCCACCACCCCAAGAGAAATACAAACAGTTATCCTTTTAATACTGAGGCAGTTGTTCCATTTCAAACATAACAATCTGCCATCTTTGATTGAAAACCCTCGATGCCAGACTCTCAGTCACAGCAGTGCCCTCTATGGACATAAACAGGAGCAACTATTAACCTGCATCAGTTGGTAGAAACAAGGAGATTGTGATTAAATTCGGCAATAAATGTAAAAAAGAAACAAACTAAAAGTTTTAGATTGAGATCTTTTCTAGAGTAGAGAGAAAAAAAAAAAACAATCTTTTCAGTTATCGATGAAAGCAAGTTTATTTGATGTGCGGAAAAAGTGTAATTAGAATGCCGTAATCAAAAGACCCCCCCTGGTTTATTCTTTTTTTTTTCGTTTGTGTATTCTTTTTAATTTCTGGCCTTGAGGATATAAATTAAATATGTTTTCCTAAGACCTGGATTTCCTCGGATTCTAAATTAGTTCTGCTTTTGAATTTCTGCTGTGTAAGAGAAAAGAATTTTATTTTGTTTTCAGAACATCCCCATTTTTGTAGACAGATAAAAAAAAAAAAGGAATGGATAAATGTAAAATTAATACAGTCTTTGTGTTTCTGTATTACTGCTTATCTTCATTGATTTCAAAATGAGACTAAAATTACTCGTCTAGGCATCTTATTTACATAAAAGCTATACATTATTTCTAGAATTTTATCAGTTTTGACATGACAATACAATGTTCTGTTCCTAGAATTTGTAGTTTAAAATGGTATTATTATATTTGGAAAGTAAATTTAAAAATATTTCGTACGAAAAAGTTATTCTGAATTAGCCACATTTGTGGTTTAGTTATGGAGCATACAAGTTAAAATACAAGAAGACGAGAGTTGGATTTTGCTATTGGCATTCACTAATACTACAACATGAAACAAAAAAATATTTGATGGACAATTGTGACAAAGAATCATACAACAGCAAGTGAAAGTGTAGCTTAAATGCTGAGAGTTACATGCAGAAAATCTTTTTCAAGTAAATTAATGTAAATCCCTAAAGAACACATTAAAAACCAAATTTTATAAAATTCTGAAATATCAACTACCAATTGATATTTATTATTTCAGGTTCCAAGCATGGAAAAAAAATATCACTCACTATCTATTTAAAATTAGTTTAGTTTTAGCAGCATTGTACAAGAATTATGAATGAAGGCAGTTTCTTTAATTATTTCTCATTATTCCATCTCAAATTTAATGCCTATTTTTAAATTTTTTGTAACATAATAGGGTGTTGTGATTATAATTAAAAGACCACTGCTTTAAAGGTGTCGAAAGTCGAGAACTTCGCAGTTTATGTGGGTGTTTAAGCCATCCGTTAGCTTAGATCAAATTCAGATAGACTTAAATTCAGTTCAGACTTAAATTCAGTTTTTCTCTTTTGAATAGATGCAATAAGTTAAACATTATTAAATATGTCTATGACTACCACTCAAATTACCGTATAACATTCTATTTATCTTAATTTTATGTAAAATAACAAACCACAATATTCAAATTAGTAACTTTTAAATAAATAAGTTTGAACTATCTTCTACTTTATAATATGATTTGATATGCTCAAAATAAGCACATATATTATTAACATATCAATGTGAATTTATTGTTTAAATAAAAATAATATTAATGAAAATATAATTATATAATAGTTTAAGGTTAATAATCCAAATTCAACAGGATATTTGTTCTGCTTTTAAAAATATTATTTTGAGCCGGTTACCTTCTTACTGGTGGTAGATAAAAAAAAAAAAAAATTAGAATTCTTAACGCAATACAAGAGATTGGTAAATGTAGCTTTTCTGCAATTGGAATCTATCTGCTCTGTAAGCAGTTTTACAGAACAAGTTAAAGAAACCTGTTATATAAGTTACTTGTTAACTAAAAAAATCATTACATAAAAAAGAATATGCAAAAATATCTTTATGTCAAACGCAATAAATAGTGGGTAATATGCAGATTACCACGGTAATTTGAGAAATGAAACAATTTTCAGCACTTTAATGAATCACTCTAGTTAATCTGCACAATACCTAGATAATATGTAGAATAACTGACTTCATATATAATTATTGTCCCTATGTAAATCAATAATTTTATATGAAATATAAATTAAATTGAAAGAGTACACTGAAAAGCAGCGTCACATTTTTTTTACTATGAAAATAACTTTAAAATATAGCAGTGCATCACGAAATAAATTTATCCACGGCAGAGATAACCGAACTACAGCACCTTCGAAAAATGATCTTCCTCCTAACATGTTTTGCGAACTTTTATCAAGACAGAGGAAAGAGCAGAGTAGCAGCTTCCAGTTTCTGCAGCTTCCAAGAGTCGCTCTTTTCTTTCCTGGTAACGTAATATTTTCTTCAAAGTAATTCGAGAAAAGAGTTGCCAGCACTACGCTACGGATTTTCTTGAAAACTTTCTTCTTCTAAAATACATTTTAAAAAGTTACGTTCGTTTCTAAAAGCCACCTCTAAGGTAAATCTAACAATTCTTAAAAGTATTTCCAGAGTCACCCCGGACTTAAAAGTGTTAACACATTTTTTTTTGTTGCTTTTTAAAAAGTCTATCTTCGTTTGAAAATCCATGGACAACATGCATTGGTTATTTCCACTTTTAAAAATATTATGCCTGGTTGTGATAGTAGTGGTAATTTTGCAAACATTAATAATTTCCACTTATTTAATTTATATCTTACAATTTCTTTCGAAAAGATTTATTTTAAAAAAAGCAATCGTCTATGATTTATTCTTTCTCGAATCTAGATCAATAGTTCAGAAAATAATAAGCTTTTAAAGCTGTCATTTGTGTGGTAAATCGAATTCTATTTCCTGTTATTCTAAATGGAAGGTAGGAAAAAATAAGGCTTGCTTCATTTTTAAATTTTAATTGTAAAATAATTAAGAGCATTATGATATTTTTCCTATACAATTAAAATTTAAAATGCAGCAGTGCTTTATGAACAGGTTTCTAATCCTACTGTGTCCAAAAAGTAAGATTTATTTTCAATTTAAAATTCCCAGGCAATATTGAATTTCAATTTTTTTCTTTTTTAGGTTACTGACACTGTAATTGACCTCTGTGTGAAATTTGACGTCAAAATATTTATTAGCGTTTGAGTTACACTTGATTTTGTGAGATGCTAAAACTAATTCCGGTGACTTTTGAAATGTCTGAATTAATTGAGCTAATGAAGGCGATGAAATAAATTTGGAAGAATAAATAAAGAATTTTTGGAAAAAAAAATTAGTCTTACTATTTGGGCACAGTAGTATGTTGATTATTAGATTCAGATCATACATTTGGGCTTGCAGATTTTTAAAGTATATCCTATGTCCAACTCCGATCTCTCTATCATTAGTCGATGAGCAGCCTAATACAGTAAAGAACGACAAAAACTATCACTAAAGGCATTGGCAGTAAAACAAAAAGGGATACACTTAAGAACAGTAGGGCATATGATGAGGTGCTCTCCAGTCATAGGCACGCCATTGTTGCAAAGTGGGTAGATATATATTTTTAAGGTAATAAATTTAATTTTAATACTTAATTTGACTACATGATTGCTGACAGAATTGCTAGGAACAATGAGTTAGCCACTAAACTAGTATACTGAAACAATATAGTATTGTCTAGGTAGATGAGCAATTTAATTTCTTACATTCTAAGAAAGAATTATTACAAAGAATACAAATTTCGAGATATCTTCATAAAATACCAATCAAGTTCACTAATTTCGATTAGAAAACTGATTTACTGGTTTAGAAAACGATCAACACTTTCAGAGGTGTGTTTCATATTGTTGTAATTGAATTGTATTTTTTAAGTGTAGATATATTCTTCAAACCTGCTATGTTTATAGATAAGAAATATTTTTCTGTTTTATATATTTTTCCATGTCAGTATAATATTTCGTTTATTAATTTAAAGAAACGCAGAAATTTTATTAAATCGTTTCTCGTTACTATTTTCAAAATGCTAAAAAAATTATGTTTAACTAAATTTCATTAAATTTTCCTGTAAAATAACTTGAATTTATTGCGCTTCAAAGTACTTTAATTAACCCAACGAAATAACAATACTTTGTTTTAAATGATAGAAAAAAAAGATTTAAATAAAACAATATTCAATTCAATTTTATTAGTTTTTAATTTATTTAATTTTCTACTTTGTATTGCAAAATCTTTTCCGTTCTCAAAAGGAATAACAAAAATTTCCTTCGACAAATTTAATATTTGTCTTTCATTGTTTTAGAACTTCTCTAAAATAAGAGTCTCTTGCAACATTTCTTAATATGATGTGCTAGTTATTCCTTTCGTTACCTTTCGTAATTCTATGAAATTGTTCTGTCATGAATATTTATATATAATATCTCATGATTAGAAAACTTTATAAGTGCTTTAAATTAAATAAAAAGAAGAATATTGGAGTTTAATTCATTTAATATAATTTATAATTGATATAAGGAATATTTAAAAATATGTTAAGAATTTCGTTAAATTATTGAAATTTAATAACAATAACACTTGACATAAATATATGACATTAGAAGAATATATTTGAAATATATATACAAATTAATTATTAAATTTCAAATTTCACGAGCAGCAAGTATGCAATCTCATTTTTGTATAAAATTAAAACAGTTTTCTTTTCATAGTGCTATTCCATTTAATGTGTTTGCCCTGTTGGCAAATTATGTTTCTGGTAAATGAAACAAATAAATAAACAAACAAATAATTCAAAACCATTATCTTTATATATTTTTATATATTGTAAAACAATGTAATTAATAGTAGTAAGTGTCGTTAAAAATTAGTATTAATCTTGTTAGAATTTTTTATAGATAGTTTCAAAGAAATTTTTATTTGCTAAAAACATCCTACGGTACACATTTTAAGTCAAACAGAACTATCTTGTAATAATCAGTTTATATTATAGAGTAATAACCAAAATGTACTATAGATGTTTGATCAATTTATATAGTATAAATAATTTTATAATATTTTTATGGTAACAGACACCATAGAAATTTAAAAATATTATAAACTTTTTTTTTAATATACTTGATAAAAACAAAATCAGTTAAAAAATCAAGCATGATTTTTAAATATAAAAAATATCATTTAAATGAAAATTATTCACGTCAATACTTTGTAAATACATTTTTGAAACTTCCGAGAATTTCATGAATTCAGTTTAAATTCATTTGAGAATTTACTAAATTCTGAAAATTCAATTTAATGTCTTTTATTCACCGGGAACTTCCTTTTTGTTTCACTTGAAATAAAATTATTTTATATTGTTATAAATATCCAGTTTCCTTAGAATTTAAGTTGCTGCTATTTTATTTGTTTAATGATTTGTGTAGTTGAAATCTCTTTGAATAGAAAAAAAAATTCAACAGTTAAATTATTTTTTCTAGAAAGTTAATTTCAAATTTTTCAAATCTGTTAAATGATGAGCACAGTAAAATAAATAAGAAATATCACAAAATAATACAATAAAGTACATAAATTTATACAAAGGTTTCTCAAGATTATAATACAATGAGATCTTTAGATTTTTTTTTATCTGTCGACTACTTTCCATGATTAATTGATCAGTCACATCATTCTGTGGCTTGTAGAGAAAGAAACTCATTATAAACCATTCTGCATGTATTCTGAATACCGATTTATTTGTGATAAAAATTTAGATTTGTTTGTCGATATACAAAAGCGTCGATCAAAAAACATTGTAAAATTTTTTTTTCTTGTCCGCAGAAAAATTGCCCACCACCTGCACACACAGTAAACACCAGTACTTGAATAGGAATACATATTTCTTTTGTATACTTGAAAAGTATACTTAATACAAACTGCACTTTCTCATAATAATCTGTTTATCTCTTAGAACGTACCATAGATGTTTAATCAGTTTATATAGTATATTACAATACTGAATGTGTAAATAATTTTATAATATTTTATGGTAACAGACACCATAGAAATTTAAAAATAATATAAACTTTTTTTAATATACTTGGTAGTCTTTGATAAAAAACAAAAGCAGTTAAAAAGTCAAGCATGATTTTTAAATATCAAAAATGTCATTTAAATGAAAATTATTCACGTTAATACTTTGTAAATACATTTTTGAAAGTTAAGAGAATTTCATGAATTCAGTTTAAATTCATTTGAGAATTTACTAAATTCTGAAAATTTAATTTAATGTCTTCTATTCACCGAGAACTTCCTTTTTATTTCCCTTGAAATAAAATTATTTTATATTGTTATAAATATCCAGTTTCCTTAGAATTTAAGTATTTAAGTTGCTATTATTTTTTTTTGTTTAATAATTTGTGTAGTTGAAATCTCTTTGAATAAAAAAAAATATTCAACATTTGAATTATTTTTCCTGGAAAGTTAATTCCAAATTTTTCAAATATGGTAAATAAAGAGCACAGTAAAATTAATAAGAAATATCGCAAAATAATACAATAAAGTGCATAAATTTATACAAAGGTTTCTCAAGATTATAATACAATGAGATCTTTAGATTTTTTTTTATCTGTCGACTACTTTCCATGATTAGTTGATCAGTCACATCATTCTGTGGCTTGTAGAGAAAGAAACTCATTATAAACCATTCTGCATGTATTCTGAATACCGATTTATTTGTGATAAAAATTTAGATTTGTTTGTCGATATACAAAAGCGTCGATCAAAAAACATTGTAAAATTTTTTTTTTCTTGTCCGCAGAAAAATTGCCCACCACCTGCACACACAGTAAACACCAGTACTTGAATAGGAATACATATTTCTTTTGTATACTTGAAAAGTATACTTAATGCAAACTGCACTTTCTCATAATAATCTGTTTATCTTACAGAACGTACCATAGATGTTTAATCAGTTTATATAGTACGTTACAATACTGAATGAGTAAATAATTTTATAATATTTTATGGTAACAGACACCATAAAATTTTTAAAAAATTATAAACTTTTTTTTAATATACTTGGTAATCCTTGATAAAAAACCCAAAGCAGTTAAAAAGTCAAGCGTGATTCTTAAATATCAAATGTGTCATTTAAATTAAAAATTATTCACGCTAATACCTTGTAAATACAGTTTTAGAAGTTCCCAAAATTCAATTTAAATTGACTTGAGAATTCACTAAACTCTGAATATTTTTAAGAATATCCACCTTAATATCTCCTGTTTCCTGAAAACTTCATTTTCATTTTAGTTGGAATAAAATCATTTTATGAACATCCAGTTTCTTTAGAATTGACGTTACGCTTTTTTTGTTTAATAATTTGTGTAGTTGAAATCTCTTTGAATAAAAAAAAATATTCAACATTTGAATTATTTTTCCTAGAAAGTTAATTTAAAATTTTTCAAATCTGCTAAATGATGAGCACAGCAGAATAAGTAAAGAAATAATAAAATAAAGGACATCAATTTATACAAAGGTTTTCCAAGAACATAATACAATGAGATCTTTATTTATTATCATTTTTTTTTGTCTGACGATCAATTCCACTGATTGGTTGATCAGTCACATCATTCTGTGGCTTGAAAAAAAAGAAACTCATTATAAACCATTCTGCATGTATTTTGAATACAGATTTCTTTGTGATAAAAATTTCGATTTGCTTGTCGATATACAAAAGCGTCGATCAAAAAACATTGTAAAATTTTTTTGTCCACAGAAAAATTGCCCAGCACCTGAACACCCAGTAAACACCAAACATTGCAAACTTGAATAGGAATACATATTTCTTTTGTGTACTTGAAAAGCCAATTTAAAATCCCGTCATAGCCAGTATGCACTGCACAAAAGCTTCGGTTCCCAAAATTTGATAACTGTCGATGACAACCCGCGATCTCACTTCACTTCACTTCACTTCATATCGGAAACAAAAGATTGCTGGCTTACCAAACGACGTGAATACATCGTTTTCAGGGGACCGTAACCTTCCTTTCTCAACCCGGCCCGTTTATCAACGTTAATAAAAATAAATCGGCTGTGTACAAAGGGAAAAAAAAGCACTTCGACTTGGACTACGAGAAGGCAAGAATGGCAGCAATCTTTCGAATAACCGTAAAGATGAGTTCTCCTCTTATATCAGTTGTTCTTGACAGTTATGTTGATATACGTTGAAACGTTTCATAAACACTATTTATATTTATATTTGTATCCATATAGGGTTGGCTTTCCTGCGCTAGATGGGAATTTTTTTTTTTTTTTTTTATGAATTCTCTATTCCACCATCTTTGTCGTTATTGGGTAAGGGGCCTTCTGGATAAAAGGTTGGCAGGAAATTTTCAAAGAATGACCTGAAATCGATGTTTTGTTGACTTATTGTAATTAATATATATATATATATAAATTTTTGAAAAAAAAGATTATAAAAATTTCCATATTAAGTTTAAATAAAATATAAAAGAAATAGATTTATTATATGAAGCAGTACAGTATAAAGTAGCAGAACTAAGTATAATGAATCCAATGATTATGGTATAAAACTATTATTGAGGTAACGATTATAATTTTGTATAAGATTGCAAGAAACATTGATTTAGATAACAGATAGAAATAATATTTATTTATTTAATTATATTTGAAAAAAATGACTTAGGGACAGTTGTCTATAGAATAAATGTATCAACTTAGTGAGGAAGCAAAACTTAAATCAATGTTTAGTTAAATATCACATGTTTACATAAACACATTTTTAAAAGGGAGGCCTGATGGCCGAGTAGCTAGCTCTCTGGAGCTCTGTACCACAGGTTTCAGGTTCAGGTCCCAGCGGGGCTATGGATGATTATAATGGTTCGAAATCCACTTTAAACTGTAGGCCCCGGTCTAAATCATCATAGAGAGTTACGGGGGTAGTGTTACTTGCATCCGTAGCATATCTTCAAGCTACACGTACCGCCTGGGTGGTGCTAAATGAGTAACAGCGATGCAGCCATTGCTTATGGCATAAGCAATGGCTGCATTGCTTATGTCTGTATTAGAACAACATTTTAAAATAGAAGTGTATGCTGCTCATTTCGTAAAGTACGAGTTTCCAAGAAGAAAATTGAAATTGAAATATTTTTATCGGACTAAAATGCATTCAATTTCAGATTTTATTTAAATGTTTGATGCATTTTAATTATCATGGTTTTATCTATCTCCAAAAGTTGTAATTAAATTTCAAATGAGGGTGTAACGTGTATATTATTGATAAACTACTAATACAAATAGTAACATAAATAATTGGTTAATATCAAATCGACTTAAATAATTTTTTAATTAATACATATTTCTTTTCAGTTTAAAATATAACCAATTTCAATTATTTATAGTAAGATAAAATGACCCTCATTGTTTGATTCTTCGAAAATAAATTAAATCGGATAAATATTGTTTTACTTAAAATGTTGAATTTTTACGATGTTATGACGATATTAATGGTCATCTTTTCTTAAATATAAATTATTTGTTTTTATACCTGAAGTTTTAATTTTTCTTAGACGCTTTGAAGGTTTGGTTTGGTTTGTCATTTTTTGCACATTTTAAGCTAATTAGACCTACAGTTTCACGTGGATTTCGAACCACTAACAAGCATTAACTTGGCAAACATCAAACAAATCTTAACACACCTTGATAAAAAACCAACAAAACATCCAAACAGCTACCACCAAGATTCGAACCTGCAGCCAGTGGTAACGAAGGACAGATAGCTAGAAAGTTTTGAATGATTGTCCATCTGGTTAAAATCTTGATGTTCCATTTTCGGGATCCCATTAATTTCAGTATTTCATTTTAGCAATTCAACCTTCTTTTATGTCAAAATCATCTACAGAATAATTACACTAAATTAGTTAAATTTCCTTCTATTAAATTTATGATAGTTATCATACAAATTTTCGTATGTATTTACTTAATACAGTGCAATATGTTTGATCTTTGATTTGCATTATATTAGATTTAGTCTTATACTTTATTGCTGATTTACAAATTCAAATATGTAAAATATTAGATTATTAATTGACAATAATTACATAGTATTGCATAAGTATAATTAACAGTATAATTACACTATTTTAAAATAGTTGTAAAATTTCTGACATTGGAAACACAAGCATAGGTACATTTCATAGATAATTTTATTTTTAACAATATGTGAAAAAAAAATTATAAATTAAAAACATTTATTTACCTCTTTGGTTAGTCAAAATATTCTGTAGAACAAGTAGTGAAATATTTTAAACTGTAGTTATGTGAAAATTAATAAAGTCCATTTTATTCCGCTTATTGTATCCAGTCAAAATGTTGCATTTCGTTTGTCTGATGGCTATTGACTCCCTTCGAAGGCAGTACCGCTAATTAACTTCTGCTGCAGATTTAATTTTGTTCCAATTATTGTACAATCAGAATGGAAGCAACCTCCCTCCGAAAGCCGTTATCATATTCAGTTGCTTGAAAATTGACGTTTTACGGATAGGTTTCAAATCGATATTGATTTTGAAGATTCACAACAAGTTGGCGTAAAAAGCAGTAGAAATTGGGATTTTACAAAGGCTAATAAGAAAATATCACTTAGAAATTTCATTGTACGTCTCATTTACCCGTGATTAATATGTTTTTGTTATATCTTTTATGAAAATTTTGTCGCATTTTATTAAAATGAGTTCAATACGTTTTACACTCTTACCCACTTTGCACAAGATTGCTCAAATACAATAACATGTTATTTTTATGAAAAAAAAAACAATAGCTATTCTTTCAGAACTTTATTGAATTGCATTATTTAGAAATTTTGCATTGGAATTGTAAGCTACATTTTGTCGTTCTTACAAATGTCTTGTTAATTTGGGTGTCAATATAATTTTCGTATGAAGATGAAATTGTTTATAATTATTATATAATTCATGGCAATGGTAATAATTATGCAACTCATGTAATATTAAACATCACACAAAAATATGGTGTGATATATATCACGAAAATAACACACTGAAATTTCATTGTACATCCCATTTTCCCTTGATTAATATGCTTTTGTTATATCTCTTATGAACATTTTGTGGCATTACATTAAAATGAGTTCAACAATTTTTACACACTTTGCACAAGAATGCTGAAATGCAATAGCATGTTATTTTTTATGGAAAAAAAACGACAACTATTCTTTCAGAACTTTATTAAATGACGTTGTTTAGAAATTCTGTATTGAAATTGTAAGGTACGTTTTTGTCTTTTTACAAATGTCGTGTCAATAGGGGTATCAATTTAATTTTTGCATTAAGGTAAAATTGTGTATAATTATTATGGTAATGATAATTATTATTAAATTCATGTGTAATGGTACAATTCATGTAATATTAAACATCACACGAAAATATGATATGATATATATCTCGAAAATATCACACACAAAGTTTATTGTACATTCCATTTTCCCTTGATTAATACGTTTTTGATATATTTTTTATGAGCATTTTGTGGCATTGCATTAAAATGAGTTCTATAATTTTTACACACTTTGCATAAGAATGCTCCAATACAATATCATGTTATTTTTGTGGAAAGATACAACAGCTATTCTTTCAGAACTTTATTAAATGATATTGTTTAGAAATTCTCCAATGAAATTATAAGCTAATATTTATCTTTCTTACAAATGTGTGTCCATATGGGTGTCAGTTTAATTTTTATATTAAGATAAAATTTTTTATAATTATTATATAATTCGTGCGCAATGGTAGTATATCTTATGTGTTTCCCTTGGAAGGGTGTATGTGATGATCACTAGCCGATCTGTTCAAAGGGATGACCACACCCATTATGATACGACAAAAAATGTGTGTAGTTTAAATAATAATAAGTAAATGAAAATTAATAATATTTAGTAAAAAGTAAAAGTTTTTGTGCAAATTCTGCATATCGCTTTATCGACGAAAGAGTTTATTTTTTTAATGTAATTAGATTATTTTTATTATTAGTGTATTTGTATAATTCGATTAGTAAAGAAACTGACATCTGGAATTAAATTTAATCTATTATTTCGAAGGTTTCAAAAAACAATTTACACAAACTTAAAAAAAAAAAAAATTATCGTTAAAAGAAATTACAATGATCTAAATTAAACTTAGTTATTATTTTAGTTAGCCATAAATTTAGTTATAAATATATACATAGTTATAAATTTAGTTATTACTATGATTTAGAAGAATTATTGTGGAAGACACCATACGGTCAGAAATTCTAGTAATTTAGTTTTAAATTATTTTTATTTCTTCCGAAATAAATGCAAATGTCATTGTATCTACTAATTTGTCCACTCAGTATACATGAAACATTTTAGACATATTTTATGCAATTCCATCAAAATAAACAAAAGAAAAAAGTTAAAAACAAATCTTAATTTCATGAGGACGAACACCAACAGAACGTTTGTTATAACGCCAAAAAAAAATAAGAAATTTCAATGACTTCTGCCAATTCCATCAAAGCAGCATCACCACCTCTTCACCATTATTAAAGAAAATATCTTGAGAAGGAACAAGCGAGAAAAATCATGAGTCTTTTTTTTTCTTTCTTTTAACATTTTTTTTCCTACAACGTCTAGCAAAAGCTTCATGGGAAATTTCTTGACGATTATTAAACATTTTCTGGGAAAGCTTAATTAAAGCATAGGGGGGCACAGAATATTTTTTTCTCTCTTCTCCTCTTTTGAAACTGGAGCCTTGCCGATTTTTTGAGGATGCTTTTCTTTCGCACAATGTTTCTGCAAGAATTTCGAGAGAGAGAGAGGATGCTTCTTTTATTTTCTTTATTCGCTTTCCTTTTTAACGGAATTGTTTTTAATTGCGACGGGGGCCCTGTGTGTGTTTGAGGAAGATTTTTAGATATTCGGGCAAAAAGATTATTTGAGCAGGTACAGAGAGGTTCTCTTTAATGCAATGTTGTTTCGCAATTAAAAGTGAGAAAAGGAGAAGTTTGCCATTTTGTGGTTGTTTTTCTTTTTTTCTCTTTTCTTTTTTTTTTCTTCTCCTTTAATGAAAACTTCGCGCCTTCATCGGCAGAAAAGCTGAGAGTTTCGTGTTCTCTTTTTTTTTCTTGGGGGGAATGAAGGAGGGGGGAGATCCAGTTTTATTAGGTTGGGAGATTTAAGCTGTTGAAAAAAAAATATTTAAATGATTTTTTAGAACGGAAAAAGAAGAAGGATCTCAAATCTATGATTTTTACTATCAAATTTTTACATTTTTTTTTTGTTGGCACAGATATCGAACAAATGACATTGCTCGGAAAATATAATTCTTTAATTCACTCAGCGGTTGTAATATTTCCACAATATGAGCCATTCACGCTAGCAATCGAAATTTTTTGTCACCCATGTGTAACGGTCAGTGGTGTTTTGAATTCAGAAGATTCATTGTTTTATAAAAAAGGTAAAAAAATGATAAAAAAAAAATAAATTTACGGAAACAAAACTGGAAAAGTTACTTCGAAAAACAGAAAACTTTGAAAACTTACTAATATGCCAATATGTTACTAATATATAATTGCAACTACATGTTTATCTCGAAATGAAAAGGACTCGACATGAAAACAGAAATAAAAGCTCATCTTGATATTTTTTTCTCAACGGACCACACACATTGTGTCGGCCCAGGAATGATCAAAGCGTTTTTTGGTATTATGAAAAGGCATGAAATTCTTCCTGAGGAGTAAATTTCTAGAACATCAGTGTACCAAGCAGATTACTAGACCCAGAAAAATGAACATTTCCCCTCCCAATCAGTCTGTTGTTTGGATTAAAAACACAACACTGGAGACAATAGAAATGGTTCTCTGGAGACCAGGGATATAGTACTGAAATACTATATTAGGGGTATGGTTCTTGAAATGTAGAATCCTGATCCTTTGGGGATCATGAAAAGAGTTGGAAAATTGTTCTGTTTTAGCACTTTTTTTTATAATTTTCAAGTTAAAAGTTAACCTTTTTAACAATTAATTATTATTTATTTTTGTTCTTCTTACAAAATGTTTAAATATTACCTCCTCCTTTTTTCAATTTTTAGTTATTGTAATTATTTATGCCCAGTTTTTCAAAGATGGTTTATTACATTTATGTAATAAAATAAAATAAAACAAAAATAAAATAAATTAAAATGATAAAATGTATATTTTATATAATATTGTTTGCATTTTTAATTTGCACATCAATGTTGGCCGGTCGTTATAAATTTTTGAATTTGATAGGAGTAGCGAATCAAAAAAATTTAAAAATCACTGGAGTATATTACACTCTGGAGTGCATATATGATTTAAATGGTATTAAATAATCAAATCCATTTACATTTACGTTCCTCAATGTGTGTTTTACTGATATCACAAAACAAGATTTTTTATTAAAAAAAGACTAACAAATAATTAAACTTGAAGAATATTAAAAAACACTTGCTTAACATTCCATTAAAATACTGGTTTTATTTTACACACATGTTTTATGAAAAGGATTGTTATTTATTAAACAGAATGAGAGGAAAATGGTAAAGTAAAAGTGAAAAAAAATGTGCCAGAGCAGGAATTCAGAATTCATTAAATTCGTATACCAGAACATGAATTTCATGAATTCATGTGCCAGAAGATGAATTTAAATAAATTTCAAGAAGTTCATGTGCCAGAACATGCATTTTTATACAATTAAAATTCTCAGGAAAAGTTGATAAATTCAGCACAGTTTCGCTACAATGCTCTAAAGGAAATAAAATACTAGAAAATATGTCCAGTTTTGAATCAATGGCCGAAAGAGAAAGTATAAATAAGATTATCATGCATAAGACATAACTAGTGTGCGCCCTCGCTGCTAATAAAAATCTTGCAAAATTCTTCTTAACATTTTACTAGAAAACTTTTCAGTTAGCAACATAGCATCAAATAACTTTTTCATTTTAATATCTGTATCTTTTCTTATTGTGTGTATTTCTAGTTTTCCTGCAAAAAAATGACTTATTTCAAACAGCATTTTAAAAGTATTCTTTAATATTTTGTATCTTATGCTTTATCCTATTTGATTCTAAACACACCTGTCACATCGTATTTCAAGTTTTCTTTGTTTCCAATTGAATTTCAGCAGATGCCTGATTTATTATTAGGTACCAACAAATTTTGCACGATTTATGATAAAGCGTTTTTGAATTCTATGAAGGATAATGATTTTTGAAAATCGTCGATAAAGCGTTTTTTGTTTATGCCTGGAGGACAAGAATATGATATTCTAAATAGAATAAAAAGAAAGGGTATTCATCACTAAACTTGAAAAGTGACGCCAAATCGAAAATTGCCATGGTTTCAAAGAGGATGGACATTATAAATTTATAGGTGGTAAATCTCTTCAGTAAGAAGGTAAAGGGAAGTGTGAAGAGAGTGAATCTTTGGAATGCCATTTGCGAGAATGTTTGTTCCATAACTATAATGGCATAATGTGGGTTTATGTTGAACCAATGAATATGTCCTTTTAATAGTTGTTTGAGTTCCCAGCATTTAAAATACAACAAAAAAAATAACATTATTGGTAAATTGAAAATTTCGCCTTGAAATCATCTGCTATAATTTTGTAGCAGATTCAACGATAATTTTCAGTTCAATTTCAATATAACAATAAATTTTCAATTCAGCAATAATTAATCGACAACTAAATCTGAACTAAAGGATATCGGACACATATAATGTGGTCATCGATGTGTATAAAAGGATGTATACAAAAGATGTGGTCATAGATGTGTACAAAATGATGTATACAATAGATGTGGTCATAGATAAACATAACTTTCCCCTTGGGTGTTTTTTCATGGATTATTTACTTAAAACTTTAAATTAAATAAATTTATTATACATCATATGCTGATATTTCATTTTCAGAAAAACAATTATCGCCAAAAAAAATCTTTTCTTTATTAGTTTTCATCACAATCTAATTGCCGTAACTTTAAATCCAACAACTTTCTGTTTCAATTTCACTAGTAACGATTTGTTAGCTCCCACACCCTGCAAACGACCTAACTTCCTGTTACATCAGAAGGGCCAGGGAGGAACAGAACAGTTCCTTCACCCCCCCGCCCCAGAAATGGAAAATAGAAATCCAAACTCTGAATCTTTTCCCATCAATAAATTCCGAGGAATCTCAGGAAACGGATAGAAATATAAATCTCGTTTGGCGACAAGCTTCGAATCGCCAAGGATTTGAGACGAGCCAAATGACTCACCGGATCAGTTGGTGACTAGAAGAAACGGAAAGATTGGGGGTGGAGGGAGGGACATTTCCCGAAGATTTTACCAGCCCACCCCTAGGGAGGGGGGGTCATGAGTTTTAGATGTCCCGCTGGTCACAAGGGATATGTTCTGGAACCGCTCTTTTTTATGATTATTATGAGTCCCTAGACCCCTTAAATCCTCTGATTTTATTTATTTTTTTGCTGGCCTACTCGAACTGGCGACAATCATTTTTGGATGCCAACCTTCACCCTATGTTTTTTTTTTTTTTTTTCTTTTCCTTTCTTGTATTCGTCTTTTCTTTCGTTTCCTCAAGTTCCGGTGACGATTTTTTTATTTTTAAAAGTCTTCAATTTTATCTGAGTGCTGTAGTTTTTTTTTTTTCTTGAAATGGCTCCGGAATTTATGTTGCGAAAGAGTTGACTTGTTTTATGGGATGATGAGTCCTTATTTTCCGAAGAGGGCCGTTTCTGCATTTTTTTAAGGCTTCTTCCACATTTACCCGCAAATTTTGATGCATGGACAAGTGGATGTAAGCCACCTTTTGCCAGCTGAAATGGCGGAGGATTTACGGTGGTGTGGGAGAGAAATTTATATTTGGCAGACAAAAAGCCATTTGAAAGCCCACCAAAAAGCTTCTTTTGGTTTCGCATTGTCAATCATTGTGGGGTACGAATGGCTTTTATGCCTTCTGGAATAGTCAATAGATACATTTTGTCCACACTATGCAAATCCAAAGAGATTGCCACATTTGATTATGTATAATGTTTTATTTTTTGAAATTTATGTGATTTTTTGAAATTTGTGTATTTCATTATGCATAATTCTCTTGATAATTATTAAAAAAGATGGCTTCGTAATTTTTGTTGATTATAAAAAGGGGTTAGTAATGCTTCAAGTGGAGTTTAAGGTAGAGTTGCCGATTATTAGATTTCCCCCCAAGATCTTGGGATTTAGCCTGAAGTCTTGGTATACTGATTCTTGAGTCAAAAATTATTACAAATCTTGGTTTATTGAGGATAAAGGTCCATAAAAATAATATACATATTTTGTAAAATAATGTGAAAAAAAATTTGGGGATAAAAACTACTTATTTTGTCTGTAATTTAGTTTTATTCGATTTGAAATAAAAGTTCCATATATTAGACGAAATTAAACCAAATAAATATTAATTATGTAATGCCACTAAAAGTTGATTTTAAGATCTGATTTGATCTATTTTAACAATTAAATTAAAACAGAAACCAATGAATTTTGGAGAATACAAATATTAATATAATAAAACAGAGTTAACTTCTATTAACTTCTTCACTGTTTTACGATAGGAAAACACCCAGAACATTTCCCCCAGGTTGACTGTTGATGAGAGACGTTGTCTGAATAGGAATCCAGTCTCCTAGGACAGACACTAATAGAAAATTTAAACCTAAGGCATGTTACCCCTGTTCCACCAGTTTAATGCCTTATAATTAAGCATTGGATATATACTTCATTATCAAAAATTATTTGCACTTAGTATTAGCCAACCAGATCTCATGTACTATTTTGCTAACACTATAACAAAATGAAATCTTCTTTGATGCTGCGCACTTTACGCACGCTTCTTCTGTGCACGTTACCCCTGTCCCTACAGTTTAATGCCTTATAATTATGCATTGGATATATACTTCATTATTAAAATTTTTTGTGGTTAGTATAAACCAAACAGATCTCCGTTATTTGCTATCGAAAAAACAAAATTGAATCTTCTTAGATGCACTATCTTGTTTAGGGACAATCCCCCTAAACCTGGTGATTTGTCACTCAACCTAGCTGTGCATGTTACTACTATTCCACCAATTTAACGCCTTATAATTAGGCAGTAAATATATGCTTAAATTACTAAAAATTCTTTGCACTTAGTATAAGCCAAATAGATCTCAGTTATATGCTAACAACACAACAAAGTTGAATCTTCTTTGATGCACTATCTGATTTAGGGACAATCCCCTTAAACCTGGCGGTATGTCACTCAACCTAGTTGTGCACGTTACCACTGTCCCACCAGTTTAACGCTTCATAATTAGGCAGGAAGTATATACTTAAATTAGGGATTGATGGCCGAGTGGCTAGCGTCTGCGCTCGGTATCACAGGTATCGGGTTCAAATCCCGGCGTTGCCATGGGTGTTTGTAGTGGTTCGTAATCCACTTTAAACCGTAGGTCCCGGTCCTAATAGGACCGTAGAGCGTTGCGGGGGCATTGTTACTCCGCGTCCGTTGCTTGTATTCAAGTTACACGCTCTCCCTGGGTAGTGCAAAGTGAGTAACATCGGTGCAGCCCTTATGGTATAAAAAGATCACGGTCTATTTGCCAGCTGCATTAGAAAAAAAAAACCAGTATATACTTAAATTACTAAAAATTGTTTGCACTTAGTGTTAGCTAACCAGATCTCAGTTATTTGCTAATAGAATTGAATCTTTTTCGATGCACTATCTAATTTAGGGACAATCCCCCTAAACCTGGTGATCTGTCACTCAACCTACCCATGTATCCCTATCCATATGCAAGTGGGTGCCCATTGCCGTTTTGACGGCGCCCTTCACTCCATCCCTGAATCAATTCCATGGACACTTAAGGTTAAATTTCGCGAGCGACGCCTCTCGGCCCCCCACCCCCTCCCATCATCCGGGACGTCTAATTAATCAGCGTCAACGCGATGACCAGGTCCGTCAAGGGCCGCCCTCACGCACTGACCACTGATCAAGATGGGGGTGGAGGAGCAGTCCGGAGATTTAGGGCCTCTCCAGAGCGATGCATGGCGATTTAGGGACAAGTGGAACTGCATCTCCAGTGGCTTTTCATTTTTTAATGAGCTCCGAATTTAATGGAGTGTTGTTGGAACCATACCATGTGCTGTTAAAGTCTGAGTTCTTAAGGTTATTGAGTGGTTGGTTTAAAGAGAAAATTGAGTTATTAAAGAAGGTTTAATAACAGTTATAAGTGTTGTGTAATATTATTTAGTATTAACCATATATTTAACCTTTTCCCATTACATACATACTGGACGAGGGTATAGAGAAAATATTGTAATAGGAATGTTATTATACATGATAATCCTTTAATAATTGATTTTAAGTATACCAATTGTGATATTTGGAGCCTGATGGCCGAGTAACTAGTGCTGTGGAGCTCGGTGCTACAGGCTTCGGGTTCGAGTCCCGGCAGAGCCATGGACGTTTGTAGTGGTTTGGAATCCACTTTAAACCGTAGGTCATGATCTAATATGACTGTAGAGCGCTGCGAATAGGACTGACAACCGTATCCCGTAAAAAGGAAAATATCTCCTGTCTCGTAATTTGTCAGTAGGCAGGCGGCCTTGGCCCACCATGGGGCTGTTGTGCTAATGAAGAAGAAGAAATATATAAATTTAAAAGAGAAGAAATAATATATAATATTTGGGGAATAATAAATTTTTATTCTTCAAACAGTACTTTATCTTATTTTATCCACCACTGGTATGTTCAGTTTTTGAAAGCTAGTTAAGTGTTTCTTTTAATGAGAAAGTTTACATAATAAAGCATTCATCAAACACATTTTGAATAATAATGATGTGTCTTTTATTATTGATTGTCCACAGATATTTTTATAACATTGGCGTTTCTTAGGATGGTGTGATGGTTATCTGCTCACAAGTAAATATTTCTTAAAGAAGTAGAGATTTCTTCATGCAGCTAATAATGAGATCATTGGCTTTCAGAGGGCGTTTTGTAATTTATATCTTATAGAAGAACGTTCATTATCATTTCCAGACAGGAATATTGTGCTTTGCCTTGTAAAGCTGTGTATTATAAAACAGATAATCTTTTATAACAGCAGCACTATTTGACCATAAACGCTTTATATGCTGATTTTACTACACCGCGGTAAATCTCTGAATTTTATGGGAATTGAGAAAAACATCTTTTCATTCGACTCCGAAATGCTGTCTATAGTGTACAAACAAACACAAGTTAGCCAAGTTCATATCAAATTAAAAAAAAAGTAATAAAAATAAACAATGTAAAAAAATTTAATAGATTTAAAAATTTCATTTTGTCATGTGTGGCCATATTCCGTCAATGGAACTTAAAATACGTAATAATAAGTGTTGATTAAATTACCTTTCATTACCATAATTGATCCTTAGACAGTATCTTGAGTAAATTTAATTATTAATTTGTTTGCGTTCTGAGAGCCAGACAATTCAAGCTGAAATACAGAGTACATGAACATAATACTGGCATTTTATTATTTAATGATGTTATTAATTAGTAATTTACTTACGACTTACTATTTAATAATATTATTATATAGCAATTTACTTATAATAATATTATTAAGTAATAATTTACTTACCTTTTACTATTTAATGATATTATTAACTAATATTTTACTTATTTACAGTAGTAATATAATAGTCATTTAAATTTGCAATTTACTTACAATTTAATGAAGCTGTCTTAGCAATACATATTTCATGCCATATTTTAAAACACTAACTGAAATCAGTTGAGAAATAACTCTTGATTTTAAATGAAAAATTTTGAATTAAAATCATTCGTGATGCGCAAGGAGATTTATGCTCGTACTTATTATCTTCCTATGACTTTTTTTGAGCATATCATAATAAAAATATCTACAACTAACATAAAGAAAACGAAATAGGATTTCTGATAATGAAAGATTAAAAATGACTTTTTAATCAAAGGACCACATGCTTTTTATGTATACAAGAGTAGCCCCAGGGCAGGTAATGTAGGGTAGGACATTGATTTCAGGAATGATTTTATGAATATATATCCTGTATTTGCGTGCAGAATTTCCAAAATACTCCTTCCAGTATTGCTTCCTTTTGCTTATTTTATAACATCCTTATTTAATTAAAAATTCCATATACCAAATGTCTGTCAAATTTTGATTCCACAAAGTTGGCAGCTATGGTATTATTTTTACTCTCAAAACCGTCCCTTTGGCTGGAGTTCTGGCCTTTGGTACCACGGGCTTTAGATACGAATTCTGTCGGTGACATGGATGTTTGTAGCGGTTCGGAATCCTCTTTAAACTGTAGGTTCCGTTCTGTTTAGCCCTCGTGTGCACAACATGACAGTAGAGCGACAAACCAATCCAGGCAAAGATGCGAGCCTATTGTACACACACTGTATAAATATTCATCAAAGCAATTTGCTTCTGAAAGCAATGGGCACTGACTGTAAAGATGATTGAGGATTTAAAATCAAAAATAATTTTCTTCTTAGAAAATAATTCACATTGTTAAACTTACTTAACCATCAGTTATAATTATTTAATTATAGGAAGATTATAAGTAAAATCGCAAATTCCAACAGATTAATCTTCTCACTCATCACGAATGATTTTATTTCAAAATTTTTCATTAAAAATCAAGAGTCATTTGTCAACTGATTTCAGTTATGTGTGTTTTAAAATTGACATGAAATAAGTAATACATGAAATGAAACATGATACAATGATACGATACAATACATATTTCATGTATGTATAAACAAATGTAATATGTGAAATATGTATTGCTAAGGCAGCATCAATAAAAAGTTAGCTCATAATTACTTAACTATCAGTTTGAAAAACAACACGCCATTTTCGCCATTGTTTCACCAGTGCCCTTCATCGCACAATTTTTCCTTTACCACATGCAACAGGTTAGGGAAAGAAACCCATTAAACAAGACAAACATGCAAGTAGTTAAAAAAAAGGGGAAAGACATGACGATCAACAGTTTAAAGCTGTCAGGTGGAACGGACAGCATTTTTGACACACGCCGAAATAATAAAAACGCCCAGCAGACTCAAAAATCCAACAACCTATCATGAAAAGGTGCGACAGAATTAAAGAGCTCTATAATTTACTCTCCAATTCTCTTTCGAAAAAAGAGGGAGAGAGGAAAAAATTCGAATGATTTTTTTAATCAAAGGGCCACATGTCTCTTATGTGGGCAAGACGATCTCCAGGACAGGTGATGTAAGGATGATACTGACTTCCGGAATGGTTTTATGAATAAATGTCCCGTATTTGCTTGTCGTATTGCAGAATTTCAGAAACGCTTCTTCCAGGCAACGATGGCAGTCCTCTTATACACACATTATTTAAATATGCATCAAACCACCTTGTTTCTGAAAGCAACGGGCTCCGAATTTAAAAACGATTGAGGATTTAAAAATAAAAATAATAAAAACAAAACTGAAATCTTCTCGGCAAATTTCAACTTATTGTGTGTGAACATTCGAGAACGGATGAATAAACTCAGGAATATGCCAATGTTTAACAATACACGAGATATATGATACTACAAGAATTGTAGATTGAATACTACAAGAATGGCCACATGAATATAGCAGTGTTGAATAGATCAGGAACTTCGTGAAGAATGAATTGTTCAACAATCTCTAAAAGAATATACAAAAGTAAGATAAATGTCGTCGTAAATGAAGAATGAAGTATTCCCAATTCTACAAGAAACACTATAACATTCAATAGCCAAGTGAATACATCAGTGTTTGAAAATTAGATTGATTATGATTTATTTACTTGCCCCTCTAATATCACTGAACAACATCATGTTCACACATGATAATAATTTTCTTCTTGGAAGATTATTCACATTATTAAACTTTTTTTACTTAACAATTAGTTTTAAAACCGGCACGCCATTTTTGCCATTATTTTACCATTGTCGTTTATTAAACAATTTTTCCTTTACCACATGCAACAGGTTAGGGAAAGAACCCATTAAACAAGACAAACATGTAAAAAAAGGGAAATACATGACGATCAACAGTTTAAAGCTGTCAGGTGGAACGGACAGCATTTTTGACACACGCCGAATTAATAAAAACCGCCCAACAGACTCAAAAATCCAACAACCGATCACGAAAAGGTGCGACAGAATTAAAGAGCTCTATAATTAACTCTCCAATTCTCTTTTCGAAAAAAGAGAGGGAGAGGAAAAAATTCGGCAGGACTCATTTTTAATTA
This sequence comes from Caerostris darwini, assembly GCA_021605075.1. Taxonomy (NCBI): domain Eukaryota; kingdom Metazoa; phylum Arthropoda; class Arachnida; order Araneae; family Araneidae; genus Caerostris; species Caerostris darwini. Next base: position 309,970 of record BPLQ01011204.1, on the reverse strand, counting down.
TTCCCCCCCTCCTAAATCCATCTTCCTTAAAACTAATTTTCGTCTCCAAAAGTGCTTACGGATTGATCTTTTTGTCAGCACAGGAAACTCGAGTACAGCTTAACAATCTCAACAATTGATGGTTTTTTTCTCTGTTATGCGCGGCGGAATCTTGCGCCATGGTTTCTTTTCCTTACAAACGTGTTTGCTTTGAAATTAGGATTTTTCTGTTTTGCCCCTCTGCTTTTAATCCGCTTAAATCTTCCTCGCACGATTTGCCAGTGTTTGTTTCCGCACATTTCGCCTCCTGTTTTATATAGTACTAGAGGTGGGGTGTTTTTTTTGTCACTTTAATGAATTCTTGGTCCTGGTGTAATGTTTGACGATTATTAAAACTTGATATTATGTGATTATTTTAGAGCTTGTTGTTTTATTTCGAGGAGCTCCTAAATTAATTTCGATTCACCAAGAGTGTGCGTCTGTTTTAAGTGTGCTTTAAGGAAGGAGATAAAGGATTTAAGAATTTTTAATTTTTAATCTTTTTTCTTGCACTGATTTATATACATTGTTTTTAAAGAAGAGTTTGTTTAAAATTACACTTTTTTTGTTTGGTTTATGAGTATTGTTTAAGAACTTAAATGGATCCTTTTTAATTTTAAGGTATAGGCAAATATTAAAATTTTTAAAAAAATTAATTATGTTTTAAAAATTTTCTTAAATTGTTGTTTGTTTAATGTTTGTAATAGTTTATAACAATAGCATGTCAACATAACAACTCTAGTTTCATTTTTTAATATTTTTATAAAGCTAAAAAAGATTCATAACATAATTATTTATAAAATACATAAACTTTTATAATATAATAAAAGTTTAATTTAAATTAATGGTTATGTCATTTTTAAATGTTAAACTACATAAAATACCAAAATAAAAAATATAAAATATTCATAAAATGCTAAAATAAAAATAATAAAATATACATAAAATACTAAAATAAAAAAAAAAAATAGAAATATACATAAAATAATAAAATAAAAAAATAAAAATTTACATAAAATTCTAAAATAAAAAAAATACATAAATTATTTTTAAAAAAAAATTAAAATATATATATACATAAGATACTTAAATAAAAATATATAAATAAATAAAATACTAAAATAAAAATAATAAAAATATACATAAAATACAAAAACAGAAAAATAAAAATATACATAAAATACTAAAATAAAAAAAAAAATGAATATTACATAAAATAAAAAAAAATCTCATTTCGCCTCCTGTTTTATATATAGTAGAGGTTTTTTTTTTTTTTTTTTTGTCACTTTAATGAATTTTTGGTCCTGGTGTAATGTTTGATGATTATTAAAACTTGATATTATGTGATTATTTTAGAGGCTTGTTGTTTTATTTCAAGGAGCTCCTAAATTAATTTCGATTTACCAAGAGTGGACGTCTGTTTTAAGTGTGCTTTAAGTTAGGAGATAAGGATTTAAAAAATTTTAATTTTTAATAATTTTTTTTTTCTGTATAAAGCACTGATTTAGATGCATTGCTTTTGAAGAAGAATTTGTTTAAAATGACACTTTTTTTTTGTTTGGTATATGAGTATTGTTTAAGAACTTAAATGGATCTTTTTTAATTTTAAGGTATAGACAAATATTAATAAATTATTTACTAAATTTTTTTTTAAAAATTAGCGTTTTAAAATTTTTTTAAAATTATTGTTTGTAATAGTTTGTTACAGAAGCATGTAAACATAATAAGTATAATTTCATTTTTTAATATTTTTAGAAGCTTAAAAAGCTTTATAATTTAATTATTTTTTAAATACATAAATTTTTATAAAATAATTAAAGTTAATTTTAAAATAATAGTTCTGTCATTTTTAAATGTTAAAATACATAAAAATCTCATTTTTCAGTAATCATTACTTAAATTGTTACATGATAATAAAAATTTTAAAACATTTTATTAATGTTATTTATTTATACTTTTATCAATGTAGCCTTTTAATTTTAATTTACATTTAAATTGTTGAAATTTATTCTTTTAACTTAAATAATCAATTAATGTTAAGACGTATTTTTGTTTACATTTTGGTGTATGTTTTTGTATTCTAGGGAATTATAAAATTCTCCAAAATCTAAGTTTTTATAAAACAAAAAAGAAAACAATAATAAAATAATTCTAGTTTTACTTTATTACTCGTATGTTGGATAAAGAAATTTACTTAGAATAAATACTTTTTTACTTTTTCATAAAAAAGGTTTTAAATTTCTCCAAATTATTTCAGATGCACTTTTGATATAACCGAACGAAAATTTCAATATAAGCAAGATGCTTCTAAAATTTATTTCAACTGTCTTCTACGTAAATAAGAAGTTTACTAATATAATACAAGTGATAGCCATACACGTTAAATTATAAATAATAAAATTTTTTTAAAAATGAACGCTAAAAATTAAAAAAATTTCTACAAATTTGTTCAACAAACCATATACGTTATGTTATAATTAATAAAACGTTTTCCAAAAATTAACACTTGCAAGTAAAAGAATTTCCACGTTTTCTTAAAATCATGATTTACCTTCCTTTTAGTTATTTTAAATAAATTCTCGTTTTCTTACCACTATATTAATTATTTGTTCATTTATCTCGATTATTTCAAAATACTTTTTGAAACCTGTAGAATAATTTTTATGTATTTACCGAATGACATGGCATGAAATGTCCACTTTGACTACAAAATGACATGAAAAAATATCATTAAAATCGGAGCACAATTTTTCTCATCAATTAATAATTTAAGACAATCTTGATCCTTAAAAACATTTATGTGAACAGTTGTAAAAATAACTGTATTGGTTATTTCTAAAGTTAATATATTGTAACTTATTTTCATTACCCAATTGAGATACATTAGTTTGTTCATACTTCATTTACTCTATATGTGTTTCTATTGTGAAATGATTGGCGATTTTATGTTTGGGAAAACGAGCAAAATTGGCGTCGAATGGGATGTATCTCAATAGTACAATCGTTTTACGAATTTGGAGATTACTTGGTTTATATTCAATATTAGAGGTCATGCAAAAAAGGAAATATAAGTCTCTGTAAAATTTTAACTCTTTGCACTGTAATGGGTGAATAAATTTTACAGGTTATAATAGAATAAAAAAAATCTCAAGTTGTTTCATGGATATGAGTGATTGGTTGGCTCATTATTCATGGACTGTAAGGGCCTCACACTCCCTCTTACCTTTTATCATACATAAAATTTGTAATACATAGCCGCTTTTATTTCCTTTATACAGTTTTGTCGTTGTACGGTAATTTTTTTTGCAGACTTTAAACGAATTAGATCGGTCCCTACAGTTCAGTGTGAATTCCGAACCACCACTACTTCTACTACAAGTACACCACACCATACCACATCATTGTGCCTAGAGCTGAGTTTCCCCTATACAGTTTGGGAATGATGTGAGTGAGAAAAGTATGATTGGGCTATGTTACGCTCTACAATCATATGCGACCATTGTAAAACCTACGGCTTAAAGGGCATTCCGAACCACTACAAACATCCATGCCAAAGCCAGGATTTGAAATTGAAACCTATGGTATCAAAAGCTAGAGCGCTAGCCAATTGGCCATCGAGCCACCTTTGGTGAGCTAACTAGACTGGGACCTACAGTTTAACGTGAATTCCGAACCACTAACAAACATCCATACCACAGGCGGGATTCGAATCTGAAGCGTGTGGAACCTGAAGTACCAAATGCCAGAGCACTACCAATTGGCCATCAGGCAGCTCTTTTATATTTGGTTTCATGAATATAAGTAATTTCACGATGTTGCATGATGCTTTTAAATGATTTTACAGAAAAAATACATGTAGTTTCTTATGCAGATACTAAAACATCATCTTCCAACTGTTATGAAGAACAACTTTTACCAATCGAAATGGCATATAGTATATAGTAAAGTAAACTAGTTAGATTCACGGACCTATGTGTCGAATTATAAGTACTGTAACTAACGTATCGAATCATTCTTCCCTAAATTAGACATAAACTTATCTTATTTCCCTTCTAAATTTATTTTGTTATTGTAAACTCAAGCACTCTAAATTACTGCAATAAGTTTCATGAAATTCATAAATGTTTTAACACACACATACACAAGAAAAAAGAAATAATACCAAATTAGCACATCTTATGCTTCCTATGAAAGGAAATGAAAATATGATACTAATTTTAACTCATCCCTCTAATTTGTTTACCAACCTAATTATTTCAAAACAACACAAGTCCAAAAACCTCTCATTTTTCTCCCTTTAATTAACTCACTTTTCCCTCACTAACCGAGTCGTACTAATAACATTGTAACTTTTCGTCATCCACCTAGCTCTCTTAAATTGTCGACGAAATCCATCAGAGAACTCGAAACCCTTTTCAAACCAAAGAATAACGTCTGAGAGAGCCACTTCAGTCACCACTTCATACTTCATCCCAACTGCTCCTTCAATTCGTCCAAATTTCCTTATTAACATTTTGTGTAACTTTTCACACAACTCAATGGTCTGATTTCCTCCTTTACCATTTTTCCGAGTGGCATTGTAGCCCCAACGATTTTGCCATGAGGGGTGGTAGTGGGGAGGGTGTTGCCACTTCCAGAATCAATTCGGCAGGCGATACTGATTCATTAGGGGGCAGAAATAAGGAAGTTGGGATGGAGGGGGCTGATTCAGCTCCTTCGTAGAATTTTAATGCCCCCTTTTTCCTCCCTTTTATCTCCTTAGATGATGAACCCCCGAGTGGGAGCCATTCCGACGATGTTAAGGTAGGGTTGCCACATTTGGCGACCGAGTGCTGTTTTTTTTACTTTTGGTTTTAAGTACACCTTGTGGTACGATAATGACATGAAATGACATGGTGATGAAAAAATAAGTCATAATAAAGTTGTAATGGGGGAGGGTGAGATATTGTACAATATGATCACTTTTAATGATACATTGAACTAAGATAATTTTTTATGGCAAATAAATAAAAATAAAAAGGTACATATTAAGTAAATCGTCTATGAAGTTTATAATTTTTTATAATAAACAAAATATTGTTAAAACAGCGCAAAGAAAAAATGAAAACAACCTAAATGCATTTTTAACATATAGTTTCTGCTTAGTGATAGTTATTGTTATTGGATATTCTCTTCAACTGTTATTTTAATATATTTACTAAAATTACAATCTCAAGAATCATTATTCTTAAAATCAAAGGTATTTATTTATAATTTTTTTATTCACTTTGGCATACTTGTTATTTTTTTTTTAAATTAAAGGTAAAATATTTGAAAAAAAAATGAAATCAGCAGAAAATATTTATAATAATGAAATTTGATTTATTTCGTACGTATTATTTTGCCATAGTAGTTTGCAACGTAGTTCCTACATAAGTAGTTTCTAAATCAGTCACACGACGGAAGATAATGAAAGTGTTTTATTTTTTATTGTGCTTCGGTAGTCTATACCACCCACTAATATGCTCACGAAGCCCACTGATATGGGATGGAGGAAAGAAATAGTTGAGAATTGCATAGGAGAAAATCCTAAAATCACTCACCAGCAGGCAGCCTGACTTTTCATGCAAGATGCTCTTATACAATGGCCAAATTTCCATAGGTGCTCGTATATAAATGCATTGACTGAAAAGGATATCACCAGTGGGGTGGGTCTGAATCTGAGTCTCCTAAACACAGGCTAGGTACAACCTCTAGAACACGAATTTAGCAGTAGGCGATTATTCCGTATTATTATTATCGGGGTCTGATGGCCGAATGGCTAGCGCTCTGGCGTTCGGTACCACAGGTATCGGGTTCAAATCCCGGCTTGCCCATGGGTGTTCGTAGTGGTTCGGAATCCACTTTAAGCCGTAGGTTCCGGTCCTAATAGGATCGTAGAGCGCTGCGGGGGCATTGTTACTCCGCGTCCGTGGCTTACCATCAAGTTACATGCGCCCCCTGGGTAATGCAAAGTGAGTAACATCGGTGCAGCCGTTATGGCGAAAGATCACGGTCTGTTTGTCAGCTGCATTAGAAGAAAAAAAAAGTATTATTATTATTGTCTTCCATATTTACATGTCACATGAGAGACACATTATGAATATACGAGAGTATAAAATATATCCTTGAAGCATCGGTAATCTTCAATATTGGATAGCTTTTCCACCCATTCCCTTCCTGGGATAGTTACACATAAGAGTCCTCTCGGAAGACAGTACCCTGTATTCTTTATCTGTCAGTGGGCTGTCGTGCCACAAATCGATGTAGCATAAAAACAAAGAATATCTGCTGCTAAGTATTAATGAAATTGATCTGTTAAATTAAATGTCTGACTAATCTGACGTCAAGTATCAATGTTTAACATTTTATAAAGCAAATGGTAGGTTGTTATTTTTATGTTTCATGTTTCATTTTTATGTATAGATAACACTAATAATTTTTTATGTGATATTTGTATATATTTCTATACTTATTATATCTATCCAAAGTTATTGCAAAAAATAGACCAAAAAGGCTTTATTCTTCAAATGAATCACCTGTCGCTTTGAATTAGGTTATAAAAGTTTTCTGCTAAACGCATAGGGAAAGTTATAAAACTTGTAACGAAATAGTACGATTATTAAATCTAAGAAAATATAATATATGTCAACATTAGTTAATAAAATCCAACTTGTTGCTTTAAAATAAGAAAAAAAAAAAAAAAAAAAAAAAAAACATAAATATGACTAAATTTCAAACCGAATAACAATATGATTTGTATGTATTATATAATTTGATTAGTATTGTTTGCATTTGTTGCTTTGAATTTTTATGTTGCATTTGAATGTAGCTTTTACAACAATTAAAAGATTTTTATGTAATTGGGACTTTTTAACAGATATTTTTTCTTAAAAAAATTTTGTATGGATTTTTATGCTAATAATTAAATTTTGTAATACTAATACAAAGTATTGTGCTATTTATGTAAAGTGGACAAGTGTCACTTATTAATGAAACATTTTAGCTATTGTTTTCACATTTGTTTCAGAAATAAGGAGTGTACTGTATTGTACACCAAATATTGGCCAAAATTTTAATAAGAAAAATAAAACAATGGCACACTTTGACCAAAATGTTTTGGGGATACCGATCTTTAATACTGCAACAATTTTTATATAATTACTTAACAGAATAACAGTATAAACAAACAAGGTCGAATTTTTCTGATTATATTTCAATTTAATAATAAGATTATTTTCAAATGAACTAAAAAAAAGTCTTGCAACGTCAGAAAAACAAACAAAGATTAGAGTCTATAGCAAAATATAACATTTTCATCGACAGTACATCTATACTTTGGCGATAAAAATTGGCGAAAAAAAGGATAGCGGCCAACATTCAAGCAACCTGGGAAAGAACCTACATGACCGATCCGTTTCGGCCATCGGACCTTAAGATACGAAAAAAAAAGGAAAAAAAAAAAAATTCCCTAAGAAAAAAGGGAAGAGTAGGGGAAAGAAAAGGAAAAAAAAAATTGCTGATTACCAACCGTTAAGCTGACAATAGACAATCTATCCCATGAATCATTGCGCCAAAGAGCGGAAGATAATACAAAATGGAAGAAGTGGCCTTACTTTTATTTTATTTATTTATTACGTACACTTTCCCCCTTTATTTTCGCTTGAATACCGAGTAATATATATCTGATGCAGCAAATTGTTTAGTTTTTCCCCTTCTTGCTTATCTACAGGAAGACTATTTATGGGGTCTCGCATGATGGATGGACAAACATTCGGTGATAATTACTTGTGACGAATAGAATCGAGGACTGTAATGTAATATAAATCGCTCTCGTTTCCATTCAATAGGGACATAAATTAAGGTCAGCATTTTTAAATGCTAATAGATATAATAATATTTATAAGATAAATTATTTATATATATATAAATATATATTAATGTGTAAAAACGAATAGATGATTATTTTACCAGTTCAAAATAATTTATAAGGAGATAATTGTTGTCGTATCCCTCATGGAAGGAGGGGAGCAGCTTCTGTTCTGATGGAGCACCCGTAGGTAGAAGTCTGATTTCTGCACCGTGTCTGACTTCTCCCCGTGTCGGTTATAGGAGACCGGGACTTACGGCTTAAAGTGGATTCCGAACCACTACAAACATCCTTGGCACCGCCGGGATTCGAACCCGAAACCTGTGTCACCAAGAGCTAGACATTCGGCCGTTCAGGCCCTTAGGAGATAATTACTTGTGACAAATAGAATCAAGGACTGTAATGTAATATAAATCGCTCGCTTCATTCAATAGGGACATAAATTAAGGTCAGCATTTTTTAAGTGCTAATAGATATAATAATATTTATAAGATAAAATATTTATATATAGATATTATATCTTTATTGGTACAGCAGCTCATTGGTGGACCATGGTGTACTGCCAACATGGCAGATTTCGAGACAGGGGACTTTTTTTTATGGGGTAAGATTGTCATCCCTACGCCCTACAGTAATATTAAACCTGGACTTACAGTTTAAGGTGGATTCCGAACCACTACAAACATCCATGGCACCACCGGGACTCGAATCCGAAACCTGTGCGCCCTCAGCGCTACTCATGCGGCCATCAAGCTCCACGCATGTATTGAATACAAAAAAAATTGTACAAGTATTATAAATCAGCAATAAATTGTTTAATATTTTAATACTGTTGAAATTAAATTTTTCGCGCTGGTTAATACGATGAGCTCCAAAATTAAAGAAGGTCGATTATTTGTTCTTCAAATTCCACAAGAGATGCCCCCTTTAATGACAAAAACAATCCGTAAGGAATGTATATAGAAATTTTTAAAATAGAAATAGAAGAGTGCAAAAATTCACAAATTAATTGATGTAAGAGGTTCCTATTGAATTGTCATTTTAGAATGTAGTTGCTGGAAAGCAGCCTCACTCGATGCACCCTGAATAATGATGAATCTGCTATATATCTATCATTAATCGACATTTAAAAACAGAATTAATACTTTTTAACTGAAAATTATAATGGTTACAACATTTTTTAATTAATACATAATTTAAGACTATTAAATTCATATCATAAGGGACTTGTGTAAGCTCTTACCAATATTGCAATGCAGATATTTAAAAAGACACGCAGAATAATTCTAATTGATAATGAACAAAAACGCTCCCAATGCGTTTCCATATCAATAAACAGATATCAGATGACTGACGAATAAAATTAAGGATTATAATATAATATAAATTGCTCTTTCATTCCATAGGTACATAAATTAAGGTCATCATTTTCTAAATGCTAATAGAGATGACAATATTTATTAAGATAAATTATTTATATATATATACACTGAAGTGACAAAAGTCATGGAATAGCAATATGCAAATTTTCAGATGGCAGTAGCATCGCGTAGAACAGGTATAAATGCGCAGTGCTTTCACAGAGCTTTCATTTCTGTTCAAGTAATTCGTATGAAGAGGTTTTGACGTGATGATGACCGCACGACGGGAATTAACAGACTTTGGAGTTAGTTGGAGCTAGACGCATGGGTCATGCCATTTCGGAAATCGTTAGGGAATTCAACATTCCCAGATCCACTGTGTCAAGAGTGTGCCGAGAGTATGAAATTTCAGGCATAACATCCCACCATGGACAGCGCAGTGGTCGACCGCCTGCACTTAACGGCGACGTCTGCAAAGAGTCGTAAATTCTAACAGACAAGCAACACTGCGTCAAATAACCGCAGAAATCAATGTGGGACGTACAAAGGACTTGTCTGTTAGAACTGTGCGGAGAAATTTGGCTTTCTTGGGCTATTCCAGCAGAAGACCGACTCGAGTGCCTTTACTGACAGAACGACATCGCTTGCAGCGACTCTCGTGGGCACGTGAGCATATCGGTTGGTCCCTAGATGAATGGAAAACCGTGGCCCGGTCCGATGAGTTACGATTTCAGTTGGTAAGAGCTGATGGTAGGGTTCGAGTGTGGCGCAGACCCCACGCAGCCATGGACCCAAACTGTCAGTAAGGCCCTGTTCAAGCTGATGGTGGCTCCGTGATGGTGTGGGCTGTTTTTTCATGGCATGGACATGGTCCTCTGTTGCGACTGGACCGAACATTGACTGGAAATGCTTATGTTCAGCTACTTGGAGATCACTTGCAGCCATTCATGGACTTCATGTACCCAAAACAACGATGGGATTTTTATGGAGGACAATGCGCCATGTCACCGGGCCACAACTGTTCGCGATTGGTTTGAAGAACATTCTGGACAATTCCAACGAATGTTCTGGCCACCTAGATCACCCGACATGAATCCCATCGAGCATTTATGGGACATCATCGAGAGGTCTGTTCGTGCCCAAAATCCTGCACCATCAACGCTTTCACAATTATGGACGTCTATCGAGACAGCATGGCTCAATATTCCTGCAGAAGACTTCCAACGACTTGTTGAGTCCATGCCACGTCGAGTTGCTGCACTTCGCCGGGCGAAAGGAGGGCCGACACGATATTAAGAGGTATCCCAGGACTTTTGTCACTTCAGTGTATATATATATATATATATATATATATATATATTAATATTTAAATATTAAGTAATAAATAACTATAAATAATAAATTTTATAATGTCATTAATTTATAATTATTATTATGCTAACAATTAAATTTACTATACCACATGAACCAAACAAAAAATAATAACGTTTCATACAATATAAGCAGATAATTACTTCATTTTTTTCTTCAAAATAGTGTCTAAGGTTTAATTATGTTACTGAAAGTTAATTTAACAATCACTTAACAATATATATTAGATTTCCGTTAATGAAATAAGCAAAAAATATATTCACACACGCTAACCTGTAATTTGTAAGTGATTTAATTTTTTTAATACTTATTGAAATATTATTACTACTTTTTTACAACTTTAACGTAATGCAATTGTGCAGATATTTTTTATCCATAAAGAATTTTTAATTACTCTCTGAAACACTGATGAATTGATACATAGAAAAGTATTAAAGCTTTGTATTTCTAGCAATAATTTATAGTTTCAATTAAGTTTATTTATTATTTTGTCATAATTATAAATAATAAATAAACTTAATTATTATAGACGAAGATATAAAGTTAGCTTAAATCATAAATGAAAGTTAAGAAAGATTTTCTATCCAAAGATATTTACGAAAATTCAGGAAATTCCTTTCTATTTTATGTCATAAAAATAACATGCAAACGGAAGTGAAAATTTATTTATTTAGGGTAATTCAATTTACCTTAGTTATTAAAATTTAAATTTTCGTCTAGACAAGGAAAAAAACTGTTTTTATCTAGAAAATTTTTCAAAAAAAAAAAAAAAAAAAAAAAAAAAAAAAAAAAAAAAAAAATACATGAATTTGTAAAGAAATCATTTTTTTAAATAAATTATTTCATAAAGCAATACAATTTACTCAAATATAAATTTATATATAATGATAAAATAGTAATAATTAGAAAATTTACATTTTTAAAAATTCTCTGATATAATTTACATTTCTTTAAAACTTTAAAAAAATTGTAATGAAAATCGATATTTAATAACTAAATAATTCAAAGCTGAATATGTGCTGTTTATCAATTTAATTTTTTGATTTGTATTTTTCAAAAACTTTTAATTTATAAATGATAATATAACTTCAGATTCACTCCTTTTTTTGAAAATAGCGTTTGTTTACATGTCGAATTTCGAATGCATAATAAAGTGAGTTTAGCTAATTTTGGAAATTATTGTCTTAATATTTGCTATTTCGATATAATAAATTTATTTTTTATATATTGCACTGATATCTATAAATTTAAATTCGTCCAGGTGCCAAGGTATTTTTTTTAGCGTTCTCGAGGATTTGGTGGCATTGTAAAGTGAAATTGTCTTATTTATTTGCATTGTTTTCATTGTTGAAGTTAAAATTGGTTTAAATTATTTTTTTATATTTCTGTGTGATTGTGATAAACTGCAACTGTGATGTAAATAAACTTTTAGATTTAGAATTGATTGAGTTGAATACCGATTATGAAGTTGATACTGATTGTGCAGCTATTACATTTAAATATAAGTATTCTATTTAAAAATAGTCAAATGTTTTTTACACTATTTTACAATGTTCTATATTGTATTCTATATTTAAACGTTGTAAACATATTTAAAAAATGCCTGTTTTCAATGTTAAAATGACTTATAAAATTTCGAAAATTTTAAATTTAAAAAAAAAGGTACAGAAAAAAGATATATTTTTTTTGACAAATCACTCTATTCTATATTTGATTTTCCATCTTGTGATAAACAATCCTTAAATTAAATCTACGGAGGTTTTTGATACTATATTTTATTTTTCTGTCTTCCATTAATGCAGGAATAGGAGAAAGCTTACATTATTAATGTGTTATTTATTAAGGAGCAATCAAATTTATGGCTATTGTTCAATATGATAGTTTGTTAACGTATGAATAGAATAATAATTCTTTTTACCTAATACAATCTTAGTGAACACACTGGTAAAAGGAATTAATCAAATGAAGTTTCATAGGAAAATATAATGTAGAGTTAAAAATAAATTGTAATTTTACATGAAACTATATATTAGTTTAAGTTGGAAAGAATTTTACACATTAACATTTATATCTTACCTATATTTATATCTGATCATATCTTCGCCGAAAACTAAAATACACTTTACTGATTTTTAGTATATGTGCAGTATAATCTCTTTATATTAGTTTGGTTTGAAAGCAATTTTAAGTCGTCTTGTTAAATGACCGTGTCAGCAAATTGAACCTACTGTCTCCATGTCTCAATTCAAGTGATGATCAAAAGCAATATAAAATTACAGCCAAAAAATTCCCAAACATTTTTGTAATATTCCACATATACGATATACGACGTGTTGATACAGTATACATAAATTTAAATTTATCTATAAAATTATGTTTACAGTAATTTAAAAAAAAATAATTGTAAAAGTTCTTTTTAATACAGGTATATGTTTAATCTCCTTCTCTCATTTGTTTATTTTACTTTTAAAATATTTTCGAAGCCTGTTGATCCTTTTCACAATAATTGGAAAAACGAGTTACGAGTTTAGAATTGGACGAGTTACTTATTTTCGAGTTATATTTTCTTTGATGATATAAAGACCAGAGGTAAAGGAAATATAACTCGAAAAAACTCGATAATAAATAAACTCGAGTCCAATTCTAAAATTATGAAACTCATTCTAGCCTATTGATTTATATTGTTCACACTCGGCTTAGACATGGAAACACTTATCTCGGAGTCCTTTACAGAACTTTATATCGTATTTCAACAAATATTAATGTTATATACAATATAAAAATGTATAAATATGATAAATAATTATATTTTTATTTATCTAGTACTGTTTTAGATCAGAAATGCTTAATTATTTGCTCAGCTTAACTAATTGTTCCCATTGTTTGTGTTAAAGAGAAGGTAATGGACCCTTATTCAATGCAATAAATTTGAAAGAATATAATAAAGTTAAAACTAAACCAGTCATTATGAAACAATAAATGAGAATTATTAAACCCTTACTAGTATAAATGTTACTTTAGTTTATACTGGTTGAGAATGTTTAACTAAAATGGTATGGTTATGGTATACTTCATAATAATAGTTCATAAAATGTTATACTTCACAAAATTACTTTCATTTAAATTCTTTATACTATAAAGAGGTTTTATTTTTCTAAAACAATACACTATTGTACATTTCATCTGCTAATGTAGACAGGAAATATTAGGTAATGCAGTTTTTTGGCAACCTAATAATTGCTTTGTTAGTCGTTCCTCCTTTTTTTTTCTTTATAATAATTATACTTGCTTTTATTTCTTAATTTATTTAGTTGATTATTCAGTAGCTTAATAATTCTGGGTTGTTCAAATTTTTAATTTCTTTATTCAATTTATATTGTATTTTATTTCTTCATTTCATTGGTTATAGAAATGTCCACCTTGACCATTTGGTAGTTTAATATTTCTTGATGATCACTATTCAAACAATTTATTTCTTTTATCCTATTTATATTGTATTTTATTTCTTAATTTATTTCCTTGTTATCTTAATGCACATCTAGCTAAATAATTCTTGAGGATGATTGTTGATTAATGACTTTTCAAATGATTTATTTTCTTTATCTTTTATTTCTTCATTTATTACTTTGCTTATGGAAATAAATACCAGTCTTGACCATTTAGTGTGATGATTGCTTAAATGATTTATTTCCTTTATTTTATTCATGTTATATTTCTTTTCTTCATTTATTTCATTGGTCGGGAAAATACAAGTTTTGAGCATTCGGTAGCTTAACACTTCTTGATGCTCACTGTTCAAATAATTTATTTGTTTTATTATATTTATATTGTATTTTATTTTTTTCATTTATTTCCTTGTTATGTTAATACGAATCTTGACCATTCGTATATTTATAATTCTTGTTGATGATTGTCCAAATAATTTATTTTAATTATCTTTTATTTCTTCGTTTGTTTCCTTGCTTATAGAAATGTGGGTCTTGACCATTCGGTAGCTTAATAATTCTTATTGATGATTATTAAATAACATGCCAATTTCTTCTCAAAATTGTTGAGGCATTTCAGGACTGCATCAACAGAATTCTAATCACTTTTTATGTCTACGTATGAAACAATTAATAGGTTATACTTACATTAATAACCGGATATAAAGTTAATAATACAACAATTTGTTGCAAATATTTATATGAAAATGTATTTTAACCTATATATTTGGACAGTTTCAAAATCGCCAAATTGGCCCAAAAGGCATTACTTAGCCAAGTGTCTCACAATTTCGTAATACGAATAAATTGCAGTCAATAGATTTGACACATTATTCCAAAACAAAAAATGTTATCACAGATGTGGGATATATTGTATTGTATTGACCTGTGAAGATAATAAATACTGAAACTATTACAATGAATTTTTTTATCATCCATTCTCATTAAGGCTTTAGAATCACACTTCTAGGAAGTACATGGGTTCTAGTAAAAACTATGGTTTTTAATCAAAATTTTACAATAAATTATTCCTTAAATTTTAATTTAATTCAATTTCTTTTATTCAACATTTTATATAGCAACAGTTTTTTTAATTATATCCAGAAAAAATTAACAGAAACTAAATTAATATTTTGATTTACAGCATTTATAAATAGAATATCATATATTTATAATTTAAATTTGTAACAATGGATTCTAAGACAAAGAAACCTTTCCTTGATGCCCAAAATACAGAAAAGATTACCTGTCGCTTCGACATTACAATCATGGATTTAAATCTTTGAGCAAACATTTTATAAAATACAATAATGATGGCGAATAGTGTTTAAACATTTTTTTTCTTCAAATTCTTAGAAAGAACCTTAAAATTCCTTAAATAAAAGAATAAAAAAAACATAAATTATTTGCATTCTACTGCGGATTCGAATGTATTAATTAACAGTTCAAGAGATACGTCTTTATTTTTAGTTTTGACTTTTATTTCTGCAGCTTTTCGATTTGTTTAATTTACTTTTCTTCATTTGTTTCCTCACATTTAGAATGTGAGAATAAAGAACAGAAGTTAATGCATTCCATTTTAAATCTCATACTCAGAGGAGAAGTGGATTCCTGGCTTCTTCAATTTCATTAAAATGAAATGCTCTGATTCTACGGTTGGTGCTAAAGTTCTCTGCAATATTAAAGTGATTTATGTGACTAAGTAATCTTATTACTTAATCTAAAGTTTCTATAAGTGATAATGAAATATTACATCAATTATCGTAATAAGGATGTTGCGTTTAATTATTATTTACTAATTGAATGATAGTAGTTTTCATTTCTAGGATTTGAACCTTTATTTAAACTTCTACAAGTCAACTGTAACTCACAATTAAATATTTTTTTTATTTAAAGTTTTATATATAAAAATTAAATTGTTTCAATTTAAAAAAAAATATCTTGCATGTCATTTGTTAATTTATTTGAGATTTATTCACAAATTAATACAATTTTAGTTTTCGGTTAATTTCTGACTTTTTCAATTTCATTAAAAAAATGCTCTGATTCTACGGTTGGTGCTAAAGTTCTCTACTATATAAAAGTGATTTATGTGACTAAGTAATCTTATTACTTAATCTAAAGTTCCTATAAGTGATAATGAAGTATTACACCAATCGTTGAAATAATTATTTACTAATTAAATGATTTTATTCCATGAAAAATTAGTTCTCATTTCTAGGATTTTAACAGTTATTCCAACTTCTATAAACCAACTGTAACTCATAATTTAATTTTGTTTTGATTTGATTTAAAGTTCTATATTTATGTAAAGATTGGCCCGATTTTATTAAAAATATTTCGCATGGCGTTTTTAATATATTTGAGATTTATTCACAAGTTAATTCAATTTTAAATTTTATTTAGTTCCTGGCTTCTTCAATTTCATTAAAATGAAATGCTCTGATTCTACGGTTGGTGCTAAAGTTCTCTGCAATATTAAAGAGTAATTTATGTGACTAAGTAATCTTTTTACTTAATAAAAAGTTTCTCTATGTGATAAGGAAATATTACATCAATCGTCGAAATAAAGATGCTACGTTTAATTATTATTTATTTTTTGAATGAGTAATTCGATGGAAAATTAGTTCCAATTTCTAGGATTTTAACCGTTATTCCAACTCCTACGCACCAACTGTAACTGATAATTTAATATTTATTTTTATTTTGGTTGGTCAAATTGGTTTAATTTAAAAAAAATTATATTATAAGTAATTTGTTAATTTATTTGAGATTTATTCTCAAATTAATTCACTTTTGGTTTTCGATTAGTTAGAACTGAAATAACTAGTTTTAGAATCGCATTCGTTTTTTCCAATGACATATCGTTGATTATTAACACTTAATAGACGTAAATTTTGACCTTCAAGGAAACTTTGTGAACAATTTTTTTTAACTATATATATATATATATATATATATATATATATATATTTTGAAAATTCTTTGTTTATTATTTAAATTTATGTTTATAAAATTTTAAAAGCTATTTCTAAGAGATTTTTTTATAAGCTACTATCTTTTTAAAATTATTTATTATAATTACTTATTTTATATGTGCTAAATAATTAGCTAGAAAAGAATACCTTCCTAAGAAATATTTGAACTTTCTTTATTACATTTGTTTCCAATATGACTCTTATTGTAGTCATGGAGAAGAAATAAGAATAAATTCCAGAATAAATTATCAAGATTTGATACATATAAAATATGTTAAGCTGAAGTTAAACAGTCTCTTATTCTTCAGTTTGGATTCAATGACATGACGACATTATCTGAAGATTCCCTCCTTATATTCTTTAAAATCTGATATTGGACAATTTGTTACTACATACCACGCCCTCCATGATAAATTAATTGATTAAATTAAATTCTATCTAACCAATGTATCTACATTGTAGTAGTAAATGACCTCAGACCAAAATTAATATTCAATTATATTTTCACGACATTAAAAACCCCCTTTGATTGATTGATTGAAATCCCCTTTGATAAATTGATTGATTTTAAATCAATTTAATTATTGTCATATTTTAATTATTTCACTCATTAGCTCAAAAAGATTAAATAGAAAAATTGTTATCGCCATGACCGTTGTTCCTTTTACCCATAAAATTTAGAATTTAATGTTAGAGCAAAATGCATAATAACAATCTTAAAAAAAAATTATTAAAAAAAGGTTTTGAAAGGTTTTGTTTTCTTCAAAAACCTCATTTTCACTATGAAATAAAATTGTCTTTGTTTTAACCAAACGAACTTTTAGAACAATTTTACATTATTTAATTATACAATTATTAGCTCGTGAAAGATATTTAATGAAAAAAGCTCGTGATAGATCTAAAAAATGTAATGTCTTATGATAATTTTGGTTGCTTCATCGAATTTCTCTTGAATACATTTTAGATGATAGAAATTATTTAATGCATGCAAATAAATGTTACAATTATATATGCAGAAACTGGTGAATTCAAATTCTCTCTGTTGATAATGTAAGTTAATGTAAAGATTTTTAACTACATGAAGATTTAAAATTTTCGAATATTCATTTAATTAATTTTTTAATTCGTTTTGAAATTTTTAAAGGTAGTGAAAATAAAGTTCACTGCAATGATAATTAAAAAAGTAAGCAAAAATAAAAATTTTAATCATTTCATTTTAAATGATATATTCACATTTTAAATACATTAGTCTATTGAAAGATGTATAACGTTTGTTTCAATACTAAGTTTTCAGTTAAATTTTGTAAAATTAATTAAATAACATTTTTAATTAATTTTATTAAATAACTTTATATACGAAGATTTCATATCATAATTTTTTAATTTATTATATTCCGTATATGTACATTCACCATATTACTTACACTAAACATTGATAATTTATTCATTATATGCATTCACAAGATTAAAGCTCCATAGAAGGAAAATTAAAATGAATAACGATGGCATATTAAAATTATGCATTACTAAATTACTTACTACATAATTGTAGATATTTTAATTTGTATATTTTTTTTATTTATTTTATTTTATTTATGAATATCGTTTTTATTTATTTATTTTATTTTATATACGTATTATTTATATATAGTGGGGTTTTTTTTTATTATATTTTTATTAATATACGTGTTATATTATTTCTTACATATTACACAAATATTTTAAATTTTTATTTTAATAAATTACAAGCTCCATATTAATAATCTTCATATTAATATGGATTTTTATATATTTTTTATATATTTTTATATATTTTTTTACCTACACATAATTTTCTAAGATACTTCTCTTTTAAATCACGCTTTCAAAAAAAAAAAGGATAAATCTCTTTCTATTTCAAATTGGTTTTCTTCCAGTACAAAAATGGTGACAGAAATCAAAATTGAAGAAGAAAAATGCGGACTTTGTGAATCCTAATTCCTCAATTACTTCTCGCCAACCAATCTTCGCCCCCTTACCACAGAAATAACTGTATCAAACTGTCCGACAGCCAATAACTTACAAAAACGGCACAACCCAACCTGACATGTTTGCCTCATTTTTTCTCCGCCTAACCCCTTTTGTGCGGTTTCTCTGCAGACTATTGCTTTCCGCTGAGAAGCCTGTTTTACAGTCAGGGGAGGTTTATGCTTCCTTATCGTCTGTAGATTACCCGAGATATCCGCTTCTGGGGGTTTACGAAGGTTTTATTAACTGGGACCGCCAACCATTTATCCACGCGGGGATTGCTGGCGCCTAATTTCCCGATGTCGCCCCGGCGCCAATACTGGGACTGAACCAATGGATCAGTTTCATTTTACACTCTTGACTTCAGTAATTACATTGGAACGAGACTTGCACGCTTTTTCTCTGACCCCAAATTCATTTTCTTTCTTTATTTTTTGCTCTTCTGTCATGTGAAGGGGGTTTCAGCTACTAAATCGCCACGTTCATCTTAAATAGCAATATTTTCCCCAAAATCCAATAATACTTTTTTTATTTAAAAAAAAAAACGAATTCAATCTTGTGTAATTCTGTACTTTTGATTTTTCGTTTCATATATTAAAGAAAGATTTTTTTTTGTACCAGTTAGATTGCAAACATTTGGAAAAAAATGTTATAATTAGTTCTTATTTTTAAAAACATGCCAAACAAAAATAATTTATTGTTGACATTTCTTTCATTTAATAACTATTGTTATTAAATTATTTATTTTATTTTATACATATTTTATTTATATATATTGGATTTTTGTTGATAACTATTGTTATTAAAAGGAAAAACTATTAATTATAAAACTACTAAACTAACTATTGTGGTTATAGGTATAATTTTTTATTAAAGAAATAATGTTGGTTACTTTGTAAACACATTTTATCAAATGCTAAAATATTATATATGAAGAAATCTATTAATGAAATTGGTAATCAAATTGTAATTTTTTTTCAGTAATTTCTTTGAAAATATTATATTTAATAGTTAATTAAAAATCGTCCAATTATTCATATAAAATTTCATACAACAAATATTATTCACAATAATCATTTAATTATTTCTACTTAACACAAATATGTGCTTGGAAGTTTATTTATTTAATCTTATTTATTTATTTTGTTATTTTACTTTGTAATTTTTTTCTCTTTTATCTTATTTTTCATGCCACTATTTAATTTTAAAGCTGCGATAGAATTAATTTTATTTGTACAAATCACAAAGGTAAAATTATTATAAAACAATCTACGTACAATTCTTTTCAGTGACAATAAAAATAACATATTTTGTTTTTCCTCAATTTTATTTTACAGCTCTTAAAACAAAGTCTTAATTGTTTTACTTTAATTGTTGTTGCAAACAATAATTTTATTTGGTTAGTTATAAAGTTTTATGATTAAAGTAATAAAACTATGACTATAATGTAATTCTATGTTTAAAAATAAGCACAAAATTACATATTATTTCAATCTCTTTTATAAATATCATGCACATATATCATAAAAAATAAAAATTATTTAAAAACAATTTCAAACAGTTTTAAATAAATGCAATGTATAAATTATATGGTTTTTTTATATGGTAATTGATTATACTTTGCATAATTAATTGTGTTATAAAAATATATTTAATATACATTCAGTTAAAATATTTAAGCAAGTATTTGCAATCAATATTAAACAATAGATACTAAAAAGAAAAAAAAAATAGCAAATATTAACAGCATTTAAAAGTCTTCTCAAATCAAGCAAACTAAAGCTTTTTTTTTGTTATAAATTTGATGGTATACACAAAAAGCAATTTCTGAATAATTTTATGCAAATATTTTAATTTTCTTTCGGTTTTTTTTGTTTTTATAATTTGTTTCTACGCCAAACTTCAACCATATATTTCTGAAAATTTTCTGCAAAATCTATTGATTTCTATGTCACAACATGCTTATGTTTGTTTGATATACGTATGTAAAGTTTGCTTCACCTTTTAAAGAGTCTACTTGCGGTAAAAGCAAAATTATTCACGTTTCCCATTTTCTTGCCTCAGATTTTATTGTCGAGAATAATCTTTTTTCCAAAAGTTGCTTTATTGTTTTTCTTTTGAATATAATTTGTATGTAGATATCTGGTATAACGTTAATAAATTCTGATTTAATTTTATCACTCATAAAATTAAATTTTAAGAATCAATTTTTTTTTTCTTAAATGGATGAGCTGTTGTGAAATGTCAAAGAGTATAAATATTAGTGATGATACTCTCGTGTACACGTGATCAAATCTTGCTATGTTAGAAGATAAAATTGCTGAAACCTAGGTCTGACCTTTTGGTGCCACATTTATTTGAAACGAATAACCTCATTAATGATGTATAAAGAGTACCTATTTGCCTAGATATAAAGTTTTTAGTTGGAGCTTTGCTTATTGTGTTTCAAACAATCCCTTTTCAGGAAATGCACCAAAAGAGAACTGTTTAACCTTTCAGATGCCTCACTTTCGGACGATCGTTAAAATTCGTAACGACACAACTTCAACCACAATACTCTGAAAAAACAGTAAATGGATATTCATTTCAAGTGATATTCATGTAGTATGAAATAATAGTAGTTGAAAAATCAAGCAGACAACTCTAGACAACATAAGAATTATTAATCATTGTTACCTTTTTTTAATAACTTTTGTTCATTATTAATAATATTTATAAATATTACGGATTTTCTCAAAAAGTGACTAATGCTTCCAAAATAAAAGATGTAAACCTGTTAGGTCGAATACGTGAGTGGTGGAAGGGATATGTAAAAACAGCTTTAGAAGCATTCCTAGTAATTTCTACTTTCCTTTGACTGAGAAACAAGCAACTTTATTGAAAAAGATCACGAGGAAATTATTTGCTCAGGTTTGTTTTGTTTTCCTTTTAAATGTTTCAAAACTCCAACGATTAAAAGGAAAAACTAAAAAAAAAATTGGACGATGGAATGAAATGCCAAATTATGCACAGACTCGAGAAGTAGTTGAGTCTAGAATAAAAAGTTCGTGAAAGCAAGGAAATTTCAGATTCAGATTTCTAATCACTGAAATGTGACAGTCATCGTCCCATCCAACTTTTGGAAACATGTTAAATGATAAGGAATCCATAGAGAGAAGGCCAAAGAAATGCATGAAATGAAATGAAGATCAACATTACAACAAAGCGCAGCAGGAGTTCAATAGTTACTCGGCTCTCTCGTCAATTTCTTCTGGCAGATGAACCCGAGTTTCAAGAATTCTATTTCCAAACCTCTGCACGAGAAAGGACTATTTGCAAGACATCCTGCTGTTAGAATCCCACTGACAAACTAAGTACATATTCTCCAGAATGCTTAGGACATGAGATCAATTGAGGACTGCTTTATTCATTGAAGAATTAGTTTCCACCTAACCACTTATTCTAGATGTACACTCCAAAGTAGAGAATCATGGACCCATTACCTATCTCTAACCTTCGAGAAAAAAAACTTCCTCTTTGACGACGGAGTTATGATATAGTCTGGGCAAGAATTATGTTGAATAATGCACAGATCTCCATGTATTTGTCTAAGGCTCTTTAATTGCTGTGAAGTATAGGAAGAAAGTGTTGAGAGGGTGCCATATTCTCATTTTTTCACTGTTACAATTGAACCAGATTTCATTTTAATGGACGACAACTCGAGGTAGCATAGGGCCTATCTGTTCGACGAGTTTATGAAAAATAAAGATATTTATCAAATATTTTTGTCAACTAGATCTCTAGAGGGAAACCCTATTTAGCATGGTTGGGGATCTCTGGGAAGGACAATTTTAAGGATTCCACCTTCGAGAGCCACCGTCTGAATAGACGTTGTTGAAGAGTAGGAAGAATTTTTCCATCACTTATAAACTGCCTAATTTGAATTATGAATTATTTGTGAGCTTTATATAGTCGTAAGATTGGGTCATATCTATTAATTCTTTTTTGAATCAAACGATTAATTATTTTTTTGTTTTTGATCGTGTGTACCATGAATTTTGTATAGTTATTTTTGTGCCATATAAACTTATGCTTGTGTAAAAGATTTCATCAAAAATCTGTTCATTTGTTCTGGAAATAATAGATTCACATTGAAAATTGTATAATTCCTAATTTTTCTTTAGAATAGCTTAACTATATATTTCAACCTTTTTTTTTTATAATTAATTTAATTATAAAAAAAGGTTGTATATTAGGTTATTATTATTTAAAGGTTATATATTATTAAAATTATTTTGGTTTTAAATATTTAAGACAATTTTTAGAAAATTTAAAATTTAGAATACAAAACTGTGTAGTTCTAAATTAAAAACTAAATTTCCAATAATACAACAAAAATATTACGAATAATTTATGAACTTCGGTAAATCTCACACAAGTAGTAAATTATTAACATTTAATTGCAATAAAACAGCAGCAATAGACGAATTCTTTCAGAAAATAACTGTTTTTACTCTTTTCACAAAACATCTGCATACGAGTTTCCTGAAAGCAAAATCAAACAATTATTGTAATTATATGAGACATTAGAAAATATATGATATTTTATATTAATGTTATTTTACAATTTATAATATTTTAATTAAACCATTGAAATACGTGTTGCGAACATTTTTCACAATAAAATGAACGATTAACATGGATATTTTTATTATGTTAGAAGAAACACAATCCATCTCCATTTTAACTGATGCACCTGTTTTTACCTATTTTAGATTCAATAACACATCAAAATATTATCAATTATTTACGAACATCTTCATTAAATCTCACAAAAATAGTTAATAATTAATATTTAATCGAAATAAAACAGCACTAGACGAATTCTTTCTGAAAATAACTGTTTTTTACTCCTTCAACAAAACTTTTACATTCGAGTTTCCTAAAAAGAAAACCAAACAAGTATTGTAATTATATGAGACATTAGAAAATACATGAATTTTTATATTAATGTTATTCTACAATTTATAATATTTTAATTAAACCATTAAAATTCCTGTTACGAACATTTTTCATAATAAAATAAATAGTTAACATGGATATTTTTAGTATGTTACAAGAAACACGATTCATCACCTTTTTTTTTTTTTTTACCGATTTCCAGCACCTGTTTTTACTTATTTTAATTTCAATAACACAGTAAAATATTATGAATTATTTAGGAATATCTTCGTTAAATCTCACAAAAATAGTTAATAAGTAATATGTAACTGAAATAAAACAGCAGTAGAGTTATTCTTTCATGAAAATAACTTTTTTCCCTCTTTTTCCAAAACGCTTACATTCTAGTTTCCTAAAAGAAAACCAAACAAGTATTGTAATTATGTGAGGACACCTTATCCCATTCTGATTCTGAAAGGACTTCCGAGTCTTTCAATAACAGTATCTTCACAAGTCTTCTTTTAACAAAGGAAAGCTCCGTGCAGTGGCACAACAGCAGCAAAAGTATGCTTACACAATCACTTCTGCTGATATTCGTATTCTCAAACTAAAGAGCACCTCCGATACAAAGGCGAAATGTTATTTACATTGAAACAGCGAACAAAGAGACTGAAATCCTTGGCTGTAAAATTAGCGTCACGGAAATTCCAACGAATAAGGTGTCAAATATCTACGAATAACTCTCCTGCCTTTAGCATTTCAATCGGTATTGTTCTATCTCTTGTTCAAATACAGATTTAAAGCCCTGGGAATTTCATTCAAAAGCAAATAGATTCTTCTCTCTTTTTTTTTCTCTACAAGTCTCATGCCTACTGCTTTTGCTTTTTTTTATGCCTCTCTCATGTCTCGATACTCCTTTTCAAATATCAGTAGTTGGAAAGGAGACTATTTTTCCATTTTATTGTAACCATTCATGTTCAAGGGATTTGTAAACAAAAGAAATGTACATCGCCTGGCTAGGATTAATGCGTTAGCATATCTTTTGCTCGAATGCTACTGTGTGCAGGAGGGAACGTCTCCTACCAGTAATGAGATTGAGGTCTCGAATAGATATTTTTAAAAGTTTATCTGCTGCAGCGCCTTTCAAAGTGTTTGCCTTCCGAATTCGCACTCGCGTTTCGTTTCCGAACGTTTATTCTAATTCTTACAATTGCCAGATCCACTTTGCATTCTTTTTCTGTCACGCAGACGATTTGTTAACTCCATTGGGGGATTATTGAAATTATGCAGAGGAAAGCTCCAGAAGCTTAGTTGTATCTCTCTCAAGGATAACTCAACTCAATAGAAGTATTTTCAGTTAAAGTTGCGGATGTGATGAAAAAGGAAAAAAAAAACTTACAGGTGTTCGGTAAAAAGAAATTAAATAATGTCGTTTTGAAACTCGAGTGAATGGAATGAAGTTTTTGCAAAGCGTTATAAACTTGAGCTTGTTGTTTCGAATTAAGTATAAATGTTTCGAGGAATAATAACTATGTATTTTTCTGTCGACTCAGAAATTTTATTTGTTTGAAGCCAGGGAATAAATGTATATTTTATGTAACTTTATTTGATATTAATAATACAGAAGTTAAAGGCCGTTTGGGAATCTTTTTGAAAATTTGAATATTCTTTGGCAGCGTGACTTTTGAGAGGGTATTTGCAACTACAAAAAGACTTACGGCTTGATATTATTTCAAATTTATTGTTTTTCTTCAGCGTAACTTTTCTAGGGAAATAGGTTTGTAAATGCTATCTAATCATTAATTATTCATTCATTTAAATTTCTGAATATTTGGTAAATTTTTTTTAATTTTAGAGGGCTTTAATATTTACAAAACTTGAAAATGGAACATTTCAACTCGGTTGATTTACATTCTTTTAAATTATTTCTGTTAAAAAAGTTAATCGAATTTGGATGTACAGCAGATTCTTATTTCTATAATTAAATTTATTTTTGTTCTCTTAAAACAGTTAAAATATCAATACAATGACTAATAAATTGTGAATGAATCATTTAATGGTAGAATTACATTTTATATCAAAAATGAAAAATATTATTGAAAATGGTGAATAAAAATGAATACTCTATTATTCGAAAAATAAAGAAAAAAAAATGAAAAATATTTTATTCTTTTTTTGAAAAATAAAGAGTAAAAAAAAATGAAAAATATTCTATTTTTCTTTCGAAAAATAAAGAATAAAAATAGAAAAATATTCTATTCTTCTTTTGAAAAATGAGGAATAAAAAATGAAAAATATTCTATTTTTTAAAAAAAATATAGAATTAAAAGTGAAAAATATTCTATTCTTCTTTTGAAAAATATAGAATAAAAAGTGATAAATAATCTATTCTTCTTTTGAAAAATAAAGAATAAAAAAATATATAAATTTCTATTCGTTTTTTGAAAAATAAAGTATAAAAAATTAAAAATATACTGTTCTTCTTTTGAAAAATAAAGAATTAAAAATAAAAAAAATTTTATTCGTCTTTTGAAAAATAAAGAATAAAAAAATATAAAAATTTCTATTCGTTTTTTGAAAAATAAAGTATAAAAAATGAAAAATATACTATTCTTCTTTTGAAAAATAAAGAATTAAAAATAAAAAATATTTTATTCATCTTTTGAAAACTAAAGAATAAAAAATAAAGAATAAAAAATGGAAAAATATACTATTCTTCTTTTGAAAAATAAAGAATTAAAAATAAAAAATATTTTATTCGTCTTTTGAAAAATAAAGAATAAAAAGTGAAAAATATTATATTCTTCTTTTGAATAATCAAGAATAAAATGTAAAAAATATTTAATTTTTTCTATTATTAAACTGGAGAACTTTGGTTAATAGTCCATTGGATTTCGGAACCGTTTATGTTTTATTGGAAACTCGGCAAAAGATAATATTAATAAACGACAATCGTAAATTTTTGTAAATATTGTAGGAATGGGATGAAAAAAATCTGTATTTCAAAATTTCTTTCGTTGGGCTCGAAGAGTGAAGTGAAGAGAGTGTTCTAAATACCATCTTTGTGCTGTTTATTAAAAAATTAAAATAGAAAAACGTGAGTGTAGTGTATCAAATTGAATAATGCTACATCTTTCTCCATTTTTACATGCTTTATTTGCATCCAGTGTTATTGGTAGTGAATGAGGTCAAAGCATTAAAAACATTTTCTAGCTTATAATGCTTTCAGAAAAATAAACATTAAATACGTTACTAAAAAATAAACATTAAATCTAGTATTTTCAATTACACAATATCTTATATGGATTAAAACATGATATACACAAAATGCAATAATAATGCACAAAATTAAAAAAAGAAAAACTTGTCCCTACATATCTTTTTTTGTTCGATAAGTATAAATTTGGGCAAATGTTAATATACTTGATATTAATTATTCGACTTTATTTACTATCAACCGTGCTTAAATAGTGACTAACAATTTTTCTCTTTACTATACATTCCAAATTTTTTTAAATTGGAATTGAATTAAATAATTTATTTAATTTCCCATATATCCGGTTTTTTTTTAATTAAGCAATAAGTTTCTCTCTTTCTAATAAATTATTTATATAAGAAATAATTCAAAACATTTGTGAATTTTTAAAAAAAATATAATGTACCAGAAAAAGATTTTTTATGTTATAAAAAATTCATTTATTCCTATCTAGCATTTAAGATTATTTAATCTTTAAGTCTAATAAAAAATATGTATTTTAAATATTTAATTATACTATTTATGGCTTTTTTTTCTCAAAAGCAAACCTCAAATAAAATCAAAAATCTTCAGACATATTTTCAGTAAAATTATAGTTCTGAAGCTTGTCCATTCTGACTGAATAGAAGATTCCTTACAAAACAAAGTTGTACAAAAAGTTGTTTGCAAAACTTTAATAATGCTTCTAATCGTGACCGGTAAATTCTTACGTATACACAACAACTTATTTACGTATACATAATTGTATAATAAAACATATTTAGTGATAACGTTTTGAATAAGCTACGTAAAAAATTATTTAGTGTTAAATGAAGAAACGAAACGATAATTTTAAATGCTGGCTACTCTAATTTGAAAGGATTTGTCAATACAACCTTAAATCTATTACAGATTCAATGTATTCCATGGTACCATGAAGAACTACACTGCACACACGCACTCTATGCAACCACAATCTGTACCAAAATCCGCAAGACTGGCATCTAAGAACTTCGATACATTCATTTTTTTCTAAAACCCAACGGAATGACTTTCTGAGACATGGCTTTATTATAGTGTCGAAAACAAAATGCAACGTGTTTACAAACATGTTTATAAAATGCAATGTCTGTATTCTTTCAATTTATTTGAACTAAGCCCATTAAAATAGCAATTTTAACGAGTAACATTAGCTATTGTGTGGGTAAAAAAGTAAGGTTTGCAAATTTAATGAGAAGTTAATGTAAAAATTGCCCATTACTAATATTTGAAGCTTTGCAAATACCGTGTTTATGAAAAGCAAATAAATGGATATTTATCGTCATCTAAGTATGCTGTAACATGAGATTATTTTGTTCATGCTAATTATATTAACAATTGAACTCCATTTCATCATTATAAACGAAAATTAAAATTCAGAATATTATTTTTAATTTAAAAGGTTGTTATTTAATGAAAATTCTCTTTGACGGATTTTTAACTGTTGAAATATTTTCGTACTGCATTACCTTCAAATCAATCAGCGAAAACATGAACTTAATAATTTAATATGCTTGGTATAAAGTTTGTCAACAAAATTTTGAAAGTTTATAATTGGCTCAATTATTTTTTTCTTTTATGAAGAAAATAGAATAACGCAGAATAACAAATGTTTTTAACTCAATAATCTTTCATCATATTTAGAATAATACTAGAATAACATGCTGAAAAATTATACAGATTCTAGCATCTATGATATACGTATCAAAATTTTTAACAATTGCGATGTTTCCTATTTCATTTATGCCATGTAAATTACGTTATTTTTAAAGTTTTGAAATTTCAAAAGAGGTACTAAAATTACAAGTAGGATTTTTATATTTATACATAGTATGTACACCATTCAACACTATTTTGGAAGTTTTAAGTAAATTGTCAAATTATAATAAGGATTTGAATTTCTACTAGAAAGCATAATTCCTTAAATATTTAAACTGGTGTTAAAAATGATTTTATATTTCCATTGTTCTTTAACAAAACAAATTTCGTTTATTTTTTTATCTATTTAAATAATTGTAACTAAAATTTACTTTAGTAAACTTTAGTTTTATATATAAACTTTTTGTAACTTGGAAGGTTTCGTGTCTTAATTTGCGTCTCTTTTCGTGAATATAATTAACTATCCCCTATTCGGAATTTTACTGCAGTTTGATAGGCCTATCACAGAATGTTTTGTTATAAGTAACCGGTGGACTGAAAAGTTCATAGGCTGACACATAGATGGCGCTACTAGTATTAAATCTATATGATTTTCAGTTAGCCCTAACCTTCAAAAGGCACGTGTATAAATTTGACAGCTGTTGCACTATTAGTATGGGAGTTATAGCATTTTTAGTGAAGTTATAGCATTTTTAGTGTTCAGCACTCGGCTGATTGTCGATTGGACTCCGGTGTGAAATGATGGAGCCATGTTTCATCCATTGTCACATATCGACGCAAAAATTCGGGTTTATTACGATTGAACAGCTCCTAACACTGCTTAGAATCATCAATTCGTTATTGGTTTTTGGTCGATTGTGAGCTCGTGCGGCACCCACTTTGAACAGAGCTTTCTCATATCCAAATATTCCTTCACGATATGTCCAACACGTTCCTTTGATATCTTTAGGGTCTCAGCTATCTCATTCAACTTCCCTTTACGGTTATCAGAAATTATTTTGTGGACTTTTTTGATGTTTTATTCGGTAACCAACTCTTTGGGGCGTCCACTGCGTGCATCGTCCTCGGTGCTCATTTCGCCTCGTTTAAATTTAGCAAACCACTTCTCTACAGTTGATTTTCCTGGTGCAAAGTCCGAATAATGTTTAGCAAGCCAAGCATTGGCTTCAATAATATTTGTCGCCAAAAAGCAATGCTTTATTAACACACAAAATTCCTTTTTATCCATTTTTTCAAACTAACAAAAGTTGCTTCACTAAAAATGCTATAACTCGCATACTAATAGTGCAACAGCTGTCAAATTTATACACGAGTCTTTTGAAGGTTAGGGATAACTAAAATTGATATGAATTTAATACTACTAGCGCTATCTATGTGTCAGCCTATGAACCTTTTCAGCCCACCTGTTAACGCAAAAAAAAATTTTTAATCTTAATATGTAAGCCATCGAATAAAATACTGAGTGTTTACCGATTGGAACATTTTAATGTGAGATCATTCGCAGCTGCAATTGCAATACATGTATCCTATTCAGCATTACACGGGAATACAATTAGATTTGCTTTCATATTCACCGCGCTTACCTTCAGAACGCTGTATTATAAATAATATAAAAAAATTATATTCTTACTAAATGATGCATATGATTATCGCTCAAAATAGATTGGTTTTTATACAGACACCACAAATTTTAACCTGAGATCATTAGCAACTACAGTCAAGAGCCAAAACATTATGACCACCTGTCAATAACGAGTTGGCCCCCCTTTGGCGCGCAACACAGCTTCAACATGCCTTGGCATGGATTAATACCATCACTTAATACCAGTTAAATGCCACTTCCACCTGATCACGTGCCTTCCACATCATCCAGGCGAGGTCATTGCAAAATGTAGAGGCGGTCATAATGTTTTGGCTCTTGTGTGTAGAATGGAGAAATGCAGCATTGCACAAGAATACGATGAGATTTCCTTAGCGTTTCCACGAAGCTTACCCACATAACGCTTTATTAAAAAAAATGCAAAAAATTATAATCTTAATAAATTGGGGTATCTATTTTTTATCATCGGACTTTCACGCCACCAGATAGCATTAAACTTTAAATGTTTTTTAAAGGGAATTATGAATATAATTATTTCGCTTTTATTAACATAATCGCTTGCTTCTAGTATCTATTTTGAATATTTGTTTTACTTTTGAGATTTCCAATGTAGATTTACACAATTGTCTGCAGAATTCCATATGGAAGGTTCCAGCAGCTGTCTAAAACATTTTTTTTTCGAGTGTCGAACATTTTGACGTGAGATCATCTACCACTAATCATCTGCCAAATGTAGAGATTATTCAACGTTAACCAGGGATAAGAATATATGTTCTTATGTAAGAATTACCACATTTTTTTTGTTCTAGTGCAGCTGGCAAAAACTTAGACAGCTTGGTCGCCTTAAGGAAAACGCTGCACAGACGTACTCACTTTGCATTACCCAGGGTGCGCGTGTAACTTGAAGGCAAGCCACGGACGCGGAATAACAACGCCCCCGCAAAGCTATACTATCCTATTAGATTAGGACCTACTGTTTAAAATGGATTCCGAACCACTACAAACAACCATGGCACCGCCGGGAGTCGAACCCGCAACCTGTGGTACAGAGGGCCAGAGCGCTAGCAACTCGGCCACTCAGGCCCCAGAATTTCCACATAGTTAGCCACATTTTAACATCGCAGTTTCGAATGACGTTTTACACTTTTACTTTCAGTTCTTCCTTGAGCCCAGCAGAATGGTATTTCAGCATAAAATACATCCATCCCCAGCATATCCATATTAGGTCACTTACTGGTACTTCACTTGTGCATAATGGGTTCCCCTATCTTGTAAACCTAACGCGTTTCGTCATTAAACAGGAAAGGAAAGATAAGATTTAACGTACAGAACATTGTATAAATTTTTTTTCTTTCTAATGCAGCTGGCAAACACTTAGACAGCTTGGTATTGGAAGTTTTAAGGCAAGCGCTGCAAAGACATTACTCACTTTGCATTACCTAGGGGGCGCGTGTAACTTGAAGATAAGCCACGGACGCGGAGTCACAATGCCCCCGCAACGCTCTACGATCCTATTTGACCGGGACCTACTTTGTAAAGTGTACTCCGAACCACTAAAACAACCATGGCACCGCCGGGACTCGAACCCAAAACCTGTGGTACCGAGCGCCAGAGAGCTAGCTACTCGGCCATTCAGGCCCCAGAATTACCACATAGTAAGCCACATTTTAACATCGCAGTTTCGAATGAAATTTTACACCTAAAACTTTCAGTTCTTCCTTGAGCCCAGCAGAATGGTATTTCAGCATAAAATACATCCATCCCCAGCATATCCATATTAGGTCACTTACTGGTACTTCACTTGTGCATGATCGAGTTCCCCTATCTCGGAAACCTAACACGCTCCGTCGTTAAACAGAAAAGGAAAGATAAGATTTAACGTACAGAACATTGTATATATAGAATACATTAAAAATTACCACTCTCTCACTAAGCTTTAAAAAACTAAATGAACCAGCAAAAAAACCTAGATACCAAATAGTCCGAGAGTGGCTTGTCCCATAGACTCAGTGGGCGGCAAATAAGTCCTTCCAGCCTTCTAACAAGTAGACATTTCGGGTTGGTTGACTCAATAAGGCACCCAAGCATCGGAATTGACCTGCCCCCCATCCCTGTCTCAACCAAGTTTGGTTCCATCAGGGTCGGATAGTTGTCAGTCCGTGTTTTTCTCGGCGGGGCGTTGGGAAAGTAATTACCGCTGTCTAATGAAATAGAAAAGTCCACTAACTTCTGGAAGGCAGGGTGTAGGGCAGAATCGACTCGATTCGTTTTTCCTTTTACGATGTACTGGGGGCAATTATTTTGTTGCATGCGATTCCAATTCCCGAGATTGGATTTGAAAGCCCCTGCATGTTGGGGGTGGAAACGGAAGTGCGGTTCGAAGATATTTAAGAATTTTTTTTGGAGGGAACACGTTCATGGTTTTGTTTAGTTCTGTTGAAATAGAGCATTGCTTGAAAATTAAGACGGGAATTTTATATTTTTTAAGGAATGGGTATGGATATCACCCTCCCTCCAGATGCCATAGTTTGAGTTTTTTATTGTAGTGTTAAACATCGTCCACGTCATTCCTAAAAACGTAAAGACATATCATCAGTAGGCACAGTGATGATATTTTTGGTATTTTTGATTTGATATTTTTTTGATATTTTTGATATTTTTGATTTGATTTTTGATATTTTTTTGATATTTTTTGATATTTTTTGATATTTTTGATATTTTTGATTTGATTTTTGATATTTTTGATTTGATATTTTTTTCGAAATTTGTTAGGAGTAAAAGTTTCTTCAGTTGCCACCTTTGGTAGTGTTTGTTCAAAACTGTGATGGCACAACTTTATTCAACAACCTATGCTAAAACTTTGCAGGGGTATATCAACTGTAGGCATATTAAGAAAAATTTGATATTTTTAAGAGAATTTCAAGGTGTTTTAAAGGATATTGGGGAAGGACTTAATAATATTAAGCCCTTCCATAACAATTATATAATAATATTGTATCCTTTAAGGATATTATTATTCAATGAAGACCCTCCCAAAAGAAAGCATTGATCTAAATTATAAATTGCTTAATAATACTGAGCCTTAGATCTGAAGTATCTATTTACGTTCAACTATCTTAAATTAACGATAAATAAAATAAGTCTTCGTTAGTGACGGGGATAAATGAAGAAATAAAATAATTTAATAAAAACCAAAAAGGGTAAATGTTTTAGTAGTCATTATGGAATCCTCCAGAAGTTAGGTTAATTTTCATTCATTAAATGAAGGAGCAAATAAATTTCAGTTAAAAAAGATTTCAATTGGAATATTATAGAGAGAAATTCCAGTTTGTCGAAAAAGATAATGTGTAAATTAGTAAAACATTTTAATAAGAAAGTTTTTGCAACAGCCTCTGTCATGCTTAGGATATATTATTCTATGTCACTTGCGAAGCAGTTCAAGAGAGCATTATAGCTTAAAATGTATTTTTAACTGTTTCAATAAGTATATGTTTAATTACATTCATATATAACCTATATAAATACATTTTTTCTATTAAAAAGTTTTATTAATTTTTTATTTATACCCAATAAATTATTAAAAATGAATTTGCCCTACTTTCAAAATTACTTTAAAAAAACATATTTTAAAAATTTTTCTTTGGACAATATCATTACAAACAGCATTCATTTGCTTCGAAATATATATTTACTGATAATTTTGTTAGAAACGCAAAACATAGAATCTCCCTTTAAGGAAAAAAATGACGGTTAACAAAAACTAATTTACGTCTGTGACTAGTAACGTACCAGACATAAACCCATCTTTTTCTTAAAAATAAAGCTACTTATAATTTATTATTTCTTGCCGCATTAAAGCTTAGAGTAATACCGAAATGACCTAATAATCATATGAACGAACTTGGGGGAAAAAAACGGCTCTGTTTTCCCCTACAGAAACAAGTAAAAATTCCCTTCCTTTCCTCACTGCCCAATCACAAAGGCGAATGAATGAGTAGCTGAACATCTACACGCTGAGTTTAGGGAGAAGATAGTATGGATGGGACATCACAATTTTTTTTTCCCTGCAGTGCGGATTTTCTGTGGGTAAATACAACACGTCGGACACAGATGTTGTTTTCAGAAGTAGTTTTTAGACTCCACACAAAGTACTCTTTAATCACTTAGGCACAGCGGATTTAGACTCCGGGGGATTTGGGTTTCTTTTCTTGTCAGCAACAGAAGCACTGATTTCGGGAGATCAGAGAGACTTTTGCGGGATGCTATCCACTTAGAGCAACTGCACCGAAATCTCCTGGACACCATACGCCAAAAACAAAATAAAGGAACGGGCTTGCCTCTGGAAAATTTCACCAGTGGAAAAACATCTTTCCTTTTTTTAGTTTTTTTCTTTTCGTTCTAATCCTCAGTCGGTTTCGAACTGGGGAAGAAAAAAAAATCTGTCTGGCAGTTCTACGTGTCGATGTATATAATCCAAGTAAGAGTTGAGTAGTTTAGGAAATGTGATGGAAAAGAAAAACCTGAAATCGGTCCAATCGATTTTTTTCTTAAAATTGATAAATCTATTAAAGTATTAGAAGTTTTAAATATGCGTTGAAAATTAAATGTATTGTAGGTTTTAATTGAAATTCTGAGATATTTTTAGTGGTTTAGTGATGAAACCATAGAAAAATTGTTACAACACTAAAAAGATTTTGGGAATAAATGAAAGAGAAAATAAACAACAAAGAAAGGGGAAAATAAACAATTATCGCAATTCTTTCATTAAAATCTAAAAAAAAATAATAAATAAATACAAATTTTAAAATGTAAAAATAAAAAAGATTTAACTTTTACGAACCAAGTTATGTTCGAACAATTGAGTTCTCGGAGGGTGAGAATTTCCGAAATGTTTTTTCACAGAAAATATTCGTTCAAAAAAAAAAAAATACAATGAAATAATATATCCAGCACTTCGTGGCTATACTAAATAAGCTACATATCTGCCATTATAGCCTCATTCGGGCTTATTACCCAGAATTTGAATGTTATATTTGATGAAACATGGAAAACATCCAGCGACACTCGGACTATCAATACGATATATTTATTTTTTTTTATCAAGTCTTACCGTTTTTCAAAGTATCCATGCATGCTAGATATTTTTTTTTCCAATGCAGCTGGCAAACAGACATGGACGTCTTGGATGACTTAAGGCAAGCACTGCACAGACGTTACCCACGGGCGCATGTAACTTGGTGGTAAGCCACGGACGCGGAGTAACAATGCCCCCGCAACGCTCTACGATACTATTAGGGCTCTAGGAAATACGGTTTAAAGTCGATTCCGAACCACTACACACATCCATGGCACCGCCGGGACTCGAACCGAAACCTGTGGTACCGCGCGCCAGAGCGCTAGCCACTCGGCCATTCAGGCCCTGCATGCTAGATATGCACGCTAGCATAATTCACGCATATAACAAAGTGAACTGCAATGTCGAACCCACACGGTATTGTCGTTCAACAGACAATCACTTGTAGCAAAAAAAACTTTATCAGCTTTTGAAAATAAAACTCAGATATGGCTAAAGTTAAGATTTTATATATCTTAAAGCGCGCGCATCCGCGTACAGTCTTCTATAGCACTGTGAAATTATCCAAGCTTAGAAATGTTAAGATGCCATTAATTAGAAGGCTGTCAGCTGTGTGCAGTGAGGTTGGCTGTAAAAGTCATTAATCAACTCACTCGAATCTGTACATAATACAACTCCTAAAGCCATATTATACGCAAAGACGGATCTGTTGTGATGAGTTTCTGTTGTAATACTGGTTTTCTATTATTAATTACAGAAATTCAACAAAACTGTTTCTGTTCGCTCAATCACATGTTAATAAAAAAAAAAAAAACCTGCGTATTCAACAAGAAAAATATTTATTTTATATCAAACATATATTTTTTAAAAAGCATTAAATTATTCTCAACTCAAAGCATGGTAAATGTTTCCTGTCTACATAAAAAAAAAAAAAAAAAAAAAAAATTACATACACATGACCGGATCAAATTTAAAAAATTTTTATTTTATAACTTTTTGTTCTTTTTAAATCAAGCAATACATTGATAAATATTATGACAACTATGTGATGGTAGAAATTTTAATATGGAATTCTGCAGACAATTGTGTAAATCTACATTTGAAATCGCAAATACTCAAAATAAATACATTAGACGCAAGCGAATGAGCCAATAAAGGCAAAGTATTAAAATGATGTGAGGCGCAAAAAAAATTTAATGCAATAATTCTATTCATAATTGACTTTAATAATATGGAAAGATCTAATGCTATCTGGTGACTTGAATATCTGATGATAATAAATAATAAAAGTTTTCTTCATAATTAAATACAATAATATGAGTTTTTTCGTAATTTTGGGCTAGTTACCAGATCAGAAAAACAATCAATTCAAAGAAAAAGATTAAAAAAAAGGAAAAGATTCACTAGATTTATATTAACTTACATCCAACCACTTGGCGAGCAGAAACAGCACAGTTCATGCAGCCCTGAGGCCACATATTCTTTCGTAATGTGATCTTCAGAGAATTAGAATTAATTTCTTGTGGTTTATGAAGATTTTGTGGAATACTCGTCTCCAGACTTGGAAAACGTCTTACATATTTTATTTTATTTTTTGAGTTACACCTTAATTTCTTTACCCTTTGATATATATATCGGTGTGTGGTTGGAAATTTGAAAAAAAAAACAGGTGGAAGAGCGATGAAAATCTACGATTGTATTAATACATCGTGGAATAATTATCAAATGTTATATATCTCAATTATCTCAATGTTATATAAATGTTATATATGTAATGTTATATGTCCATTTATATTAAAAGATCAACAAGGCTTCTTATTTTAGAAGAAGATAATATTAAAATTTTAGATCTTTTTATTTTTTAGTTAACTTTCTTCTCTTATACTAGAATAAATACAATATTTCGAAGTTATCTTTTAATTTTATTGTAAATTTATAATGCTATTAATTGTTAATTAAAGTAAAATCATTTTTATAAAATGATACAGAAGAAAGGCAATCTTCTTTTTATACATTGAATGGTACAAACTTTTCAACAAATTCCCTTACCATTTCGAAAGCTTGTAGTGTTCAATACACACATATCTGCATTATAAAATAAAAAATATACTAAGCTTATTTAATAAAATAATAATATAATTTATGCATAATATAAATTAAAAATCTTCCTAGTGGCATAGATTCATTTTTTTTTCTCTTTTTGTCAAGACAAGACTATAAATAATATCATTGCGATTTTTGTCACTGAAAACTTAAGTGATTACCAGTTTAGCCAAAAACCTTTTTTTCCTTCACAATTATGTTTGTGCGATTTGCAAAGCATCAGTTGCAATCCTATTCTTTCTTTGTGACTAGCTTGTATTTATTGTGACTTGATTAATTGCCGTGTGATAATAAAGCGAAAAGAAAAATAGAACGTTTGTTTATGAGAAAAGAAATGGAGTTACAGCTAATTGATGATTAGATTTGACAAATGGATAAATGTATTTAAAGCATTTGATAACAGTTTAGTAATAATGTATGAGCTTATTGATGTGAGGAATGATTTAGCTAGTATACTTATGAGATATACATATATTGGAGGAAAATAAAAAATATATTTTTAATTTTCGAATAGTGTATTTAAGTTTGCATAAATAAAATTCATTTAAAATATTGTATTTGTTATGAAACCCTTACTGTACTTATTTCAAGATTGAGTTACTAAAATATTCAGCAATACATCACGTAACAATAGTAAATGACCAACAAAAATTAAAAGTTTACCCTTGACGTTTTCCTTTTTTTTTTCCTTGTTTTTTTTTTAATAAAAAAAATTAAGCAAGTGAAGTTCATACATTTAAATTTAACAAATAAAAACCAATACCAAAATTCTGAAAAAATATGTGGCGATAACATAAATACAGGATTTTTATTTATTTTTTTTTAGCTTACTTTTGGTAAATTAAAAAAAAAAAGATATCAAGATAAAAATTTTCAGGAAACGAAAAATTTTTTTTTATTTATTTCATTCTATTGGATTTTATGTAAATACATAATTAAAAAAAGTGAGTATATGAAATAGTAAATAAATAAATTAGTATCACCAGAATTATTAAACCGTATAATAAATACCAGAATGATATTAAAGTGTGTAAATTTCATTTTTCAAACATGTGTTGTTTTGTAAAAAAATTGTTATCAAAGCTGTTTTTCTTGGAGTAATTTTAATTATCACAATTTAATTTTGCAGTTATATGCCACCTTTCTTTAAATACAAAAATTCAAAATAAACAAGATAACTGAAAACAATGAAACGTTTTCATTTAAAAATAATGCTTAAATATAAACAAGAAATGAAAATCAAAAATTGGTTAAGTCATTTTTTTTTTTTTTTTTTTTTTTACTTTTCTGACATTTATTGAAACTTTAAAACCTGTACTTTAAATAATTACTTTGAAAATGCATACTCAAGTTTCATACTAAAGTTTATTAAAATTTGATGCAGAAAATAAAGTTGTCGAATCAAGCAAAAGCTTTTAAAAAGTCCTCTAAATTTAATATGCAGTGATTTAAAGAATTGCACCGGGGCTTTTAAACAAATGAAGCCCTCTCTAATGAAAGAGATGCATTATGGAAGATTGCAAACTACATACATACAGGTTGTCTTTTAACTTCCGTGTAGTACTTAAAATAACTGATACAGAAACATATCTTATTTCCCAATAAAAGCTGTTAAAGGGTTGAGAGGATTATTCTTCAAAGCATGCACCTCATATTTCTGAAAAGAAGACGCCAACACACGCACAAAAAAAAAAAAATGGCGCAGAGACGAGAAATGGGAGTGAAAGTTTTCCCTCTAGAAACTGCACACCCGCATCGAGAGTAATTAATCTCGAAACCAAAATAAGAAAAGAGGCAAATTAATTTTCGTTAATATTTCCCCCCGCTTATTCGAAGAAGAAACATCTGTAGCTGCAACAGAGTTTTGATTTAATGGCTGGCAACACATCGAGATGGAAGATCAAAATCGTTTGGAAATTTACCGCCGGCTTCTCTTTTACGATTTATAATGAGGTCTTGCATCTATTCCAAAGAGAGAGAGATAGAAAGAGAGAGAGAGAGAGAGAAGGAATTTTTATTCTTTTTTTTTATTCTTTCTTTCTTCCATTCCACCGAGAATGAACCGTGTCGAACATATTGATACACACTAATAAAAGCTTGGTTTGCCTCCAAAACCAATGATTGTTGCTTTGTAAGCTTAACATCCCAGAAAATTAAAATAAGAACAGGCACCATGAATGAACTCTGGGGTTACCGATCAGAACAAGACGCATAACAAAATTATGAAAATTCGTCAGATGAAAAGAGGGGGAAAAGATGGAAAGGAAAGAAGAAAAAAAAAAGGGAAAATTCTGGATGCGATGAAAGGAAGTTCCCAGAATTGGGGAGGGAGGGGGGGGCAGCAGGCGCCGAAGTCTTCTCCACCCTCCACCCCCTTTCCATTTTCCTGGATCTACCTTTGTCTCCATCAGTGACAGAGCAGAGAAATATCGACGGCAGAGAAGCAAAAGAGGAGATGGGATGAGATGATAACATTTGGCGATTTATCACCAAGAATTTATATGTGATGCCAGTCAAAGATGATTTCGTTTATCATTTCTCTTCTGCACTGTTTGAGTTGCTTTTGTTTTTGTTTTTTCTTGCTGTAGTATTTATTAAGACTAATAATGATTTTTTTAAATAAATAATGAAGCTAATTTAACAATAATACTACCAAAAGTCCAAAAAGTAAGACCAGATTTTCAATTTAAAATTCCGGGGGCTTATGGAATTTCAATGTTTTTGGTTGCTGGTACTGTCCTTGACATCTGTGTGAAATCTCACGTCAAAATATTCATTAGCGTTTGAGTTACGCTTGGCTTTGTGAGACGCTGAAACTGATTCCGGCGATTTTTGAAATGTCTGAATTAATTGAACAAAGAACTTGCATTCAATTTTGTTTTCGAAAACGTA
Source organism: Caerostris darwini (assembly GCA_021605075.1). NCBI lineage: Eukaryota > Metazoa > Arthropoda > Arachnida > Araneae > Araneidae > Caerostris > Caerostris darwini. The sequence continues at coordinate 269,340 of BPLQ01011204.1, read as the reverse complement.
TAGAATGTTGCAGAAGGCATTCGGTGAGCATTCCTATATAGGAAAGAAATGTTTAGAAGTCGTATAAACAGTTCAAAGAAGACAGAGAACGCGTTGAAGACGAAGAGCCCTTTGGGCGACTACTAACCTCAACCTACAAAGCTCACGTCCAAAAAATTAAACATTTGGTGCTTGCAAACCGTCGATTTACGAATTTTTTTATTAAATAAAGAAGCTAATTTAACAATAAAATATATGTAATATAAACTCTAACGTTTAGAAATTTTTATTTAAAAATAAAATTTTAGAATAACGTTAAATAATATTTAATTAACAATCGTCAAAAGTCTAATAATTGAAAGTTAAAACAAATAGTTGTCATTTTTTTGTGAAGTTAATACATAAGTTATCTCAATATACTATAAAAAGGAGTTAAAATTATATAAATTACTTTTTAATCTATAAAATGCCGAATATACTTATTCTTTCCCAATTTTTAAAGGCAAAATTTAATATTAACCATGCATTATTTATTTAATAATAATCTCAGATTCTTTTCGATCTAAAAAAATTTTTAAAAAGTAAATTGTAATATGTTATATACATCGAAAATTATAACTTAAAACAAAATTTGTTAGTTCTAGGAGATTTATAAATTAGATTTTTAACTTCATTATTGTTTTTATTTATTTGATATTATTCTTCCTTTTTCTCATTTTAGGATTTAAAATATAATTTTTAAATCATATACTCATTTGAAGTTGCAACTTAATACAAAATTTATTATTTAAAAACTCGATTTACGAATTACATTTTGTTTTTCGTGACTATTAATTAAGCGATTATTTCATGGCGATTCATTAAGTGATTAGTTCATGCCTATTCATTCGTGACTAGTCATTAAGTGACTTTTCAGAGTTTTGGCATACTACTTTTATATCCATTGAATTTATGTTGACAAGATTCAGATAAACAATGTTTATGTGAAACGAAAAAGCTAACTTTGAAATCTAATTATAGAATACTTCTGAAATGAAATTTTTTATTTAAATTATATATACGTTAAAATTTATTTAATTATTTTGGTTGTTTTATGTGTAATAATAGTAGTATGCCAAAATCTTCCCTTCACAATTTATTTGTATTTTAATTAATATGAAAGAAAAAAATAAACATTTTGTTAAATCTCTATAATAAATTTGTAATAAATCGTTATTATAAATATTATATATATGTTATTCCTCATTTCATAATTGCTACATTTTACAACGTGTGGTTGTTATTGTTCTAACTTATAATCTGGCAATACAGACAGTTAATCTATATGCCATAAACAAGGGCTGCACTGCTGTTACTCATTTAAGACTATCCAGGGGGCATGTGTAGCTGGAAGATATGCTACGGACGCGAATAACGCAACCCCACAACGCTCTACGATCCTATTAAGACCAGGACCTACTGTTTAAAGTGGATTCCGAACCATTACAAACATCCCTGGCACATCCGGGACTCGAACCTAATACCTGTGGGACCGAGTGCCAGTTGTGTACCAGTACAGTGTGTGGTTATAATCTATACCTGACCCAAAAAGGCATAAGTTTCCTATTTAAACATGTCTTCATTAAGAAATTCAGCCTTTATATATCCATATGTTATGTAAATATATGCTATTATTAAGTTATGTTATGTTATGTACTTATATAGTAACTATATAATACTCCATATTAAAAAAAAAAAAATTGAAAGCTAAAATTCAAATAAGTACGAAAATAATTAATGAAATCAAAAGTATTCATTACTTTTTTCATCATTAAGCAAAAAAAGGAGATAATTTATTTGCTAAAAATCATTAATGCTTCCTTTGTAATTTAATTAGAACTTTTTTTCTTAAATTTTCTGTTTTTACCTCATTAACGAAGAACTTAATAACACACAACCACTTAAAAATAGCATTTAGGATACAGTAATTATAATATTGGCAGTTTTTTTTTTTCTTTTTCCTTAGCAAATTATTGCTCGAAATAAATAATTCTTTAATATTTAATTTGTCATTTGATTAATTCTCATTAAAATCAGAAAATAATTTTATCCCATTATTATTTAACTATCGTACATGATTATCTTTACCTTATTCCTATGGCAAAACACTAATATATGTTTCATTTCATAAAAAAATAATACAAATTATAATATATTATAATAAAAGTATAAAAATAATATATATATATATTGCATTTCATTAATTATTAAATGTCTAATTTAGAAACGATAATAGTTAAGACCACATGTGCTTTCTGCTTTCGCAAAAATTTGTATCAGAAAAAAAATGAGAATTCTCTTTTTGTTCGCAATTACAGTCTTTCTATAAATGTAATTTGGAGGGATTTATTAGCTTTATTAAATTAAGGATATATAATATACATGTATATATATAAGCAATAAGCATATGTCCAATCGACATTATAATAAATACATACATTCATTTTCATAAATTTCTTCTATCTATGTCAAAATCAAATGGTTATAGTGCATTCCTTGACGTATCAGTTTTTCTTAAAAAAGATAAAAATCATTTTCTTTGATGATGAACCTCGCAATTATAGCAGCCATCATATACCTAGACCTCATTCAATTTCATATAAATAACATCATCATATAAATGACATCATTCAATTAAGCTGTGCATCAATATTGAATCAAGAATAATTCAATAGAGTTGCATGGCAGAATCGAGATAAAATGAAAGAGGAGATATATCTAGCGAATATATCCGATAAATGTAACATCTCGACTTATGGGTGAGCACTGCAACATTATTATTTGCAGCCCAATTCGACTCTCTAAGAGAATGTGTTTTTAGGCTGCAGGAGGTTTTGAGTTCGAATCCACTAATAGCGTCCGTTGCAATGTCTGCTTTTAAAAACGATGTAACTCGTTGGATATTTGACAAAATTGTTAAAATCATTTCTCAAAAGTTTGGATTTGGTGAGAGATTTGGGGATTTTATTCCCTATGACACTTAAATGTGGAGAATTTATCTCTAAAAGTAGGTCCCTCCTGAAGACTATTATTTTATTACATAGTTCATCTGTGAACATGTCGTGGCATTGAGTTTCTATTTAAACTAACTAACTAACTCCCCGGCACTACAGTTTATGTTGAACCATGGCCTTCTGCCTACTATCAGATTCCTAAACAGGGGTTTTCTTTTTACGCCGTAAGGCGGCGACCTAAGCACAACTCTCTACTGTCATATTAGATAGTGACCTATGGTTTAAAGTGGATTGCGAAACACTACTAATATCCATGGCATAACCGGGATTCTGAATTTGTATTAAGTAATTTAAAAATAATACACATTTGAGACAGGGTACAACTTAGGTTCTGGGCCGACTTATAATTGGTGTGAAGAACTTCTGGTGATCTTTTTACATAAGAATTAGGGAGTATTTAAGATAAATATATTTATTTTCATTTTGTGTTGTTGTTATTTGAAATATTCTATAAATATGTGTGTTCTCCTTTTGCTCTATATTTTTCGCACTCACAGTATTTGGAAGGGAGGGGAATTCCATGCATTTGCGAGTGATGAAGAAAAAAATGATGGCTTAAATATTTTTGCGACGAAATAAATGCCTTGAATTTGCTGATAAAGATGCCGAAAACCTAGAAACATATGTAGGGAAAAAAAATCACTCACTCGGTAACATGCTTGTAGATGCGAAATTTTTATACACATTGCCACAATCGCCATCGTGTTTCCTTGTTTTTGAACATAGTGACTGCAATATACGCCACCAGTGTATTTAAGCCTGAACTCTTCTTAATGAGCCACTAGTCGGACATTGTATTATCATTGAAAACAAAAAAATGTAAAGTTAAACTAAACTAGTTTTTACCATAACATTATTTTCTTAAAACGCGTATTTTTTTTTTTTTAATTTAAATGCAAAAAAAGTTAAAAAAAAAAAAAAAAAAAATACAGCTTTTAAATTATGTTATAGTTCATTTGAAAAACATTTCCTTTTGCTTGCGAAAATACTATAATTCAAAAATAAATTAAAAAATAAATGAATTTATTTCGCCATAAATATTTTTATATTTGCATAATTTTTTATTTGATTTACGAAAAATATTTGTTCTTGTAATGATAAATAAATAATATATAATGTTTTTTAAGAGTTATTTATTTAGTAATTGTGTTTCTTTTTCAATTTAAGAAATACTCCAAATACAAGTAGTCGAAATTATTTTTAATTTAACTAATAATGCAAAGAATACAATTTAAAAAATAGTCAACATATATATAATCTCAATGGTTTTGGAATTTGCAAGAATAATTTTTTTTTTGTAGAAACATGCAATATGTACTTTATAATATTTTTAAAAATTATTATGTAAATATTTAATTGAAAACCTTATAAATAAAATAATTTCTGTAGGGTGTGTAAATAATTTTTTGCAACATTTACTGGTTAATAAGTCATTTTCTTTTTGCAAATGTAAAGCATACATTAAATTATTCAATAAAAGTTTCACAATGCAGATTTATTTGTAGATAATATCAAAAATATGAAGATGGTATCTGATGGGCTGGCATCCACCACCCCTACACCTTGAATCCAGGCGGCCTAATGGCCAATTGGCTAGCGATCTGGCCTTTGATACCACTGGCTTAACTTTCGAATCCTGGCGGTGGCATGGATGTGTGCGAGTGGTTCTGAATCCACGTTAAACTGTAGATACCGGTCTAATTAGCCTAAAGTGTGCACAAAATGACAGTAGACCGACAAACTAAACGTTGAACCCAGCGAAAATACTTTCTGATCTATGGATTTAACGTAGTATTGATAGCTTACGTATTGGCTTCACTTCCTTCGAACAGAGAAGGATCCACGCTATGAGCATATCACAATATACAAACATGAAAATAATTGTAATGTGTCTTGATGCGCGCATTTCTTACACTTTAAATCTTTTAATTATAATGTTTTTTTTTTCTAATATGAGAAATATAGTTATTAACGTAATAAGTGCTTTTATCAATAACACTTTATCCGAATTAAAGGTCTAATATTTTTTATAGATGACATTTAAATAAAGCAACAATTTAGAAATTGATGACAATCAATAGGGAAACTAGTCAAAGAGGTCTAAAAAATTTAACAGTTAAAAAAAAATCTTAATCTCAAAATTCTAATATATCTCTCTTATCTTCGTCCAGTATTACCTTATGCAAGCCCTGTTTGGGGTTCTGTTGCACGTACAAATTTTGAAATTATTCAAAGGCTTGAGAACTAAACTCTCAGAATGTTAACGAATTCACCCTAACGAACTTCACCTTAACGAATTCACTTTCGTAATGACGATATTAGACGAGCTATCTCGATTCCAAGTTTAAGACAATTTGTTCACAAAATTTCTACTAAATTCTATAATGATATGCGAAATATCAATAACCCTGTATTAAATATCCTACAAAATTACGATTATGATATTTCTTCCCATAAACATAGCAAAAGACCTCGCACTGTTCTAAATATTTAAAATTAATTTCTCACAACTGCCTAGATGAAAAAAGTTCGCTTTTCTCCTAAGCTATTTTTTCTCCTAATTTGACTTTTGCTCATTCTGTTTTATTACATGCAACTGATTTCATCAACATCTACATTTTTTTTATTAACTCATAGGGCATGAGACTACCGCTATGTTTCAACATTTTACAATGAAGGAGCTAGTGGCCGCTAGGCGGCCAAGGATCTCTGTAATAATCTACAATTAGAGTTTAAAAAAAAGTTTATTTTTCTTATATGTAATAAGGATAATCCTGGTCATTTTCTATTTGAAAAAATAAATAAAGCATAATAAAATAAAAGTCTTTTTATTTGTAGAAAGACTACAATAATAAATCAGAATGCATGTATATTAAATACTCCATGATAATTATACAGCACAACAGCACAGCATTTAAAAGATTCCCATTCCGTCAATAAAGTGTCATTTTCTGATTAATATTTTTTCGATTATGAACTGAAATATTTTTGGTTTGATTTGTCACTCAAGGATTATTATTTTCTGCTCATTTTAGGCTAATTAGACCAGAACTAATAATTTAATGTGGATTCCGAACCAGTAACGAACAATCATGTCATCGCCAAAATTCGAATCTGAAGCCTATAGTATCAAAGGTCAGATAGCCATCGGGCCATCAGGCCGGCGGAAATATTCATGATACAGTATCTTTTCGATATTTATTTATTGTAAATAAACGTTTAACTGTAACTGTAAAGAAGGATTTTTTAGTAATCAACATATTATTGAGTCGTGAACATAATAGTTTTAAAATGTCTTAAATATACAATAACCTATTGATGTAGTTTACTAAAATTGGTAATATATGGTTTATTTGTTGATTTAATTGAAAAGAGTAATTAAATTGGTATTGAAATAGGGGAAAGCAAAAATAATAAAATGTTAATTCTACATTTTATTTATCTTATTTTCTTTTTCCAGGTTCATTGTTGAGAAAAGGACAACCAACAATAAGAGAACAAATTGTTGAAGTATTGATAATCAAGACATCAGAACGAAGCATCGTGATTGTTGCTCGATTCTACGAAATTCGAACCCATGCTGAGATAAAACATCTAATTCCTTCCATTGCAAAATCGACAACTCCATTGTCTTCTTAATTAAGCAAAGAGCTTCTACGAGTGATCTGCCTTTAACTTACGTGTGTGGAAAATGATTATTCAAAAGAAAACAAGGAATTTTCGTTTGGGCTTTAATGAATTCATTATAATGAGTTCTGCATCTCTGCAAAGGATATTGCAGCGACAACGTGCCAACAAGGATTCTAATGAACCCAACGTTGGTTTTTCTTTCTTAAAAAAAACGAAAAAAAAAAAATGCACTCGTAGCTAAATGAAAAAGTAATTTGCATTTAATGAAAGTTTTTGGATTATTAGATGCATTTTTTTTATTGTGCTTCAATACGATTCAAGATTTTTTTTTTAAATTTTATTTCAAGAAAAATTCAGCAAAAAATGCTGATCAAACGTGTTTTATTTATCTTTGTGTGTTTTTGAAGAATTTGCTAAGAAGATCTACAAACAAGTGGATTACTGATCAAGGTAAGTGATAATTTTCTGTGTTTTACTTATAGTTCTACCAGCTATTTCATGGAATGGTAAACATCCTGTTTAAAAGTAAACATCCCTACAAAAGCGTAAACAGACGAATTTATTACATGTTAAAAGTGTTAGTCGGACACACAAATTGCAATTTTTGCAGAAATTTAAAAAGAATAGTTTAACAGTTATCGTGGAAATTTTTTTATCTAATTTTCTTTTTGATTGTATGTTATTTAAAGTTTTAATTATTAAAAAATTTAATTATTTTTATTGCAATCAAAACCCCTCCGAATTTAGTTTTCCCACCTTTGTGCTTGAATTCGTTTTACTTGGAGGTTTGCCAACTTTTCTATCTATAGCTGGTTGCACTATATAAGGTTATCACTGATACATATTATACTTAAGAAAAACTATATGTAAAAGTTTATACATGGTTGTTTTGCCATGTATTAATTCGCGATTCTTTCTTAATGCAGCATATCTGGTTAACTAGTACACATCTAGTTACAACATATCTGGTCTATTAATCTTTCTGTTACCATAAGTTTGACTACATTTTTGATAAGAAGCATACGTACAGCAATAAGATATAAGAGACTTAGCAATAAAACATCGAAAATATTTGAGATTGAGCTAAATAACTGTTGATATGATGTTGTAATCAATATTTTATTTTAAATACAAAATAGATTGCATTTAATTTTATTCGTGTGATTGTCTGATAATTAATGTGACAAAATGAGTTGTCAAACTTTCTCTGCTTGTTTATTCATAAAAATAGTAAAATAAACCTCAAAGAAGAATATCAATTTCCGATTTAGATTTTTCTTGTTTCTGATATTGAACTAATTAAACGGAAAAGACTATTACTATTAACGTAGTCATTTAATAAAATATAGTAATATATGATATTCTTGAATTCGTCTGACTTGAAGGTTTACCAATTTTCCTCGTGATAGCTAGTGACACTATATAAAGTTATTTCTGATACATATTATACTTAAGACAAACTATATATAGAAGTTTATACATGGTTGTTTTGTCATTATTAATTAGCGATTGTCCTGTATGCAGTGTATCTGTTTACTTGCGGTGTAATAAAGTTTTTGTCATTTTAATTTTGACTGCATATTTAATAAGAATCATGCATGATAGACAGTAATAAGATATTAAAAATATTTGAGATTGAGCTAAATAACTGTTGGTATGATGTTGTAATCAATGTTTTATTTTAAATATTAAATAGATTATTTATATTTCATTCATAAGATATTCTGATAATTAATGTGACGAAATAAGTTGTCAAACTTTCTCTAAGTATTTTTTATTAAAATTAGTAAAATAAACCTCATAGAAGAATGATATCAATTTCCGATTTAGATTTGTCTTGTTTCTGATATTGAACTAATTAAATGGAAAAGATTGTTACTATTAACTTCTATTACTATTACTAGTTATACTTGATATGTGGTATTCCATAAGCAAATTTTTCTTGAAATTTAACCAAAGATAACGGTAATTATATTTTAATGTTAATTAACAATATAATTACCATTTGATAAGATAATGGTAATTGAATTGTTCATGCTAATTAACAATATAGTTACCCTTAATCTAATTCATTACAGAAATTAAGTGATGCTTGATATTCAATAAGGGCTTCATTTGGTTTTACTTGAAACTTCAGTATAAACTATTAATGTTAACAACTTTACTATTAACTTCTATTACTATTACTAGTAATACTTGATATGTGTTATTCCATAATCAACTTTGTTTTTCTTGAAATTTAATCAAAGATCATGGTAATTAAATTTTAATGTTATTTAACAATATAATTACTATTTGATAAGATAATGGTAATTGAATTTTTCATGCTAATTAACAATATAATTACCCTTAATCTAATTCATTACAGAAATTAAGTGATGCTTGATATTCAATAAGGGCTTCATTTGGTTTTACTTGAAACTTCAGTATAAACTATTAATGTTAGCAACTTTATTATTCATGAAAAATAATTAATACTCGAGATTTAACATTTATAGTTATTTATATATTTTTTTTAATAGTTATTAACACATTCATTACTTACGGAATCAATTTTAAATTGCTAAAAAAAATTGCATTTTGAGCTTTTTTTACAAGTAAATGATTTTTTCTTAATATGCAAAAATTTATTATAGTTGAATAGCTAAATTCAAAACCAATTATTCCGCCATTCAAAAAATAATAAAATCTTTTTAATGTTAAAATTTATTTAATAAATCAAAATATTTAATAAATATTTTATTGATAAGAGAAAATTCCTGTTTTGCAAGGAAAAAAACGGTAAAAATCGTAAAAAATGGTAAATAATCATTCAATTATATTAAAATTTGTTTATAATTAATAAAAGCCAACAATGAAAATATAATACAAAGGACGTTTTCGTAAGTAAACATGTTTTTAGAAAACTTTTTTTATCAAATTTTCAGAAATTATAACTAATTAGAAGTCTCATTATTTTAATATTTATTCTTGGTAAAAAAAAATTAATTGACCAACATCTTTATTAGTTTTTAATAAATGTTGGACAAAATTTCCGGGAAAATGCCACTATTTAAAATTTGTTATATTTTCTTGGCTACTCGAATATTCTTAATTAACTATAATGTCTTAAGAGCGAACTTAATGCTTTCTATTTAGTTTCGTTATTTTGTTATTACTTTTTCATAAATAATTTAATTACACAAAATATACATGCTTTTAAAAGTAAAAAATTATCTTAGGAATAGGTCCCTTCAAAATAAAATTAAATTTTACAAATTTATTTAAAAATTTGTTCATCATAATTTCACATTGTATAGATTACATTGCAAATAATTATAGAAAAATTAAATTATATCTTTATAAACTATCAAATGAAATTAAGACTTAACTTTTTAAAAGATATCATGAATCAAAATATTTATTATTTTTATTCCAAAAATATATAAAGCTTAATATTTTAAACGTAATTTATACGTTATATTTAGTATCATTAATTAATTAATTTTTTTTCAAATTTAATAAATTTTGTATAAATAAATTTGAGTTTAAAAAAAAATTTTTTTTTGATGATAACAGGAACTTAAATTTTTATCTGAAGATTTATTGACGACAAATTATTAGCATTTTTGGGGGGATTTTTATTAGAATTGCCAAATATAAAACCTGTACTTTTTGCTCCATTTTTTATTGTTGCACAGGGCATTGGCGCAGGTGTAACTTGAACTAAGAGTCTGGTTCTCTTTGCTATCAATAATCAACTGTACGTATCTAGGAATGGTCATTGAGGTCACTTAAAGTGAAACATAGAACCTGTTTATTAGATGTTCCAAGATGAGCATAACTGTAAACTCAGAAATAAAACAGACAATATCTGTCATATGTCCGCAAGAATATTATTTTAAAATCAAGGTTAATTTTTTCTCATAATTTTGACAGTTAATTTTTGAATATATTGATGCAGACATAATGCATTTTTTAATACATTGTTTTTCGCTACCTTGGCCATTATAAAATAAATATATTTTGTAAAAGTGATAAATCTCCCGGGCCGGAAAAATAATCAAGGCGGGCCGCGAATTGACCACCTCTGCTCTAAATATAAAAGAGTTGAGAAGTTAAAATCCAGCTTCTTTCTACTTTGCTGTTCTAAACATAGTGAATGTTTTTTTTTTTTAATTTCCTAAAATGAAGCTTGCCTGCAGAGTTATAATTCCAGTTATCAACTTTATTCTAATGTTTTACTCTATTTTGTAGTATATTTTAAAATGTATTTTGTAACACAATATGATGTGTTACGTATTTGTGGCAAATGAAAATATATGAGTTTTAAGTTTTAAATAAAAACACACTTGCTTTAAAAAGAAAATAATTAGCCACATAAAAACCTTTTTAAAGCCAAAATTAATAAACATCTTAACAATTGTTTACAATGTGTTAAGCACAACTTATAAATTCTTTTTTTGTACGCTATACGAAGGAGAAAAAAAGAAATCTTTTTCCAGAGCATAACAAGTATTTTCAGTGCAAATTAGCCACCCTAACTTACATCTAAACAGCTTGATCAAAGCACAAAGTGAACTAAATGAGTTGAAAACTTTAACAAAAATAAAAGAACACGCTCCCTTCTTCTAACTGACTTCAACTTTCGTTTGCTTAAAATTAGAGTGCACTTTTGGCTCACTTTAAATTTCTTTATTTAGTCAAAAGTCGTGTAGTTACTTTTCATCGGCTGAACTTTCGAAAAGGTGTCTTTAAAGTTTTGGGAAAAAGGCATATCTTATATTCACTAAATTCTCTTTACTCTCACTAAAGATAAGATTCTAGAAGAGGAAATTTCTACAAGATCTTCTCGATGTTTAGCAATGGATTCGCCCTTACTTATACATTATTCAGCTGTGCTTTTCGGAACTGTGAAAATGTTCTGATATCTTTTACTTATTTATGCGGTTCTAAAATATTTAAGTCCACCACTGGGGAAAATATGAACGCAGTTCAGCGTCTGTTATTGATCTTTAAAATAAGAGTTAGTCTTAACAGGTGTAGAACTTCTAAGATAATGTTCAGGAAAACTTTACCAACTAAATGGGATTTTTTCCGGTGCATAACTGAGTACAACAATATGAAGAATAAAACATTTCCATTTTTTATTTCAAGTCCTTCATGATAACATTGTATTCCATAACAAAATATAAAGTTGCTAAGTTTGAAACATCCAGATGTAAACATGGAATCGTCAAATTGATCTATGATAATGCGATTTTGTTTGAAAATGCTTCACCATATGTTCATTTTTGGGATTTAATAGAGATAGAAATCCATGACAAAATATATATTTGTCTATATCATGTATATGTTGTCTAATCATGTTTGAATATATCATGTCTTCAATTGAAAGTTTTGGTGGCCTTTAGTCTCTATTCTCCTTTCTTCAGTTCATTAGCAAGGACAAAAAAAATCCCTTCATTTATTGTTTTTAAATGCTATAAAATTAATTATTCTGACGTCACAATGGGTTTGGCGATCTATGAGATCTATGAGAAGATGCTTCTATCTCGACCGCTATAGTGGAAATAAAATGGGAAAAATTCCCCAAAAAAGCTTGGTAATCGAAAGAAGGAATTGACTGATTGATTTATATAAGCTATATACGATAAAGACGCAAAATAATGTAAACTGGCACGTGGATAGTTGATGCTTACGTGTATACTGGAACGTGAGCTTGTTGGCAAGAGCTAAAAATGCTTTAAAAAATTAATAAACTTCCGTTACAAGCAGAATAAAAAAACATGTATTTGAACTAGGGTATTGTCAAGCTTTAAAATGTCTGTTTCTTCAATAATACTTAAAATATGAGTTTCTAATGTAATGTATGTAAGTGTTTTGTTGGAGAAATGAGAAAGTAACAATAACTTTGATTTTTTTGGGAAATAAACTTGAACCATCATCAATATGTCTAACGTCCATGTCAGTTTTAAGATATTAACAAAAATTTATAAATAGATAAACTGGATTATGAGGAAATGCTTCAACTTTACCAAATAAACTCTTTTTTTTTAAATTTAATAATTGAATTTCTTTGTAGGAATGAGTCACGATACATCTGCCTATATTGGATGAATCATATATAATTTAAAATTAAAAAAAAAATATTGTTAAATCTAATACAAAACTAAAACTAACTCAAGGAATTTGCAATACAGATATGGAAATTAAATAAAAATTTAAACAAAAAAACTATAAATGTATGAGTCCTTATACAGGATATGATAGAATATTATTGAATATAATACAAAATTATACAATAATAAATATGGAAGACGCAGAATAAAATAAGTTTACCATCTAACATTGTAATCACAAAAGTGGAATTAATACTAAATTTCGATGTTGTATTTTTTGAACTAACTCCTTTAAAATTCCATAACTCTAGAAGTTCACACATCACACTCACAAAAGAAGAGATCTCACATGCACACTTATTAACTTTTGTAAATAAGTTGTAAGTTGTTAAATAACTTTTATTTATAGATGTCCTAGATTTGTTCTATGTAATATTGTACGTATTAATTCGATAAACAATAAAGAAAAGTTGTGCTAAAGTACTTCTGTAAGAGTAAAATAGCAGTATCTCGTTAAAAAATTAAAAACTTCACATCTTACTGGAAATTAACATTTGCTGGTAGCAATATCCTCAGAAAATTTAACACCTTTAAAAACATTTGTTAGCAAGTTACTAGGATTTTTAACTTTTAATTATTTTGGTTTACTACTTAAAAGTTGAGATAATTTCCTAATAGAAGGAATTGCATTGAAATCAAACGAGATGAATAAATATATATTTTTTTACATTTAATCAATAACGTGCAGTATATTAATACTTGTTATAACACACTGAAATTCTAGTTGTGAATTTTACCTACCATAAAATCAATTCAAAATTTTGAATTCAAATATTTTAATAAATTCTCTATATTAACTATATACATTATACATTCAGCATGTATCGTGAATGAATTAAACTTTAACCGAAATGCGAAACAAACCATTATTATTTTAAAACATTCATTTTTCAAAAATATTTTTCTTCAGATAATCAATTTAGAACAAACAAATATTCTAGTATTCCAACTATAAAATCAATTCATTCTCTTAAAGCGTACGTCTTTGTGTATACTTTTCATTATCAGTAATATAATTCGCAATTTATGCAGATTTTTCTCTTTTTGTTAATACAAGGATGAATATTTCGTATGTTTAAACTCTTACGTTTATTAGATTTATATTATGTGCTACAAAATGTTTCAAAAATTATATTGAAGTCCAATTCTATTTGTAAACACAGTTGTTATTTATTTTTACTATTCTTTTCCTTATAACATAAATTTAGTCTATCCAAATTATGTTCTGCTTTATTTGCGATGGCTTATAATATGAAGTACGTATAAATTCTTAAAATGATTATTGTATATTCTGTGGTTACATTTACAATTAAATGTCTTTGATCGTGGTATTTAATTGTTTGACTCTATTAAAAGAAAATATAAATATTTAATTTTGTAGTATTTGATACCATTAATATTTGCTTATTTTCTTGCCATATGTATGTATATCCGTAAATGCTGCATGTTACACAAAGCATAATTTACAATATAAATACTATATTTATTCAGAAATTACTGTAATGTTTACTCAATTTTTCAAAAAAGTGAATTATTATAAAGTGAACACTTATAAAGTTGAGCAAAAATGAATAGCTATAAAGTAGTTTCAAAATTGAATTTTCGTGTTTATTCCGAAGCGTTATGAATTACACAACGGGGAATTCAAGTCATATTGCTTATGATTATTTAAAATTATTGCAATAAGTATTTTCATTGTTTGAATAAACAGTGAATGAATACGTTAGTGAATTAAAAAGTTATTTCTAATTTCATACCCGATATAATATATAATGGGTAACATTTGATGCATCTCAAAAATTTCTGATTTAAAAAAGAACATTTCATACATCTTTTCACAACCTTTCAACAACATAAAATATGCTATGCATTAGTGAATTAAAAAGGTATTTCTAATTTAATTCTCAATTTAATATATATTGCGCAATCTTTCATACATCTTTTTATTTTTATTTTAAAGTAAAACATAGTCAGTAATCGATTCTTTTAATGCCAATGTTTACATTTATTCAAGCAGTGAATGACTACGTTAGTAAATTACAAAGTTTTATCTAATTTCATTCCGAATATAATATATAATGTGCAACATTTGATACATCTCAAAAATTTCTGATTTAAAAAAACATTTCATACATCTTTTCACAACCTTTCAACAACATAAAATATGCTATGCATTAGTGAATTAAAAAGGTATTTCTAATTTAATTCTCAATTTAATATATATTGCGCAATCTTTCATACATCTTTTTATTTTTATTTTAAAGTAAAACATAGTCAGTAATCGATTCTTTTAATGCCAATGTTTACATTTATTCAAGCAGTGAATGACTACGTTAGTAAATTACAAAGTTTTATCTAATTTCATTCCGAATATAATATATAATGTGCAACATTTGATACATCTCAAAAATTTCTGATTTAAAAAAAAACAAAAAATTACATTTCATACATCTTTTCACAACCTTTCAACAACATAAAATATGCTATGCATTAGTGAATTAAAAAGGTATTTCTAATTTAATTCTCAATTTAATATATATTGCGCAATCTTTCATACATCTTTTTTATTTTTTTTTCATTTTAAAGTAAAACATAGTCAGTAATCGATTCTTTTAATGCCAATGTTTACATTTATTCAAGCAGTGAATGACTACGTTAGTAAATTACAAAGTTTTATCTAATTTCATTCCGAATATAATATATAATGTGCAACATTTGATACATCTCAAAAATTTCTGATTTAAAAAAAAAACATTTCATACATCTTTTCACAACCTTTCAACAACATAAAATATGCTATGCATTAGTGAATTAAAAAGGTATTTCTAATTTAATTCTCAATTTAATATATATTGCGCAATCTTTCATACATCTTTTTATTTTTATTTTAAAGTAAAACATAGTCAGTAATCGATTCTTTTAATGCCAATGTTTACATTTATTCAAGCAGTGAATGACTACGTTAGTAAATTACAAAGTTTTATCTAATTTCATTCCGAATATAATATATAATGTGCAACATTTGATACATCTCAAAAATTTCTGATTTAAAAAAAAACATTTCATACATCTTTTCACAACCTTTCAACAACATAAAATATGCTATGCATTAGTGAATTAAAAAGGTATTTCTAATTTAATTCTCAATTTAATATATATTGCGCAATCTTTCATACATCTTTCTATTTTTATTTTAAAGTAAAACATAGTCAGTAATCGATTCTTTTAATGCCAATGTTTACATTTATTCAAGCAGTGAATGACTACGTTAGTAAATTACAAAGTTTTATCTAATTTCATTCCGAATATAATATATAATGTGCAACATTTGATACATCTCAAAAATTTCTGATTTAAAAAAAACATTTCATACATCTTTTCACAACCTTTCAACAACATAAAATATGCTATGCATTAGTGAATTAAAAAGGTATTTCTAATTTAATTCTCAATTTAATATATATTGCGCAATCTTTCATACATCTTTCTATTTTTTTTTTTTAAAGTAAAACATAGTCAGTAATCGATTCTTTTAATGCCAATGTTTACATTTATTCAAGCAGTGAATGACTACGTTAGTAAATTACAAAGTTTTATCTAATTTCATTCCGAATATAATATATAATGTGCAACATTTGATACATCTCAAAAATTTCTGATTTAAAAAAAACATTTCATACATCTTTTCACAACCTTTCAACAACATAAAATATGCTATGCATTAGTGAATTAAAAAAGGTATTTCTAATTTAATTCTCAATTTAATATATATTGCGCAATCTTTCATACATCTTTCTATTTTTATTTTAAAGTAAAACATAGTCAGTAATCGATTCTTTTAATGCCAATGTTTACATTTATTCAAGCAGTGAATGACTACGTTAGTAAATTACAAAGTTTTATCTAATTTCATTCCGAATATAATATATAATGTGCAACATTTCACACAAAAATTTCTGATTTAAAAACATTTCATACATCTTTTCAAAAAAATCTAAAATATGTTTTTGATTTTAAAATAAAACTTTTGATACATCTTTTGAAAACATTTGATGCATTTGGAAAATTATTTTTGAATTTAAAATAAAACATAGTCAGGAACAGATCATGTTTGCATTATTTATTAACAAAATGAGTGAATACATTAGATAATTAGAAAGTTATTTCTAATTTCATACCCAATATAATATATATTATGCAATATATCATGCATCTCGAAAATTATTTTTGAATTTAAAATAAAACATAGTCAGGAACAGATCATGTTTGCATTATTTATTAACAAAATGAGTGAATACATTAGATAATTAGAAAGTTATTTCTAATTTCATACCCAATATAATATATATTATGCAATATATCATGCATCTCGAAAATTATTTTTGAATTTAAAATAAAACATAGTCAGGAACAGATCATGTTTGCATTATTTATTAACAAAATGAGTGAATACATTAGATAATTAAAAAGTTATTTCTAATTTCATACCCAATATAATATATATTATGCAATATGTCATGCATCTCGAAAATTATTTTTGAATTTAAAATAAAACATAGTCAGGAACAGATCATGTTTGCATTATTTATTAACAAAATGCTATGCATTAGTGAATACATTAGATAATTAGAAAGTTATTTCTAATTTTCATACCCAATATAATATATATTATGCAATATATCATGCATCTCGAAAATTATTTTTGAATTTAAAAAAAGGTAAAACATAGTCAGGAACATCTTTCTATCATGTTTGCATTATTTATTAACAAAATGAGTGAATACATTAGATAATTAAAAAGTTATTTCTAATTTCATACCCAATATAATATTTCATACATCTTTTCAAACCTTTCCAATTAATATGCTATGCAATATGTTTGCATTATATTATTCTTTCAACATCTTTCTATTTTTATTTTAAAGAAAATTATTTTTTTGATTCAAGCAGTGAGTAAATTATAAATATATTATCTATTTAAAATAAAACATAGTCAGGAACAGATCATGTTTGCATTATTTATTAACAAAATGAGTGAATACATTAGATAATTAAAAAGTTATTTCTAATTTCATACCCAATATAATATATATTATGCAATATATCATGCATCTCGAAAATTATTTTTGAATTTAAAATAAAACATAGTCAGGAACAGATCATGTTTGCATTATTTATTAACAAAATGAGTGAATACATTAGATAATTAGAAAGTTATTTCTAATTTCATACCCAATATAATATATATTATGCAATATATCATGCATCTCGAAAATTATTTTTGAATTTAAAATAAAACATAGTCAGGAACAGATCATGTTTGCATTATTTATTAACAAAATGAGTGAATACATTAGATAATTAGAAAGTTATTTCTAATTTCATACCCAATATAATATATATTATGCAATATATCATGCATCTCGAAAATTATTTTTGATTTTAAAATAAAGCGTTTCATACACGTTTTAACAACATAGAGCATTTCATACGTTATTGAATTAAAAATTATTTCTCATTTCACTCCCAATATAATATATATTGAGCAACACATACATCTCTAAAATTATTCTTGATTTTAAAATAAAAGCATGATCAGTAACTGACTATGCTTGCATTATTTTTTCAAATAGTGATTGAATACGTTAGTGAATTAAAAAGTTATTTCTAAATTCACTTCCAATATAATATATATTGTGCAATATTTCGTACATTTGGTAAATTATTTTTAATTTTAAAATAAAGCATAGTCAGTAACCGACTAGTTTTAATGCCAATGTTTACATTCTTTTAAAACAGTGAATTAATACGTTAGTGAATTAAAAAGTATTTTTAATTTCCTTCCAAATATAACATATATTGTGCAACTATCCTACATCTCGATAATTATTTTTAGTTTTAACATAAAACATAATCAGTAACCAACTATATTTTAATGCCTATGTTTACATGACATATCAATCCAAAATTTAATCTCGTATATATCTGTGCTTGACCTTGCAGCAATATCGCTTCCACTACAGTTCTTGCAAGGCGACTGAAATACTACAGAGCTTTCTGTTTCTCTGGAGCTTACTTTGTACACTTCGGATTTAACAATCGTGACCTGCTCTCTCGTCGGGTTTCTTCCTCTCTGGGGAAATTTTCGATTCCATTGTACCTCTACGGCCCCATTGTACTTTGATTCCTCCACTCCCACTTGTTACAGTTTCTTTTCCTCTCTTCTGGGCGATCTCTTCTTCTTTTTCCTATAAATATCGCAGCTATGATAGTTTGTTACAGCAAAGTTTTTGTGTTCTGGTAACGCATGATAGTTCATATGATGACACAAGTTGACCACAAGTTGTCGTTTGTTACGTTTGTACCTTACAAGTCGAAAATTTATAATTTTAAGGCAATTTGTTAGGTCTGAGCATAAGTTTTATACTCTTTTGAGAGGAATTTTGATATGTTCCTTAATGGAATTTAGTTTATATGAAATTGGTTTCAGTTTTATAAATCAGTTAATATATTTCTTAAAGTGATATAAAATGAGCACAAAAATTTTTTTTAAACAAACACTTTTTGTTACTCACGAGTACCTTTTGAAATATAAGACGTACAAACAATTTTAGGTCAATAAGACGCTAAGTGATGCGTTTATAATGAAAACCACAAATTTTAAATATATATAATATTTTTTTAAAAAGTAAAAAGTCATAAAATAAATGAAATTGTTAATAATTTTATTATGCATAATGCTATATATAAAAAATATTGGTTCCATTAACAAAACCGAAGTTCAGAAATTAAAATACTTAAGTATTTTAATTTTATTTACAATACATACAAATTTTAATGATTCTACAATCATAACTATTTACAGGAAAATATAAAAATCAGAAACCGAGAAAATCACGTTGAAAGATTAAAAGATTCATCAAAATGAGAATTAAATAAAAACTTTTCAAACTAAATGGTCAGTTAACATATTTTTGTTACTGTAGCCGTAATTTTGGTTTGATATTGAGAAACGAATCGTTTTAAAATGTTTCTAACATTCTAGCTTTTTATTAATAGATGTTTTGAAAATGAAATCATTTGAAATGTTCAAATATATGTACAAATGATCATATATTTTGTTCAAATATGTGTACAAATGATGATATATTTTGTTCAAATATGTGTACAAATGATCATATATTTTGTTCAAATATATATACAAATGATCATATATTTTGTTCAAATATATGTACAAATGATCATATATTTTATTCAAATAGATGTACGAAGGATCATATATATTGTTCAAATATATGTACAAATGATCATATATATTGTTCAAATAAGTTATCATATCTCGTTTCGGTATGATGGTGAAAAGTATTATAAGTAGCTTTATTTTTTGTTTAATTTTGAAAAGAATAATTTAAAAATTTTCAATTTAAATTAAATTGTCCATTTTATTTTTAAGTATCTAACACATTTTTGAAATTAAACTAATGAGAAACATGTGGCTTATTTAATACCTTATTTTCTAATGTTCACAAAATTTTGAAACTAATTGAGATACCATGAATATTAAAAAAAAATAATAATAATGATTTATTATTTAAAAGATATTTTTCCCTTATGTAATAAAAAGATCCAAGATCCATTATAACATTAGGTATGGGTTATTTAATATTCATAACCATAATCTTAGACAGTATTTTTAGTGTATCAAACACAATATACTTGAATTCTGGAAGCCAAATCATTCAAACTGAACTACGGAGCTTATGACTACATATTGGCAAAACGTTATTCTTTCATCGAGAATTTCATGTCAATTTTAAAACACATGTAATTCAAATCGCACGACAAATGAATGATTTTTTGTCTTAAACTATTACTCATTTGCTTCCCATGCATTTCTTGTGGAATCCCCGGAGGTCGAAGTCAAGCAATATCAAGATTACACATGAAAAAGATGCGGTATTAAACTAATGCATGGTTTTCATTCAACTGTAATGTCATTAGCAAATTTAAAATAATAATTTATTAGTATATATAATACGACTAGCAGACCCGGCCACGCGTTGCTGTGGCTTTCTTGTATTTCGTTCAATTATTAGATGCTATAATTGGTATTGGTAAGGAAGTGATAGGTAAAAGATTGATGAAAAGTTCAAATTAAGCTCTTCAACGAATAGAAAATGTTTAATTTTTATTAATTCAATGAATGAGGTAGATAATGTTGATTTTTAACACTGTTTTATAATTATTTTAATTAATTTAATTTTTAATAATCATTACGTTCACTTAACTAAGAACTGAGCGATGAACACTATTTCTTGTTAATCTGTCTTTCGTCAAAATAAATAAATTCGTTAAATAATTTAATAAGTTGGTTATGATTTTCTAAAAGATTTTCCAACAATTCTACAATAGCTCTTTGTACTTGCTTGTTCGATAAAATTATACTGACATCGAGTTGTCACACGTTCTTCAGAACTGCCCCTAAAATAAATGTGAAGAAATTTTGGCTCTTCGTTAGGTATTGGCATCAACGACCCGATCTTATGGTACACCTGACCTTGTATTTTGAATGTACTTTCAAAATTACGTCCATCGAATCAGAAATCGCAAATTTTGGTTGCGCCAAATGACGTCAATGGCGCCAAATGACGAAATATGAAAATCGTCGGTTTTACATTTGAATAAAAAAACACTGTATAAAAACTATCCTATCTCTCAAGTTGGAACAAAACACACATTTAAGGGGAAAAAAAGTTAAAATCGGATTGTTAGTTTCAGAGTTCATCCAGAACAAACATCGTGACATGGGAATTATATATAATAGATAAATAACTACTAATCTTTAGGGTCATCTTATTATTAGATTCGTCCCATCTCTGAATGTAACAAGTCTAATAATAAGATGAACCCAAATTAATTATTTTTTAAACAAATGGGTGGTCGTTTTGAGTTTTTGAATCAAATTGAATTGTGATGGGGATTTTAATATGATAACAGAAAATATATTCGTCACATATTATTTTTTTTATAAATACTTTAAATTTAATTTCCTTTTGAATATTTATGCATCACTTACAAAATTAAGACATTTAATAATTAAATAAATACTTATTTAAGACATTCAAAATTTATATGGGAGCCATCTATATTATTTACCTGACATTTAACAAAAAAAAAATGTAAAATTGCATTTTCAGTGAGAGAATTCATTCAGATTTAAGGAATATTTAAAATAAGAACTTTAAAATGCATTCTGTCACACTGAGTTTATCAAGATTTTTTAAAAACAATAGTATTTATAAATGTTTTATTTTATTTTTAGTCAATAATGCTATTTTAAACAGTATATTTTGATGCAATTTACTTTCTCGAACGAAATCTTTTACTTCAAATTTTATACTATATTTTGAACCTGTTTAAAAATATTGAAAAGAAAAGCTTACAAGTATTGGTATAAATTATTTTATTTGTTTATTTAAAAAATAACATTTTAAATTCCAAAATTTCTAATTAAAATATATTAATAATATTAAGTGTCAAAATTATCATCATCGTAATGAGGACTAAAAAAAAATTAATGTACTTTTTGTAATTCTAATTATACATAGTAGACCAAACAATAATAATCTATCAACAATTGTATTGTGTAAGAATACAATTTTAATTTTTTCTCGTTTGGTTCTATTGTAGTGTAGTTCACTTTACAGTAACCATAAAAACTGTAGTAGTTCACTTTACAGTAAGTTAAACTTGTCCTATTGTAATGTAACCATAAAAACTGGATTGCTGACATATTGTTGTTCCAAACGATTTCATTTGGGGCCTTGTGTTGTACTTTTGAATGTTTTGAAAAAGTGTTTCTACAACGTAGTAGTTCTGGACTAGTAAGTTAAAAGTGGGATTCGACTTTACCGTTTGAACAACACATTCCATGCTATTCTTTGCAAAACCTCAAATCTCCATTTATCCAATTTCAACATTTTGACGCTCACTATATTCATAGTTTTTATTGTAGTTGAATGTTTTTATCTTGAAATCAGATATCCATCTCTCTTCTGAAGGAGTCCATCCTGAGCGAAAGTTTACAATTGTTATTCACACAATCTTCAGTATTTTCAATAGTCCTTTACTCGCTACTTCTTCAGCAGTTTGTTTCAAGAAGAATGTCATGTCGAATGGGTGTTGTTGAATTTCATTTGATTCGCTTTTTCCAGTTTTTTTCCAATAGATATTTATTCTATTGGAGATATATTATACATTTATTGGACATTTTTAAAACTGTCCACAATTGATTGAAAGTTTTTTTAAAAAAGTCAAACGGAGAATTCTTGCCATGTTTTTGTAATTCTGAAGCTAAAATAACACGTGTGATGTAAATTAATCAATCACAGGACAAATCCAAATTTGAAGAAAATTCCTTTCAATGTAAAATAATCCCGCCAGAGACCTGTTGGTATAATGCTTTATTAAAATTAAAATGACCTTTTTCTTGATTCCGACGCTTAAACCATTTTGTGATGACAATAATACGTATTAAAAATTTCGGGATAATTTAAATGGAGCGATCGCAAATCGTTACAATAATGAAAACGCGATCATTGTTGTAAAGATTTGCTTATGACTGTGCCAAAATTAAGCTAACATGCAAATAATGTTAAAATTGTACTTTATTTTAGTTTCTTATGCATTCATTATTTTGAAGATTAATAAAATATTTCATTGTAAAACTTGTTGATGTGAAGTTTTTTACCACTACAATGCTAAAACTGTAGCAGATCCAGCTTATTTCCGGTATATGTCAGGGAAACTTCTACAGACTTGGAATGAAACGCTCTAAAGAGTGAAATCTGGAAATTTATTTTTCGGGAATATGAGTTGGCGTCAGATTCCATCTGTTAATGACACGCACTTTGAGGGGTGATGAGCTGTAATTGGCAAACATCTGAGTGCAGGTAAAAGACCGAAACTTTCCCAACAGGAAGCATGAATCTCGATGAGGGACAATTATATACCTGATCACAATCATCGCTGAGTTTGCTTGCCTTTAGAAGCAGTGATTACGAATTTAAAGTTGAGCTGCCATGCCTACCAATCAGTTAAACCTGAGAATTGTTATTTTCCTCCCAGTTCTTCGAAAGAAAAAAAAATGACTCTTGCTTCTACAGATGGGGATACTACTACTACTACTACTACTTTTCTATTACTATACCACAACTTATATTATTTTTACTATACTACTTTTACTATTTTTATTTTTACTTTACTACTACTTTTACTATTACTATATCTATGTACTACTACTACTTTTTTACTTTTGGTCTACCTTAGAACAGACACATTGCTTATCAGGTTTAGAACCGATATTCCTTAGCTATTAAACCAATCGTGCTGCCCCTATCCAGATGAAATTAAAACATTTTTTTTCTGCTTTTAATCAATCTCGATTCAGAAAAATAAATGTTATTCTTTTTTACTTAAATTTCAAGCATTGTTTACAAAATACTGTTTTAGACAACAGAAAAATATTTTATTTTTTTATCTAGTTTAATATTGCTGCTATCAAATAATTCGTTTTAAATATCTTTATTACATATTGAAACATTAAATGGTCGTATGGCGTGCAAACAATTATGATCATTACGATAAGATAAATATTTCTTTTATTAATGGTGATGTCGCACCATAAAAATATCATTTAATATCGTGCAAGGATCATTATTAAGTGTTTGGTATATTCTATTACCACGTTGCTGATGAATATTTACCAGCCGAAGTCGTTGACCTCTTCTGCAAACAGGTGAAGTGCTAATGTCGTTTTATCATAATGGGGGCGATAAAATATGCCGATACCGGTTCTTTCAAATGGAAGAAAAAATTTCTTTTCAAAAAGAAATGATGAAAGTGCTGCATTTTTATACTGAGATTGTTTTTTCATCGCCAATTTTCTTTTTTAAATTAAATCTACATATCTATTAATAACAAATATACATGAAATTTCTTAAATCGACAATAGTTTTTTTATAGAAATCTCAAAAACACATCGTCGATTTAAGAAATTTAATGTATATTTGTTATTAATAAATATGTTGATTAATTACTTAATTTCTATTTACTATGAAATTTAAAATATTCATTCTAATATACATGTTATTAATGTTCATTTCGTATATAATATTTTGTGCTAATGTGCCTCAAAATAATGCAGTATTTTCCACTCTATATAGAATTAGCTTTAAAATACCAAATAGATATTTCGTAGAAAATTCCAGAAACTATTTTTATTTATTGTTTAATATGCACATTTTCTTAATTAATAAATATTTAATAATTACTTCGAGTATAAAATGTTTAAGACTATTTAAGAAAGACTCTGTACATTTTAAACTAACAACGAGAAAATACTTCATTATAGACCAAATTTTATATTACTTTACATTTAGTATAATAATTTTATCTTAGATAATGATAATGTATGGATAATGATGGATAATGTTGGGATTCAAAACTTTGATTTTTGTCAAAGGAAGCTGAACCTAAAATATATCTTTAAAGCAGTAATGGTTTTGGAAAATCTGTAGGCATGAAAATCCTACGGACGTAATGTAATAGGTACCGAGAAAACCTGTTCCTTTTCCAAGGATACAGCGTGAATATGTTGCATATCTGCCCCAGCGCCATTACAGTGAAAACTAATTTCAGATAAAAACCTCTACTATTCAAAAACAGCACAAAATAATTTAAATAGATTCGTTAGTAGAACTGAATGACAAATAGAAAATTAATTATTTCAAAAGAAATGAAAAATTGCATTAGTTGCATGAAATCATATCAATTGAATATAAAACCATATGTAATTATTGCATTGCAGTAGTTGCATATAATACAAGTCATATATTTTACGATTATATGCTTTTGCAAGTTATAAGTCAATTAGAGCCGCAGTTAGAAAACTTTCTCGTGTACTAACATAAAAATTTTATTTTATTTACTTAAAATAACCTGAGAATTCTCTATAGGTCTTATTCAAACCTTAACACTTTAAGAGATGTTCTCGAATGTAATCATAAGGCATGACCTCAAAATATTTCAAATGTACCTTATTTCCTATTTTCTTTTATTTAAAATATTTGTTTACTACTCAATGTTTTGACCATTTTGTTTTACCACTGCAATCTTATTTTCAGCAAAACATGTTCATTAAAGGCAAAATTTGCTCTATGATATATCCAAGGGAAAATAAAATTGTTCTAAATAATATATAAGTATTTACATTTCACGTTATATGCTTTTGTATGACATAAATCCAGCAAGGTTTAGATAGTTTTTCGTGCATTATCATAAAATTTGAATTTCATTTGCTCTATAATACGTCCAAGAACAAAAATGTTCAAAATGATATATCGCTATTTACTTTTCTCGTTATATGCTTTTGTAGGAACATACTAAAAATTCAGCAATGTTTACAACTTTTTTCGTGTGTTATCATAAAATTTGAATTTCATTTACTTAAAATAACCTGAGAATTCTCTGTAGGTCTTATACAAGCCTTAACTCTTTAAGAGATGCCTTCAAATGTAATCATAAGGCCTGACAACAAAATATTTAAAACGTACTTTATTTTCTTTTATTTAAAATATTTGTTTACTGTTCAATGTTTTGATCATTTCGTTTTACGTCTGCAATCTTATTTTCTTCAAAAAATGACTATTAAAAACAAAATTTGCTTTATAATATGTCGATGGAAAAAAATTATTCTAAATAATATATCGCTATTTACATTTCATGTTATATGCTTTTGTATGGCATAAATCCAGCAATGTTTAGAACTTTTTCTTGTATTATCATAAAATTTTAATTTCATTTACTTGAATAATTCTCTATAGATCTTATAAATCTTAAGAAGGTGTCATCCAACGTAATCATGGCATGACCTCATAATATTTTAAATATACTTTATTTTCTATCTTTTGAAATATTTATTTACTATTTAATGTTTTGACCATTTTATTTTATCACTGCAATATTATTTTCTGCAAAAAAATTCCATTATGGACAAAATTTGCTCTATGATATATCCAAGGGAAAATAAAATTGTTATAAATAATATATCAGTATTTACATTTCACGTTGTATGCTTTTGTATGACATAACCGAATTAAAGGAATGTTTAGAAATTTTTCGTGTATTATCATAAAATATGAGTTTCATTTACTTAAAATAGCCTGAGAATTCTCTATAAGCCTCTAATAAGCCTTAACTCCTTAAAAGAATTCTTCAAATGTAATCATAAGCCATGACCTGAAAATATTTCAAATGTACCTTATTTTCTATTTACTTTTATTTAAAATAATGTTTTGACCATTTTGTTTTACACACTGCAATCTTATTTTCGGCAAAAGATTTCTATTAAGAACAAAATTTGCTCTCTGATATGTCCAAGTGAAAATAAAATTGCTCTAAATAATATATCTTTTCTCGTTATATGCTTTTCTATGACAAATCCAAAAATGTTTAGAACGTTTTTCGTGTATTATCATAAAATTTGAATTCCATTTACTTAAAATAACCTGAAAATTCTCTATAGGTCTCCTTATATAAGCCTTAACTCCTTAAGAGATATCCTCAAATGTAATTATAAGGCCTGACCTCAAAATATTTCAAAGGCACCTTATTCTCTATTTACTTTTATTTAAAATAATGCTTTGACCATTTTGTTTTACCACTGCAATCTTATTTTCAGCAAAAAATGTCTATTCAGAATAAAATTTGCTCTATGATATGTCCAAGGAAAAAATATCGTTCTAAATAATATATAGCTTTTAAATTTCACGTTATATGCTTTTGTATGACAAATCCAGCAATGTTTAGAGCTTTTTTCGTGTATTATCATAAAATTTGAATTTCATTTACTTTGGAGCAAAAAGAATTCCCCAAAAGTCTTATAAGCCCTAACAGTATAAGACATGCTCTCAAATGTACTTAAGCAATTATCTGAGATTGCATTCTGTTTTTATTCTTTTTCAGATTTATATTCAACCTTCCACTTTCTCAACTCCAGCTTTAATGACTAGTCTCTGCTAATACTTCTCTCTCATCCGCTTTCAATCTTTTGCAGGAAAAAGTCCCTGCCTCCCCCTACCTGTGTGTGTACCTGCACCCCATTTTCAGCTTTTTTATGATGTGAATTTTTTCCTACTTCATCTTGAAATCTCGACATAGTATCTTTTAATTAATCCATTCAGACCTTACTTATTCTTTTAATTTTTTTTCATGCCCTTCCCCTCTCAAATTAGTGAAATGTTCCCCTTTTTTTATGGCTTTAATTAGTCTTTACCTCCCCTTTAAAGTAGGGAAATTTGAACAAAAAAAAAATGTCATTTTTCCCTCTTCTTCCCTCTTTTGCCTTGGATTTCAGCGTTAGGGTGTTAAGTTAGTGTTTTTTCCCTTTTTTTTAAAATATAATTTGCGTTTTTTTTTTTTTTTTTAAATATTCTTGTATCGAATAAATCTTACTAGATGCATTGTACACGGAAGTCTTAATTTATTACATCTCTTAAAAGTATTTGTATATCTTTGTACATGAGAAAATTTGTTTTATTGTGATTTTTTAACATTTCATGCCTTGTAATTTTCATTTATTCAACAAAAAAAGTACAGGAATCTATTTATTTGAAATTCTTTTAAAAATGATTTTCTCATTTCTTCAGTAATGTTGTTTCAACCAGAAATTTAATTTTAACTTTTCTTTTAACCAATCATGGGGGAAATTTCAACCATGTAAATCAGGGGTGGCCGACCTAAATAATTTTGCCAGCCACTTTGGAAATGCATCCTAACTCCGCAGGGTCGCATATAAAATTATATATCCCCATATTAGATTTAGACTCACTATAGACTATTTTTGGAGTGAAATATTGAAAAATAATGAGTTATTATTTTTGCGTTTACTATTATTCTTACATATAAACATATATAAAATAATAATAATGATACTAAAAGCACATTGTAAAGAAATATATAACACTAAAAATGAAAGATAAAAATATTTTACTAGTGCGATATTCGTTTCTGCTCTCTTTCACTTAACTTTTGCAAATTGATCTCCATTTGGGTATTTGCGCATCGTAATGGATGTTACAGGCTAGCGTCCGTTATGTTTGAGCGTAT
The DNA here is from genome assembly GCA_021605075.1 of Caerostris darwini. Taxonomy (NCBI): domain Eukaryota; kingdom Metazoa; phylum Arthropoda; class Arachnida; order Araneae; family Araneidae; genus Caerostris; species Caerostris darwini. Next base: position 240,350 of record BPLQ01011204.1, on the reverse strand, counting down.
TTTGTGTTTGGTAAGTTTCACTTTAGAAAAAAGAAAAAAAAAAAAACGATTCGCAAGTGTAAATTGAACCACCAAACGCGATAACAACTTCAACTATGAGTCTGGTTAGCTCTGTTATTGATAAACAACTGTGCTTATCTAGGGATGGTCACTGCATCACTGAGGTCACTTAAAGTAAAACATAGAATCTATTATATTAGATGTTCCAAGATGTGCGTGCATCTTGAGTTCGCAGAATATAATTTAATTATTCTGCAAACTCATAACTCTAAACTTATAAATAGAACAGGAAATATCTGTCATATATTCGCAAAAATATTATTTTAAAATCTAAGTTAATTTTTTATCAGAATTTCGACGGTTCATTTTAGAAAATATGGATGCTCACATAATATATTTTTTAAATACATTGGTTTTTACTACTTTGGCCATTATAAAATAAATATATTTTGTAAAAGTATGATAAATCTGACAGATCGGAAAAATATTCAAAATGGCCCGCAGGTTGGCCACCCCTAATGCAAACTATATTTTAGAAAGACTTATGTTTGGTAAGAATTATAATTGTTCTTTATTTATGTCATTTGTAGAAATTTAAAACGGAAAAGTTTTCTTATTCACACCAATTACCATTAAAAAACAGTCCGAGTGACATTTTACTCATTAAAGATTATTGAAAATAATTCTTTAAGTTTTAATAAATCTTTGAGTCCTGCAGTTGCATTTTATTTTCAATGAAAGCGTTTAAGAAATAAAATTTTAAAAAAATTCTTATAACTTTTTTATTTATTTATTTTTCAATATTAAATAACGTCTTACAAAAAGATTAAAAAATAAAATTACAATAAAAAATAGAGAATGATTGACGTAATATAAGAAGTGGTATGGTTATATAATAAAAAGAAAGACACTGTAAAAGATAATCCCCAAGGATGAAGGTTGAATTTTTTTTTGTGATAAGTCTAGATTATATTTTTCATAATGACTTTTATTTTTTATAATCTATATTAATATATATAGATATATGCAAATGACAGAATTTCCTTCAAGATTCTATGTCACTGAAATTGGTAGCTGGGTTATTCATATATTAAATATTGAAATTAGGTCCATAATCATATGCATGTTTTTTTTAACTTTGGGGCTCATGGATTTTTCTGAAGAAAGATGGTAAGAAATAGACAATAAATGCTCAATCGTAACAACTTTATTAGTAACCGCACCATTTACTTGCCATTACTACAAATAATGTTAATGTTTAATTGTATCATTTCATATGATATGCAAGCTAATTGCTTTACAGGCTTTGATTCGCATATTTATTATATTTATAAAAGCAAATTTTTGCACGTAAAAGAAGCTCTTAGATAGATTTTTTAAATTCTAAATTTTATAAGTAAAGTTTCTACTAAATGAAAACAACAAAATAAAATCTAATTAGAATTTTTTTTAATGAATCAATCAATTTTATTTAACGAAGGTTTTATTGATAAACATTACTTATTAATAAGTATTATAATTGATATATTTATAATCAGAAGTAAATGTTATTAGACAAATTTAAATAATTTATATTTATGAAAGACGACATTTTAACAAAGACACTGGTAAGGTCTTAGGATGGTTATGCATTGCTAATAATCAATAACAGTATATTCAACTACTGTTATGTCGTCGGTATCGTTTTTATTACATTATTGGGTCAATTTTTTTTTTTTTTTATTTATACAATTCAAAGATGTTTTCTAAAGATTTATTTATAAACTACTTATTATACAATATATTATTTACTGTAAAACAAATTATATTGAATATGTCACATATTATAAACTATATTTCCAAATAATCCTTTTTTTTTTCTAAAATTTAATGATTAATTTTTATGTTTTCAAACATTTTATTCTTGTAACGAATTGTATATAGAATTATGTGAAGGATAGGAAGTAGCCATGCTGGTCATTATATATATATTTTTTTTTTTGAGAGCAGATGGTTTGCAACACCTGCTAATCTGAGGAGGAGATAAATGACACAATGCTAGGCAGATTCTTTTTACTTTAAAAGGAATAATTAGCCCCATATTTCATCAGTTGCAATTATAAACTGTCAAAACAGATTGACTTTTATCTAATCAATAATTTGCTAGCAGATAATCTTTAAATATGCTTAAATTTGTTAAAAACCTAATATTTACAATTAAACTTTGTTAATCATGTCTTATTGTATACATGAGCAATTTAAAAAGTAACTGCAAAAGTTGATTTCCTTTATAAAGCGGTTTGAAATATATAAGGGAAAAATAATTTGTATTGCTTTGTGTGTTAAATAAGAGAATGTTACGAATATACAAAGAACTATTTTGGGAACTAAAAAAACCCAGCGTCATCATTTAATCAATTTAGTTTGTTGATGAAAACAAAATCTCTAAGCTATATTCAGTTAAGAATCTAGTAAAAATAAAGTAACATTTAAAAATTTATTAGATATTGAGTGATTATAAATGTTAAAATTAAAAAAAAAAATGAAAAAAGCAATTTCCCAAGTAGATTTCAATTTCTCTCATACTTTGTTTACAATTATTTTATGTTTTGAAATTCACTGTGTTTTTCTGATGTTTTCATCTACGATATTTTAAATTTTTGATTTCTTCTTGAAAATGAAAAGTATTTAGTTTAATCATTTCCATGTTATTTGAGATTTTATTTAAATAAAACGTCTATAATAACAATTTTTTTAACTTGTAACAATAATAAAGAGATATATTATTATTATCAAGAAGATAAAGAAAATGCCAATTTTACGGTAAATATCAAAAATATATATTAGATGAAGATGAAGACATCGAGATGTCATGGTGGTAGACAATTCTGTTCCAAAGTTGATAGCCTAATTATATTTTTATAATTGGCAATTCTTATATACTTCGTTTAATACTATGAATGGCAATGATACAAAAAGGAAAATGACGATGCAGTCTTTCACAACAACAATTAATTAATCTAAAACCAATAACAGATATTATTTTACTACTTACAAGCTAATTTATTTCATGAAATATCTTTAAATCTTCGACAATTTTAATAGTGCAGTTTTTCACTTGAATGATAGTGCAACTTCTGTTTTTCAAGAAATATAAAATTTTTACAGCAATTACAAAAAAGTGGTTGGGAGAATTCAAAGTTACAGTGTCTTTATTAGATAGAGAATATTTATAATAAAATAAAAGAAAAAAAATTGCAAAAAAAATTAAAAAGTTGCTTCACATTTAACAAAAAAGTACAAGAAGTATATGTTTGCAAGGAATTTTAATAATAATATCAAGTCATAATAATAAATAATCAGTTACTTTTAACGGCAACTACCACTTTTATATTTTTATCTGTCAATGTTCCAAATAATACTAAACTACTTATATTACACAAAAAAACCCAATTCGTTAAAGTAATAGTTTTTGTGGTTACCAAATCAAACCATAAAAGACAAATCTCTAATGTAATAGTTTTTGACGTTTTCAAATAAAACCTTAAAAAAACAATTCGTTAAAGTAATGATTTTTGATGTTGCCAAATAAAACCATAAAAGACAATTCGTTAAAGTAATAGTTTTAGATGATACCAAATGAAACAATAAAAAAAATCGTTAAAGTATTAGTGTTTGATGTTACCAAATAAAACCATGAAAAACAATTCGTTAAATTAATAGTAATTCGTTGCCAAATGAAACCATAAAAACAATTCGTTAAAGTAATAGTTTTTGATGTTGCCAAATGGAACTACATAAAACAAAACCTTAAATATAAAACCAACACGAAAACGATGTCATCTTATCAAGCGTTATATCCACAATTAAAAATTAAAAACTCCCTACAGACACAAAAACTCACACTATCTCCTCCTCTCCACGTACATAAATTTCAAAAAGCAAGTCTTTTAGCGAGACTTCCTCAAAATAAACAGCCCCCGCCATAATGCCAGGAACATCTTCTCAAAAACATCTCCCGTTCTTTGATAAACTCTTCATTCCAGTTTGAATTTCTTACATCAAATAACCTAAACAAGAATACAGTTTTCCTTACGTGAGGTCATGTTTTCTTACTAGATACTTTCTTTCTCTTTTTTTTTTTTTTTTTTTTTTTTCATTTTCTTTTCTTTTATCTTTCTTTTTTGTATCAGCACTGGTTTTTATTTAGCCCTTGGCGGCATATTTACATAATTGACTTTTTTCCTCTTCGTCGCTAGAGAGTATTTCTAAAAGTTTTTTTTTTACTTCCCATCTCTTTTACATCGGATTTTTTATTACGCATTTATACACATATTTCCTGACATGGATACACTCACTTTTTTTTTTATCCCTATAGCTCTTTAGAGAGATTGGTAGAAGGGGAATATTTGCGTTGGAAACCCCTCTTATATTAATTGTGAATCATGTATTCAATCGATTTGCTATTCTGCTCAATCACCATTGTAGCTTTTTTTTTTTTTTTTCATTTTTATTTTAGCCTTTTATTCTCCCAATCGATTTGCAGAAAGATGGGTTTTGCATTATCGTAATCGTTTTTGGAAAGCACGCGACTCCAATTAATTTACCTTTTCACTGCGAGATATTATTTTGGAGTAATTTTGGATATATTTGTCTTCTAAATTTTTAATTTCAATTTTGCTAATTTCACAGAAAGATTAATTTTGGATATATTTGACTGCTACATTTAAAATTTAAATTTTGCAAATTTTACTAATTTTCCAGAGAAATAAGTTTGGATATATTTGTCTTCTAAATTTTTAATTTCAATTTTGCTAATTTTGCAGAGAAATTATTTTGGATATATTTGTCTTCTAAATTTATAATTTAAGTTTTGCTAATTTTGTAGAGATACAAATTTTGATTAATTTTGGATATATTTGCCTTCTAAATTTGTAATCTAAATTTTGCTAATTTTGTAGAGATACTATTTTGGATTAATTTTGGATATATTTGTCTCTTAAATTTATAATTTAAGTTTTGCTAATTTTGGAGTTTACAGTTTCAACAAATATTATCAGAGTTTCATTATTTTATTATTTGTTATTAAAATAAATGATTCAATAATGCTAACATCCCTGTATGTATTTGGACAAAGTAAAAATTACAGACGTTGTATTTTCTTTTATGATATTTTCAAATAAAATTTATAGTAAAAGAACTAAAAATAATAAAAGTACTACACAACAACGTGTATAAACTATTAAATCCATCTTTAAATTAGACTTGAGTTATCAATTGTAATATAATCAAATAAGTTCTAGTAAATTGAGAAAAATACTAAAAAATGAATTATTATTTTTATTTATCCTTTTAAAAACTTATATTTCCATTTTGTTTTCTAAAAAGTCTAAAGGAATTTAATACTTTCTGTTGAATTAAATATTATTTATTGTTTTAAGTACATTTATTTCTACTTAATAACTTTTATAAATTATCAATTTTAGTTTGGAAGTAATTGGGCTTAATAGACTAATGAATCTTGTGTAACTCATAGATTTGAAGAGTTACTATATTTTGAAAAACTTTACATTCCTACTTATAATTTCTTCTTTCAATTTTTTCTTCTTTCTATTGCTATATATACTGCAAATTCTCTTTTTTATAGTGCTACATGGAGATGTTTTCACCTGTGTTTTTCATTTTTATCCATTATATTGCAATTTAATACTATATTATATATTTAATACTAGATATAATTTACATTGTTACAACTGTAAATAATGTGCAAATACAATATAACTAAAAATTATTTTTGAACTACAAAAGTTTCTTTTTTTTATGTCCAAAAAAATTCAAAAATAGAGGAGCTATGCCAACTGGATATTTTGGACGTAGCTATGGACATGATGGCTTCCAGAAATTTATGTAAACCTTCCTAAATATATTATTATATTCGCTAATGTAATTATAAACGCTTAATATATAATGCTTATTATATTCGCTTATATGAATGCTATAATTATGTAATAATATATACCGTTTAAACATTTATATATATTATACACTTAAAACTTTCTAATATCCTACATTTCAATAATTTATTTATATCTAGCAACAATAATGATTATCAATCATTGTCGAAAAAACAAGAAGTACAAACAGAACAGAAAACACTGCACATTAGTAAAATTTAAAATTAAAATAGGTAAAGATTAATTAATTATAAGAGAAATATTGTAAAAACATTCATTTCTTCTGACCTTATATTTTATATATATTTTCCACTAAATTAACTATTCCTGCATTAATTGGTCTCCTTAATTCGAATTAGTATGTGAAGCAGAAATATTTATACATTGGGAAATTTCTAAGCATTTACAGATTTGCTTAACTATAACTCAAAGCTGTTTATTAATCTTTCCTATTTAAAAAAAAACTAATCTAAACATTTTTCTGAGAAACGACGGTCAACTGGTTTACTCTAGAAAGCTACTACGATCATAATCATCAAGTATTGAGAAATCTATTCAACCGAACAGATGTCTTCGTCTACCCCAGCTGCAGTTCTTACCACAAAAACCAGCATTCTTCCTAAATTATTGGACAGCCCAGTTTTGCCCCCAATCCCAGATGAGATCAATACTACACACCATCTCTGGAGATCTTTCTTGCCAAAGAAATTCTGACATGATGCAACTTGTTGCTGAAGACGTTCTGCTTCTTGAAAGACGAAAGTGAGGCAGGACTCGGACATTATAAAAGAAAAAAAACTATTTGGACAGGGGGACACAGAGAGGACAAGAAGTTTAAAGAAGGGGAAAAAATATCCATTTCCACCGACCTTACATTTTCGACAAATATTTCCCACTAAATTAAATTATTCCTGTGTTGATTTGACTCCTTAACAATACTAATTAGAATGGGACTCAGAAATAGGCATACATTGAAGAATTTCTAAACATTGATTGAAACTATAACTCATAGCTGTTTAGTTTTTTGTTTTTTTTTTAAGCAGAGGAATAATAATCCAAACACTTTTCTGAGGGACGAAATTCTACTTGTCTGGAAAGCTACTATGATCATAATCAGCAAGTATTGAGAAATCTATTCAACCGAACAGATGTCTTCCTCTACCCCAGCTGCAGTTGTTACCACAAACACCAGGCTTTCTTCCTAAATTATTGGACACCCCAGTTTCGCTCCAAATCCCACATGAGATCAATACACACCATTTCTGGAGATCTTTCTCGCCAAAGGATTTCTGACGTGATCCAACTTGTTGCTGAAGATGTTCGGCTTCTTGAAAGACGAAAGAGAGGCTAGACGTGGGCATTCTAAAAGAAAAAAAAAAAGCTGTTTGGACAGGGACAGACAGAGAGGAAGAGAAGTTTAAAGAAGAAGAAAAAATATATCCATTTTCACAGATCTTATATTTTTTACAAATACTTTCCCTGTGTTGATTTGACTCCTTAATAATTCTAATTAGCATGGGGACTCAGAAATACGTATACATTGGGGAATTTCTAAACATTATTCCTCCCCATTTAAAGAAAAAAAATCTAAACACCTTTCTGAAAAACGACGATCTACTAGTTTACTCTAGAAAGCTACTACGATCAAAATCAGCAAGTATTGAGAAATCTATTCAATCAAACAGATGTCTTCCTCTATCCCAGCTACAGTTCTAACCACAAAAACCAGCATTCTTCCTAAATTATTGGACAGTCCTGTTTCGACCCCAATCCCAAATGAGATCAATACACCACCATCTCTGGAGGTCTTTCTCGCCAAAGAACTTCTGACATGATCCAACTTGTTGCCGAAGATGTTCGGCTTCTTGAAAGACTCAGGACTTGGGCATTCTAAAAGAAAAAAAAAGCTATTTGGACAGGGACAGACAGAGAGGAAAAGAAAGCTACAAAGGAAGAAACCTCATAAGTGATCCTTGCAAAAGAAAGAGATGTGAGAAAGCGAGTCAACAACAGAGAAGTATCTTTTGTGGCTTGTCTTCAGTTCCATAGATGAAGATTGAGGAAAAGGGACGCTTAGAACGTAATTTTTTGTTCTTTTCCAACACAAAAAAATAATGTAATTAACTGCTCCTTAAGAAGTTCCTGTAAAAAATAGTGTGGTACTTTGTTAATTTTAAGATATTAAGCTTTTGTAGGTCTTCAACAATAAATTAAAATTACTAATCTTTTATTACTTTTTCACCAAACCTTCACGAAATTTTTTTAGGGACTTTATTGAAACTTAAAATGTAATTAATTTTATTACATACTATAAATTTATTAAATATTCGTAATTTATTTAAAATTTGGCCTTTTTGTGGGTGTTTTTCAATTTATTAAAATGTATGTATTTATATGGGTTGTCTGAAAGCCTGATTTTTTTAAAAAGAAAATTTTATCTTTTATGCGCAAAATACTTGTAAAGTTAATTGTTTTTGTTATCTTAAAGTCATCTCTACACATTTTACGCAGGAGATATATTTTTATTCAATAGAACCTTATAAAAATTCCTCGCGATTAGATTATATTTTTTAAATACCATTCATTTCAGGAGTGTTAGGAGTAAATTAAAATGGCTTAAGATTTCACTAAACTATAAATTGTCTTTTATCAGACAATTCATAATTTCTTTCCACAAATATTTAGTAGAAAAACACTCTTTGTGATGAATAATAATCTTTTTAAAAGTAGTAATTCAGTATAGATGGTTGTGTAAAATTCCTTGATTCAATATATGCGATTCCTCAAATCCTGTAAATTCTTACTAGTTCATAGAAAAGGGAAGTAACGACTTATTCACTTTGACAGAGGGTCTTTAAAATAGAACAGACTCAATCATACCTTAAATTGCAAATGTCTTTATGATGGTAGTTGTCAACGTCATTCCTCAGATAACTGCGAAGAAATTGTTTTCTAAGTAGATTTTCAAGGGTAATTGCACCACAATTTCGTGTTGTATTTAATAAAAACTAGAAAAGCAACTAACGTTCAATATTAAGGTCTTTAGGATGGTAATATTCAACATTGTTCTTCAAATTATTGCGAGGAAATTAAGGGTTTCTTAGTAGATTTTCAAGGGTAATTGCTCCACATTTTTGGGAGGTATTTAGTAAAAACATTTAATGTTAAGGTCTTTATTATGGTAGTCACCAATGCGTTGACAATGTCATTCCTCAGATAAATACTAGAAAATTAATTTTGTATTGCACTTTAGGTGCTTTACTCAAAACGGTTTCTTTAAACTGTCAATTGTGAAATACTTTTTTCAACTATCCTAGATATTTTTAAATTTCCAAATCAGTCTTGTTAGCAAAATAAAACAGGAATAAAATTTATTTATATGCCACCTTAACAAAGTATCCTATTAAACGATAGAAAAATAAATCAAATTTGTGTTTATAAATAAATATAATAACCGAAGCGAACACTTTATTAAATTAAATTAATTTAACATTTTCTAATATATTTTCCATGCTGTACTCCGCTTTTATTTTAAGGAATTATTAACAAATTTAGGTTGTAATTTCGGGATAAATAATAGTTTTATTATTTATCCCGAAAGATTAGTGGACACTATTGTTTGAATAATGTATTCCATGAATAACGGAAAATGAAGTAAAGGCACTGCTTTATGGTGGACTTAAAAGGGGTAATTACCCAACATATGGGAAAAATCCGAAAGCCTGCCTGGAAATATCCTCTCAGCGATCAGATGCTTATTATACATTATCATAGTTTCCATAGGGTCTCCTCGTTTCTGAAAGCAAGAGTTACAATGGATATGCTACCAACAAATTAAAACCTGAACCTTCTCGCAAACTGACTGCTTATATTACAACTGGGCCACAAGTTTGGCCCTCTTATAAATTATCAGCTACAGTAATTAGGTTAGAGATTCTACAGAGCAAGCCGATATACAAGAGTTCCAGATGGATATAGTAATTGTGTAGGTCAGAAATTCTTTCAGTTGGGCACGCAGAGTAGGAAAGATTTGAACTTTACTCCAATTTGTAATAATACAACCTCAGCTTAATCAATCTGACTATTGATTAAATGACATACGACATTGAATAAATATATAGTCAGGAATAGTATGGTAAATCTGTAGTTCAGAAAATCTTTCTATTGGGGTAGAAGAGGAATTCGAGAAGTGGATGCAAATTCCCAAGATGCTATTTCTGAAGGTACTTTCTCAACCTTATTCGGCTTATATCAGACTACTGACAAGAGCACATGTCATTAAATAAATCTGTAAGCCGAAAGATCATAGTAAATGTGTAATACATAATGCACTATAAAAGAGTAAAAAATTAAAATTAAAATATGATTTCAATTCCTTCACATTTAAACTTTTCTGGATTAACATATTTTTCATATTTCTCATTAGATCTTTCTAACAACTAAAATTACTTTTTTAAAATTGGAAAAGAAATTAATTGGTTTCCTGATTTCTTTAGATTTAGTTCTCTTCATTTTTATGAATCAACAAATCCACGAGCAGAGGAGTTTTAATCCAGTTTGAAATTGTTATAATTCCTTACAAAATTAAAATATTTATTATATTGGTTCCCTTAATCGTTACACACCGACGGTTATCAATTTTCTTTTTCCTTCAGTAATTAAAATATTTATTATTTCAGTACTTTCAGGCTAATGCCTTCAGCACACTCAATACTTAATTCATCAAAAATGAAACGTAAGTGAAGGATTCTTTAACAGAAACTTCGAGAGACATCAGATGTTCAATCAATCACTTATCTCCTTATCGCCGCATTAGAATATTAATTATATCCAATGCTACTTTTTTTAGAAATTACTTTAAATATTGTTTTTCAACAAAGCGCAGAATGTCCGACTTTCATAACGTGGCAAAATAATTATTGATATTTATTCATTCCTTTTTGAGATTGATTGGTTAAGAGATCTTCAATTTTATACATAGCTATATATTAATGTTTTCATAAGTAATTTTGTGCATATATTATTTAGTAAGATCTAATCTAATATAAGATGAAATCTAGATCAAATTACATAAAAATTTATAAGCATAATGAATCGTATATTTAATTTAAATGTAAAATTAGATTCATTATTTTTATTTTTTTAAAGATTCTTTTTAAATAGTATGTGATTAAAAATTTTCAACCGGATCATTTATTTCAAAAAGAATCCAAAGGTTATTATGCTACAGCAGTGTTGCTTATATGTCTTTTTGGATAACATACATTGCATATTATTAATTAATTCTTTTGTTTAATAATTGGCTGGTTTGTCATTCTACAGTCATTTTGTTTTAATAGAGCGCTAACTAGATCTCAACTTACAACTAAAAAGTGGATTCTGAACCACTAATAAACATCCATGTTATCGGCAAGATTCGAATCTTAAAGTCTGTGGTATCAAAGTACAAAACGCTAACCACTGCCAATAAAAAGTTTGTAACCACCCATATGTTATATTTTATGTGTAGTACGAGAAATGCATTTTCCAGTGAAAAAAATTGAAATTCCATATACCCGGGAAATTTAAATTCAAAATTGGTTTTACTTTTTGGGCACAGCAATACTGTCTTAAATACGTGACATTTTTTGTCATTTATATTTTTTAGTGGACAAACAAAATTAACAATACCATTTTGTATGATCATCTTAGTTTCTCGTTTTAAAGGTTCATTTTTATGAAGCATCTAAACCAGTTGCTCATTTGAGTAATGCAAATTAAAGTGGCATGTGAGTGACGTTGTAAACTAGTTTTGCACTGAAAACTTTCGTTTGTCAACGTTTTACTTGGAAGTGTTCTTCCGTGTGATAAGATTTAATTATGCATTAATAAATGACAGTGTGTCGTGTTAATAACTGGTTTTGTTCTTAGGATTCTCGTTTGCTCCCATTTTGCGGGGCGATATTAATTTATGTGATATGATTTCTCTATGCACTATTAAATGCTTATATGCCATGTTATAATTTGGGTTTATACTGAGAACTGTAAAGCTGGTCCATGTTTTGCGTGGCGACATTTATCCATGTGATATATCATCATACATTATTAAATTGTTGTTATAATTGGATTGGTTGTTGTGATCTCATTAATGGTTTTGTACTGAAAAATCTTGTGTGCTCTATGTTGTGAGTGACGATATTAATTTATGTGCTAAAATTTAATTATGCATTATTAACTACTTGTGTGTCATGCTATAAATTATTTTTTTTCTGGGAATGTTTTGCGTGGCGATATTATTATGTGTGACAAGATTTCTCTATGCACTATTGTGGGCATTGCAATAAATTGATTTTGAACTAAAAACTCTAGCTTCTCCACATATTGCGTGACGATATTTACGCGCGTAATATTTCATCAAGTATTATTAAAGGCTGTATGTAATGTTTTTAATGTTTTTTGTTCTGGGAACTCTCGTTTTCTCTACTTTTTGCGTGACGATATTTGTCCGTGTGATAAGATTTCATTATGCATTATTAAACGATTGTGTTACGTATTATTAACTGGTATTAAAATGAGAAACGTTTGCGTTTAATCGCGTTTGCTTAACGTTTTGCGTGACAATATTTATCCGTATAATAAGGTTTCATTTCATTCTTCGACATGAATGCAACATAACATGTGCATATTTTCTACTAACATGATAACACCCTGATCACAGCTTTGACTAACATTAAACTCGAAAACGGAACATTAGGTTTAACTTAAAAATTAATTAATTAATGTTTAATTAAAAATATGTTTTATTTGATAAGTTTCTTTTTTAAAATGCTGCAGTTTCGAATGAATCCAAACTAAATGTACATCATTATCAACAATAGCCAGAAATTCTTTGATCCTTTGCTTGCGTCACTCGATTCCTTTAAAACCTAATATTGAGTGACTAAACAACGTATATCTTTTTGGACAAGTATTCCGACACCAAAATTCTAAAATGCTGGATTATAATTGGATTGGCTCAAATTATTATTATAAATGGCTCAATGTGGTGTAATAATTATAAGGGAATCCCTTATTGCTGGACCTCCCTGAAAGCTTAATCTGAATTTGCTGCTGAGAATTTCCGAATATTTTGAACAAAGTAGAAGTGAGCTATCGAAATCCTCTCTATGCGGGTGCTTGGGGTTAAAAAACATCTTGGCTAATAAGAGTTTTCGTAATCATTAACATTATAGAAATATCATCAGGTAAAAAGGACTAAAATTGACCTTTTTTCTAATTCTAATCGGAAATATTAAATCAATCTCTTTCTTTCAATCGTGGTAAGTTTAAAGAGGTGTTTTATTATGCATGATAGATATAAATCTAGCATGATTAACATAGTAAAATCGGGGGATTTATTTTCCTATATTATCAACATCAAGTCCTATTTTTATGGGATTTTTTTTTTTTTTTTATCTTTTATAATGATTCATGTATACAAGGGACATTTTTATGCAAAACCTCATTTACATTAAATTTTAATACTACGGCATTTCTTAAAGAAAAGAGAAAGAGTTATATAATTTGGAAAGATCAAAATTTATTTGTCTGCAGAGAGAATGTACATGAAATTTTTCAGAAAATTATCAGTTTTTGAGGAATATTTTTACTTTTACGCTCCGTAGCAACATCCGGAAGAAAATCTTCAAGCTTATTAAAAAGAAAGGATTAATCTTCATTTAAAAATAGCTTATTCCCCTTTTGTTAAATCTCTTGTACCTTGAATTTTGACATGAATCTAAGGTGAATTGCAGGAAGCAGATGTTAGCTTCTTGACATCAAATAAGTAAATAAATAAAGGAAGAAAATTAGAACTTTAAGTGAGAATATTCAGCTTTAACTATCCTGCATTAATAAGTTTTACTTTACTAATATCGTAAACCCTATGCAGGAAGTCACAATACTACAATCCCCACTAAGATTTTTCATTTCTTAAGCAGTGACTGCAGCATACTCACTAACTAGAATCGAAGCCATGCCCTATGCATGATAGCTACCGAGCCATACAAATGGACTTGTGTATCATCCTATATGAATCATCTCTATCATCCTATATCATCCCTGTGATATAGGATGATAGGACTCGTGTATCATCCTATATGAGTAATCTCTATCATTCTATATCATCCTTGTGATATAGGATGATGGGACTCGTGTATCATCCTATATGAGTCATCTATATCTTCCTACATCATCCTTGTGATATAGGATAATGACTCGTGTTCATCCTATATGAACCATCTCTGTCATCCTATATCATCCTTGTTATATAGGATGATAGGACTCGTGTACCATACTATATGAATTATCTCTATCATCCTATATCATCCTTGTGATATAGGATAATAGGACTCGTGTATCATCCTATATGAGCCATCTCTATCATTCTATATCATCCTTGTGATATAGGATAATCGGACTCGTGTATCATCCTTGTGACTGTCACAAGGAGTCCCTATAGAGGCAAATCTCTAAAATCTTAAGCAAAAGGACAATAGAGTTTAACATCCCAATCTTGCATTCATAAACATCAAAATCTTTTTGTCAACATCAACTTATCTCAATTAAATTATTTCTCTCTTATAATTATTACATCAAATCGCCTGCATCTATCGATCACAATCAGTGCAGCATCGAACTATCAGTTATTGCATCGACTGCACAATCCACAATCCAACCAGTATCACCTCTACCGAGCCATGCCAATTGTTGCCTCTCGGCGACCTGTTGGACCCTGTTGGCGACGCATCCCCTCCCCCCTTGGCGAAAGAAATCCATCACCGAGGCGGCAACCCTTGGGCTACGAGCAGCACACACGCACGCACACACTTGCACGCAGATCAAGAGCTTTGTCGCGCTGCTTTGGGGAAAAGTGGCACAGGGAGGAGTGTCGGAAGCAACAGGCTGCGCGCGCCGACTCTCCTCCCTACCCCACACCCCTACCGCCCTACCCTCCACCCTCCGACAAGCAATAGCAACAGGCTTCTGCGTGTTGTACGAGGGGAGGACACCTCAGTTTGCAGACTGAGGGCACTTCCCAATGAACATGCCGTCTCGTAGCTCTCCACTGATCAACTGGCAGTGTAGCGTGGACCGAGAAATGCACAAAAAGTACGTTTTCCTCCTACTCTTACTCCTCGTTTTTTTTTTATCCAACACATAATTAGTTTTTTTTTTATCGTTTGCCTCTCCCTATCATCCCCCTGTATTTTTTTCTTTTATGTGTGTGAGGTTAAGTATGCATGAAGAAATTTGTAGGGTTTTTTTGTCTTGGGATGATGGTTGATGAAGGAAGTATTCAGAAGTGGGGCAATAAGCTAAAAAAGTTTTTCGAACTATGTTAAGAGAAAAGAGTTTTTCCTTTTGCCTATTATTAAAATATTGATAGTTATTTTATTTATCTTGTACTTAACTTTATAAGAATGCTGTAACTTCCGTACGTGTAACTGCAATAATCTAACCTTTATTCTTTTTGTTAATTTTCGAAGTCCCTTGTGTAAAGCTGTTTTTCCAGTATGAAAAAGGGGAAAAGTTTTTAGACGCTTTATAATATATCGAAATAAATCTCGTTTTGTTTTTTGTTTTTTTAATTACCTGCTATTTCCCATAACTTTCCATCACTTTTAGATCACTATAGAATGTTTTAACATAATTAAAATGTAGTAAAATTTCTCAACTTTTTCATAATATATTTAAAATCAAACAAAAAATGTTAGATTACTAAATGATACTATCATTTAAAACACTTTATTTTTGTTTTTATCAATCAAAATGCTTTCAAAATTTTGAAATTTACAAGATTAGTTAATAAAATTATTAACGTAATTTTAAGAAATAAAGGGATATAAACTATATATTTTGTTGATATTTTTCGTTTAAATTCGTTAAAGAAATGATGAAATGTGTAGAATTTGATCTTAAGAGCCAAAAACGAATTTCCTTTACTTAAATTTCCTTAAATATCTTTTACTTATTTCCTTTAAATAACATATGACTATAAATATTTACTAATTTTAGAATTTAATTAAAAAATGCATAAAATTTTATCACTTTTAAATTTTAGAAAATTCATGCAATCTTATTTAACATTCTGGTTATTTAAAAACTGCTTTCTAAGTTAATTTCTCATTGAAATTTGAACTGAAAACCTTGTACAAGAATGTTCTTCTACTTTTCTCTTCAAAATATGTTGAATACTGAACGATTTTTCTGATGCTTCTCTAATAAAACAAATTACTTAAACATTTTAGTCAATATATCTTTACCTTTCCTTAAATGTATATGAATTATTTATCTAAATTTATTTTAAAACTGTAAAATACTTTTTTAATATAAAACTGTTTTAACATTAAATATTAGTTCAACATCCTGGAGATATAAAAATTTAAAATGTTAGAATAAAAATTTAGAAATTTCGTCATCAGTATTTCGATTGTTTTAGTAAATTGTTTCATAAAATAAATAGTTTCTAAAATCTACCAATGTCGATAAAATTTTATTCTATTTACCATTACTTTTATAGTTAATGTAATATTTTTTCAGATAATGTTTTAATAATGCACTAAAGTTCTTAATTTATTTTAAAAAATCTAAATTTTCACTAAACTGCTTTCATTATTTAAAATATGATTACATGAATTTATAAATTCAATGCACTTCTAAATAAAACTCAATTAAATTTTAAAAATAGGATACCAAATAAATTAAAGCAGAGATCAAAAACTTTTTTATGCAAAAATATTAAAAATGTATTATATTATAATAAACAGTAATTTTAAAACGTTAATTAATATTACTATTTTTTATCAAAGGAGCAATTTCATTAAACAGAGTTTCGTTCATGAAGATATTATATAACACCCTCTATATAGAGTACAGTATACCCTCTTTTTTAAAAAAAATTATATATTTTATTTAATGTTATAATTTAATTGTTTAACCTAACTTGTAGGTGTACATTGTAAAACACAATTTTAAAGATTTTATGAATAATTTTTACTTTGCTTAAAGTTAAATATTAAGAAATATATGCATTCTATTTTTTAAATGGATATTTATTGACTTTAATGTGATTAACTTTCTCTTTAATTGTTTTTTGTTCAAGTATATCAAGTAAAATAGATAAACTTAAACATAAAAAAAGTAATAATTCCTTTTTAAATTATCAGATAAACATTAAAGAAATTTATTTTATTTTAAATTTGAGTACAATAATTTCTGAATTCACAGTAAATGTGATATTTTCTTGAGAGGCTTTTCATTATAGAAACTTTTCGTTGATATTAAATAGTTAAAAAACATGATTTAATTGTTATTTCAATTATTATAATTTCAATTAAATTGAATTCATAAAAATAATCATGAATTGCATTAAAAAGAAATAATTCTAACAAAGTTATTTATAAATTTATATTTTATCCAGATTGAATATTTTGAAACTCAATGCATGAATGTTAAATAATAATTAAAGCTTTTCATTTTAAATAAATAAAAGGTTTATATGCTATTAAGTTCCTATATTATTTATTCGTTTATACAAATAGCAATTTCAAAATGTAATGTGTAAAAATCCTTATATGTCTAGAAAAAATAATTGAAATTTAAAAAAAAACATTCTGCGTCATGGTTGCATGAAATAATTTTGTACATTTTTCAGCTTAATTGTTAAATTTTCCAACAAATTTTAATTTTAATTTTCTATTAAAATATAGATTTGTTAATTATAGATAGAGTAATTTAACATATAAACATATGTTTAATTTTCATCAAATTCTTTGTCTTCGTTTATGTAAATACTATTATTTATTATTTAAAGTTCAGTCCCTTAATACATTATTTTCATTATAATAGGAATAATTTTAAACTTAATTTAATTTAAACTGAAATTATATTTAGTGTAACGTAAATTTAGTCATTAAGAAAATATTTGAGTAATTAATAAAAGTTTTATGAATTTACTTATATAATATATGAAGATTAATTATTTTTATTTTTTAAATTCATCGTATTAAAAAGTTTTAATTCAATATAATCAACTTATTTATGTAAATATTTAAATTTATATTACATAATTTTTCTCAACGTTTCATTTAGTTTGAAAACATGTTTTTTCGTTAACATAACGCTTTACATAATTGAGTACAAACTTTTATTCGAATGTAAATTACAATTTTTATTTTAATATATGCATGTATTTATAACATATAATTATCTACATGAAATACATTTATTTATCTATCATAAAAAATTAAATGTGATTTGTTTAGCAAAATGTAATATATGTAATATAACGTAATAAAAAATAATATTTATTAATTTGTCAAATACTAAGATTAGTTTTAAACTTCTAAAAAAGACTATGTAAAAATACACTTATTCATATTGGAAAATATATAAAATAAATTTACATATTAATAATTCGTTATTTCGTTTGTTATATTTTAACAAAAATAGAAAGTTTTTTTTTTTTCAAAAGGTGCAAGTTATAACAGTTATACATTCAATTTTTCATTGTAATTTTACCTAGTCCATAACAAAAAGCTCATGCAATTACTACAATGAGTTAATTTTAAATAAATTAAATTGTTGTTTTTGTAAAATAATGTTTGCGTTTTATAAGAATATCAATATTTGTGTAAAAATGTAAATACTGAGATTATGTAATAGAATTAATTGCTAATAAATGTGAAAACTTAGACTGTAATAGATTAAACATATTTATCTTCAAATTTTCTGAATCTTATTTCAATCTACATTGATATTTTTCCAATAAAACTTATCAATTGAAAATATATTATAAATAGACGAATTCAAGTCATAGCTGATAAGTTTCTGTAAATGTAAAAGTAATTAGTTCTTATGATTTCTTTTATATTCAAAACTTAGTCGAAATTGTGAGTTTATCAAAATTATTCATTATTAAAACTCAAATGAATCTTTAAAACTTAATAGCATTTAAACTCTATTAGTATAAATTGAAGATAATTTCAACGTAAAATTCAATCAAAATGTTAAAATATTTTGATCTAAAATAAATATTAATATCTAAAAGGGAAAACAATTTCAATTAGGTTATTTTTAGAAATAATTATCATTTGTTATTATATTTCCTTTTCTTGAAAGTATATTGATCTATACTAGTTAAATATCAAACCCTTAAATTGCACGAAAATTTTCATGAAACAAACAAATAAGCTTTAATTGATGATTTTTTTAAATACATTAGTACTTCGTGATTTATATTATAAAGTATTTCAGTTTTATTGTACTTCAGATAATGAATTATGATTCAGTAATGAATTTTTATACTAAATCTATGAAAAGAAAAATCATCAAAAATACTTGGTATTGTAAAATTGTAGAATTATTATTTAGAATAATTTTTCCATTTTGCTAATTTAGGTATATCAGCATATAAGAACATTTTGAATTTGCAAAATATATATAGTCTTTACTAATATATATATAACATTTTGTAAATGTTATAATTGTTCTTTTAACCAATTTTGACAATATTCTAAAAAAACTCTCCTAATTTAAAACTTGTATTGATGAGTAACCAGTTTTAGTATTTGAAAAACATTGTACATTCTTAATTTTATGCAAGTTATAACCAAAATTTTAAAATTAGTTATATAACACTTGGTAAGAACTTTCTGTAAGTAAATGAAAAAAATTGAAATTTAATAAGATGATATATACACGCTTTTCAATTTAAGTTTGATATGAGGTAGTACTTCTATTTTGAGAGATTTTGCAAAATTTTCAAAATATGTTTCGTCTGACAAAATGGAATGAAATGAAAAGAAGTTAACTTTCATAAAGAAATCAATTCATGTCTTAGGTTATTCACAATGAAATAATTAATTTATTGCTTTCTTCTAAACTAAAAAAGCGTTAATTTTTGAAATAATAGGAATCGGAGCACTTTAATAGAACTCGTGTTTGTCAAACACTATAAGATTTTATGTTATGTTTGAAAATTATCCTATGTGTGATTAATATCTGTTAATTTAGTTTGTTGAAATATTGGAAATAATCTAATTTCAATTTCGTTCGAAAAAAAAATAATTTTGAAATTTAGTGAAAAGAAAGGTTATATAATTTATAGAAAGGTTACTAATTGTGTTTAAATTTTTTGTAATATGAAATTAGTTGTAAATCGTATTTGTTCGTCGTTTTAATAGTCTAAAATAAAAATCATTACTTTAATTATTTTTGTAATGTGTAATAGATAATTAAAAATTTTAAGTTGAGAAGATGTTACTAATTTTTTTTTCCTTATTATTATATTTCCTTATTTGCAAAATTACATATCATTGTTTTAATAGTTATATTTAAAATAAACTTGAAAAATTCAATTATATTCTAAAAGTTAGTAGCAACAAAAACAAGAATTTTAGTTTTTATAAAACGTAATGTCTCACCCCTACATGTCCAACTCAATATAACGTATCACTTTTATAAGCTATATATATATTTATAATTTGTAGTTCTCATAAATGTAATACTTAGAAATTTAAGTTGAATTTTATCTAAACAATCTCATTCTTTCAAATAGATGCACAAATAAGATTCATGTAATTAAATTGTAATCTGAAGTCTGGTTCATAAATAATGTTATGAAAGTCATCATAGCGTAAAATATTTAAACTCAAGTACAAGACTTACTTAAATGAAGTTAATTTTTACAAATATTGCAAAATAACATTTAAATCTATTGTTTTCGCAAATTTTAAAAATGGTTATTTACAAATAAATTTGATTTTTAAATAGAATTCAGTGTTTTGTGGGCTTGTAAATTATATATTTAGCTGTAGAAGGTTTCATGTTAAATGTTTTCAATTCTAAGTGACGTTAATTTCTGTTTATCTAATCCAAATGGTAACTTTTTAGTACAATGAGTAAACTTTTAGTAAATTAACTCTCGCTTTGATCTCAGACAAAATTGTAAGTGAAGAATCCATGTGAAGATCTTTGAAAACATTCAATTTCGTTTTCCCTAACATGGCGAACTTTACTTCCAAATATCTAAATCGTATTTTGCAGATGAAAGTGAGAAACTTTTGAGAAAGATAAAAGAGAATTCGAGAACTCACCTACTGCCTTACCTATTATCGAAATTGGATTCCCCAAGTCTAATTCTAATTAATCTACTTCAAACGCCATCACTCGATCTAGTTACAGTAAGTTATCGAATTAGTATACACAATTGGCAAAATTAAATTTCAGTCATCTAATCTCTCTTAAGATGAATTGCAATTCAATCAAATGGCATCCCATGTTTGCTAACATCTCGCATTCGACATTAAGTTAATGTCCAAACTAAATGCCACATGAGATGGACCTCAGGCTGGTCATTTGCTATTCTCTTTGCACGTTTAAATTTCAAAGAACATTCTCATTATATAGATAAGCATTCAGAATGGTATTTAATTTTTTTCTAAAATTTTTTATCACCATTCTTATTAAAAATATTAATGAGATATATAGCAAAGAATATTAGTTTTAAACACGAAGAGAGTTTGAAAGCTTAATAAAAAAAATTGCATTATTTAGACAATTATCAATAATTTCTTTTAAACTAAAAACTAGGCAAAAATACTGTTAAAAATTTAATGTACTTCTCTTTTCATGTATTTTATATAAAATCAGCAATTTTGAATTTATCAAAACTATCAGAAACTAACTATCTAAACATAATTCAAACTTATTAAATATTTAATAAACATAATCTTGCTAATCTAATAAATGTGCTAAAAATAAATCATTAAAAAAATTTTAAGCAATTTAACAACTAAAAAAATTTAAAGTGACCTTTAATATCTTTTTTCCTTGTTAATTATTTACGCTATGACTGAAAATACTGAGTTCCTATGTAAAAAAAAGTTTACTTGTTACTAAAGATATTGAATACTTCTTTAAATATACTATGCAGCCTGATGGCCAATTGTCTAGCATTCCAGACTTTAGTACCACAAGCTTCAGGTTCGAATTCTGGTAGCAGGGGGTTTGATAGTGGTTCGAAATCCCCGCTAAGCTATAGGTCTCAGGTCTAATTAGCTAAAAGTGTGCAAAAGAATGACCGTAGAGCGATAAACCAATTCAATTTATCAGATATTTACATAAATATTCGGAATTATTTTTTGAGTGAAAATGAATGTTATTTGATTTTTGTATAAAAAGTTCGATATATTCAAATGAGAATAATTTTAACTCAATATGTAATTTTTCAGGCTACTGTTAATATTTGTGATAATTTTGATACCCTTATATTTCTATTGCATAATAGTAACGATGTTTTTCTTTGAATAAATAATTTTGATTAAAGAAAGTCAAATTTGTTATGTAAAACTCTAATGGCAAATAGAACATTAAGCTTACTGTTTATAATTTTGAGCTTTACTTGCAATTCTAATAATGTAATACTTCTACATTTCTAATGAAAATAAATATAATCATCTATATTTATCATTTGCATATAAATATAGACCATTTTTGATATAATTTCAATGTTTATTTTCTTGCATTTTAATATAATAGTTAAAATTATTTTTTGCCTACAATTAAACCATAAGATCGAGATTTCATTATAACGAAAGTACTAAAATATTATGTATTAAAAAAGATTTAACTCTCTGCATGTTTTATTTATTCAGAATAACTCGTAGCATATTTATAATTAAGTGCAAAATAAAACATTTTAAGTGAGGAGCTATGTACTAAATTGTTTTTCCTGAACAACTAGTATGATATTCTTAATTCCCGTGAGTTATTGATAAATAAAATTCCTATTGGCTAAAAATATCTTTTAAAAATACTGATTTAAAAAAAGCCCAACACATTTCCTTCTTTTGGTTTCTAAGTTACATTTTTATGAGTAGTTTATTTTTAACTATGGAATGCAACCCACACATTGCTGAAATTAAAATAAAGGTTTTCTTTAAATGTAGCATATTTTTTTATTATACGTATAGAAGCAAAATTTTTTAATGACTTCAGCTATAAACTCTCACTCTTTAAAGCCACAGTTAAAAATAACATGAGTAATCATTCTAAATAATATGATGGCAAGTTTGCATTTTATTTTGCAATCATTAATGGAAAGCAATTTTTTTCTAACTGAAATGCAAATAATTTACTTAAACTAAGATACTGATTAGAAAAACAACTACTATTAAACATATCTAATAACGATACAACAAATTTATTTTACAAGTTTTGATTGTTTAACTTTTCAGTATTCGAATTATTAATTGGCAAGAGACTATATATTAGTATAATACTGGTGGACATGTTTCTCATTCACAGTTAATAAAGATTTCTTGCAGTCAGGTTTTCAGTTTCTTATTCACAATAAAGGAAACATTTTAGAACTTGAAAAGTTTCTTACAAATTTTAAAGTAAATATTGAAAGATTGTTTTCTAATGCATTGTTTTCGAACATTAAAGAATCACTTAATTGTATTCAATATTTTCTGAAGGTAAAACTAGTCGTTCACTTAAATATTGCATTAGGAATGTAAGTGAAATTTGAACACTATCTGGTGGTTTTTTTTTTTTAACAACATTGTTTTTGTTAGTTCATAATTGATGGACATAATAAAGAACAATCAATTTTAAATATCATTAATTTAAATATCATTAATCATTTCATTTATTTGCTCAGATTTCATCTTAATAAATTATAATTATTGAGAAAATATTCTGATTAAACTTTTAATTATATTTTAAATAAATATTTAAAATAAAAATTAATTAATATCAATTAATTTTTTTTTAATTAATAAAATTTAAATTCATAATTATGCTCGTTAATAAAATTTGAGTTATAATTATTTTAATGATAAATAGCTTTCATTTATGTATAAATTTCATTAAAAAGTTTTTAATGATCAATTAAAATTTCTTAAAAGTTGATCAGTTATAAAGAATTCCTTCGAAAAATTGGAGCTTATAAAACTGAAACTAAAGCGTTTTCTTTATCAAAATACTATTTATATTCAATTATATATCAAATTATATTTTTATAGATTAAAATATTTCTTATTTGTCTTATTAATTTTAATTATTTCTAAGCGAAAAATACCCAATAATATAATATTTGAAAACCGAAATATATATAAAAACGAGTTATTATATAAAATGTTATCACCTGTAAGAAATATAGGATTTTTATCCTGCATTATAATTATTATAATCAGCAATTATAATTCGCAATATAATTATGATGCAATATAAACTTATCATAAACTAATAATTTTGTAATAATAATTATTTAAATTTGAATAACCATTAATACGATTCTTGCTAAGAATTTGTCCGAGACACTGATATTTATTTTTAATATAATATAATCGTTAAAATGCACATAAATTATTTCACAACATTACATATATCTAAAAGGCAGAATATTTTATTTTGTCCAAAGTGAATCAATAATAAAATATGATTTTACTTTTCTATTTTTTTTTTTAATTTTATTTCGTGTGCTTTTAAAATGGTATAAATTATTACAACCTGCGCTGACAACTTACTAAGTTTTAATTAGCGTCTTGCTTTAAAATTGAACCAATTAAAACTTGTAAAATATTATGACTGAAAATATAATTTTCTTATATGACGAAATTATGGAAATTTTCAATATTTGTGAAACTCCAGCTGTAATTTATCATTAAACTATTGTCTCAAAACTTAGAATAAAATGAAATCATTGATTGATACGACTCGTCTATTTAAAAGCAGTATTTCAATTAATATAATAGTTTCCTAAATAATTTTAATGGAGAATATGAAAATAACCAAATGTGTCAAATATACAGAAGTGTTCTTGTTGAATATTTATGATTAAAAAAGTTTTCACTGTTGCACATGTTACTTAAACAATTAATTTACTGAAATAATAATTTTTCAAAAAGCTATTTATTTCGTTTTTATTATTTTAAGGATTTTTTTTTAAGATAAGTTTATATCCTCGCGGTAATGAGGTTGAGAATTTAAATCACTATAAATTACTTTAAAATAGTTTGAGCGTTATATGATATTAATAAGTCTTTTTGTAATTTTAATTATTTACTATTAATAATTAATAATATTTATAACAATATTAAGTAAGTATCACTAATGACAAATTATTAATTTTATCATAAATTTTTAATTTCATAATTTTTTGTTAATAAAAATTATCCTTACATAGTAAGAAATTTATATAAATTAATTATTACAATACTATTTAATATATCCACATAATTAATCATAATTTTTACAAAAGTATACTCATATATGATTTGATTCGTTGCAATAAATTAAAATAGCTATTCAAGTAACTTATCAGTTAATTCACAGTTAAATTATGTTTAATAAATCATTGTATTAACTACCCAAAGTAATTATTGGTTTTAATGTCACGTTTTTACTTAAATATAAGCACATTTAATTCTTTTGTTTAAATGAGTTTTATAATATTTTAGTTTTATCATATAAGTTTAATGGACATATGAGTGTTTCATTGTATAATGAATACTTATTTGTCCTTTACTTAATAATTATTTTTCAACGTGTTTATGAATCAATTTTAGCGTTTTTGAATTAAAATTCTTTAAAATATGAGAAATTAATCCGTTGGAAAAATTTTAATGGCAAATTTCTTCAGTGATAGAAATAATATAAGCATTGTTAATATTTAATATTATGTAATTACATTTCTTCGTAAGCCGTGTTACGATAAGTTATATGTAAGATTAAGAATTAATAAATAATTATATGTAAGGATTGTTATTAATGAGTAATTATATGCAAGGATTATAAACATAACCACCGAGTTGTAACATAGCCACAGAGGCACAAATTATGCAAAATTGAATCCAACGTGTTTATGAGAATTATAAAGAAACGGTTTAACTTGGAAGTTTAACTCAAAAGGCTTTCATACAAAAAATTTTTGACACATTTCTTTTTCATTTGTAATTTGCATTAAAACTCATTTGTTATGGCATATTTTTAGTATATATTTCATTTTTCTCTTACATTGAGTTAATATCGATATAAAATAAATAAGACAAAAAATTAAATACTTTTTATTCTTTTTTATAAATGCATTAGTGAAGAAATTAGCAGATACTCTTTTACAAAATAAATTTGTTCTTTATGCTATATTTGTAAACATACATTTTTTACTCAACAATATTTGTAACGCTAACGTTATTCACTGACCATTGCTTTCAATGCTCTGATTGAGTATATTAGAGTGCCTCCCTTATCTAAACCACTAATTGTTATCATCAGTTTAATGGCTAGTAATACAACAATGGTAACAATACATTGCTTACTAATATAACCTGGTATGCAGCTTTAAGTGCGGTTAGGTTCAGAATATTGAGATGACTGAGATTTAAATTGAAATTACAGTTAAAGATTTTATATCGTATGATTTCTATAAAAATAATCGACCCCATGTGTTTCTTAAAAACTAAAATGATGAAATTTATTTAAAAACATCATTAAAAATCAATTTTCTATTCAAACAATTCTATATTTCACATCGTTAAAATACAGTGTTAATAATAGTAGTTAATTACAATAAGCAATGAGATTTCGATATCATTATAATAAAATTTTAAGTTTGTTTCTTTATTACAATTAGAATTAAGGATTAGAATCCTTAAATCTATTTAGGAATTAAACACAATTAAGGAATTAGAAAGAAGTATATTAAAAATAGAAAAGTGCTATTTTATGATTTGAATTCTAAATCCAAATTTCAATTTTTAGAATTGTAATAAAATAAATATAGAGATATATGTCATAACTTTTTAAAAAATAGTTAATATTTAATTGTACAAAATCAATGTTTCCTGTAGTGTATTTCATCTTCATATAATTAAGGAACATTGAGTTTTAGTAAAATTGTAATTTTTCTCAGGTTTTTAAAAACAATTTCATTCAGGTTTTTAAAAACAATTTAATACGCTTTTTTTAATTTCTAGTTATATTAAATATAAGGTATATACAAAGCAATTGTGTACACTAGTACTTGTAGACTAACTATTACGTTATGTACCAAAGGTATACAAACTGATCTTCATATATAACTTTTGTAATGCAAGTATTGAATTAAAATGTATATAAAGAGAAAGTTCTTTACAATTTTAAATATTTTAGTGTTAAATAACTATAAAATATTCGTAAGAAAATAATGATATGATTATTTTTTTATTTTTCATAATATACTTTCCTGATTTTATACTAAACTTAAAAATTATTCAATTTGATAATTCTTTTATTTGCGTATTGTTTTGTTAAAATATTATCTCTGTTGTTAACTTTTTTAAACTTCTCATTTTTTCAAGTTTTTTTTTAACTATTTTATTATCAAATTATATATCAAGAAATTATAATTAAGAAATAAAAAAAATATTTTTAATTATAGAGGGCAACACTTTTCATCTTAATTATTATTTTTTTATCATTTCAATTAAAATCATATAATATTTTATATTTTACATAGATCTGAAATGCTTTTTTTAAGCAAAAAAAGCAAACGTTCGTGATATATTAATTAAATAATTTTGTTCTACAGTAATTATGCTAAAAATTCTAATTCAAATAAATTCCAACTTGTTAGCATTTACATTATTTAATCAGAGATATTTTTTAAATTTTTACAATATTTCTAGTAAAATCTACACTATTTTTTTTATTTGTTCTACAGAACATATGTTTTTTTAAGCAGGGCTTAAATTAACATAATACGTTATTTAAAATTTGTAATGAAATAAAATGCATCGGTTCTTTAAATTAATGTTAAATGTAACAATAGTGAAACTTTTGATTTTTTATCATGCGAACGTACTTTTAAATCGGATTAAGGACTGACATTACAGATCATTTTAAAAATCATAAGCTTATGAAATACCTTTCACGAAATAAAAGATAGAATTGATTTCAAAATTATCTCACTCAGAGATATAATAAAAGAATCGAAAAGTAATATTTTATTTTTCAAATGTTTTTATAGAATTGTAACAAAATGAATGTAACGATACATCATAAAATTTAAAAAAAAAATTAGTTTAATATTTAATTGTACAAAATCAACGTTTACTGCCCTGTACTTAATTTTAATATAATTTAGGATCTTTGATATTTAGTAATATTGTATTCTTTCTATAAAAACTTATTAATTCGAATTTTTAAAAAGTAATTTATTATTTCATTTATTTCTAGTTATATTAAATACAATGTATCAATATCTGAAAGTACACAGCTAATTCATTTACAGACTAAAAAAATAGGATTATCAGAAAACTTAATTAATTTGGAAATAAAATAATCAATGTATGTAAAGAAATGAATTAATAAGGAAGAACTAAATCGACATTTATATTTGTAGATAATGAAGTACAAAAATTCCTTTTCTCAACGCATACAATTGATGCCTTCATTAAATTGCTTAGTGGCCTTTTATGAAGATATGAATAATATTTAATATTTTAGCAATATGATATCATTTACATATTTGTAATATTAGATTAATGAAAAGGTAGTAGAATTAATATAATAGATAGTTTGTATTGATAAATGTTCTTCGAACTGATTATTGTTGATGTGATAAAAACATAGTTTATAATTCCTTTTTATGGTCTTGCAAAATAATTAAAGAATTCAGAAAATATTTATGATCATTAAAAAAATTATCTTCTTAAATAATTCAGTTTATTTGATTTGTGATTAAATAATACTATTAATAATTGGAATTATTAAAGAATACAAAATCCAAATGAATTAAAATTCTGAACCCACATCAGTTTTTCAGTACTTTTAGTAACTAATAAATGATTATGGAATAAGTTTTTATGTTATTTTAATCGTTAAGAAAAGCTTTAAGAAATCAAAACACTTTTAACAAAATCTTTTAAAATTTATTGATTTACAAATTTAAGATAAGTGGGAAAAATAGAAACTTAATGAGCATTATATTGATTAAAAAAATAATGTTTTAATATAAGAAAAACTTCAAATATATTCATCATTTGCTTGAAAAGACGTGTAAAGTACTTGATATTTAATTTTATGATCATGATGAAATTTATTACCTTAGTTTAATTATCGTGAAAAGTGCAATTATTTTTCTCTAATTTTAAATTATTTTATAAATTTTAATTAAATTGTGTTAAAAAAATCAGTTTTTTTAATTAATTTTCTAATTCTTTTGTTTATTAACATAAAATGCATCATAATTACTTGAAATAAATTTAAATAGAGCTAAATCTTTCCATGAATTCTGCTATTATTTATGATAATTATTATAATTATTTATTTTGCAATAAAAATATTTTTTATTCAACTCGGTATTTCATGGCATTGAGACTGAGTAAATATTATTGACATTGCAAAAAAACTTTTTTTTATTTTAATAGAAAATATTTGTTATATAAATCCACAAATGAATAAAATTAATGTTTCATTAATTCCTTATTTTAATAAATACTTAAGTACAATCTTGACCTGACTACAGATGTGTAATCTAATCTACAGTATTACATTAAACATATAAATTTAAGATATACATTTCGAAATTGTATCATCATAATTAGCCAACATTAATAAATTTTAAATCCTCTCAAATCATCTATGTACCTTTACAGACATTAGCAAACCTAACTATATCGAAAATCACCTTTAGGCAAAATTCATGTATTTGATTTAATGTCGATAACGATTAATTGTATTGATAGCTAATTAGAGGAAAGGATTATTTGCCTAAATAATGCAAAATTATGTTGTCTTTTATATTCTTAAGTAAAAACCATTAGAAATTAAAACTTGATATTTTTTAATGATTTTTAAAAGCAGAATTTAACTCATGGAAAACATAAGACTTTTATAAATTGATAAAAGTATCTATTACAAAAATAAGAAATAGAGATTTAATCCTACATAAAAAACTCAAATCACTTTATTTAATGATGCAATTCTATCCTTTTGATAAACCGAAATGGTTCTGCTATCACGTCAAATAAAATATACCCTTTTCCCTACCAATTCATTTTGTTTCTTTATTATTAAATCACTAATTTAACTAAATTATCTGAGGTCTAAATATCACTTAATGGTTATCATATTTTATATTGACCACAAAAAAGTAAAATATATTGAAAAGAACCTTAGAAATCATCTCATTATGGGCAGCCCATTAAAAAAACGTAACTCGATTCTTTATAATGGTGGCTTCAAAAAAAATTCAACCTTTAACGTACTGGTAACCCTAACTCTGTGCAAAAAACACGAAATGTGAAACCTTTTTAAGCAAAAAGACACAACCACACAATTTAATGACGACGCAATTGTATCCAACTGATAAAACGAAACTAAAGGTTCTTTTCAACTCATTAACTAAATAATGTAACCCATATCCAGTGATACTGAATCTTCTCCTCCAACCATCGACATCAGTACTCGTCATAACTAATGACGGAAACTAAATACTTCATAATACGGAAGCTTCCGAAGCGATGCTAAGCGTTGGGGCTTAACAGTTCTAATAATTTCTCCCGCGTAATAATCAAGTGAAATGCCTTCCGCGGGATCAGTTGGAAATATGATAAAGGTAATATTGCCATTCGTACTGTGGAACCCGATCAACCGTTTCTGCATAATTCCTGGCCGAAGAGGAGACAGGTTCTCGTCTGCCCTATTGATTGTTGAAGAGGCGGAGTGACGGTCGTCGCAAGTCCACATACTACAGAAAGGAGACTTATTTTATGCGGACAAATAACACTGCAACGAAACAATCATCTAACTAAATATTTAATTTACCATTTTTGTAACTAATAATCTACTTTTTTAATTTTCTGTAAACAGATTAAGATTGACATCATTATAAAATAGTGTTTATTCATATTTTTTTAATATTTTATTAATTAAAAAATAATTATTCGTAATATTCAACTACGCACTTGATAAACATATAATCGTTAAAAATAAAAGTAGTTTAAAAATATTATCAAGTAGTTACAACACAGAAGCTGCACCCCTCTTTCCTCCTTCCATGAGGGACGCGACAACAACAACAACAGTAGTTACAACATTAAATATTATTGATGAAAATTGAAGATCAACCCTTATCAATTAAATTTGATGATACAGTTTTTAGGATATACTCTACACTTCTATTTTGGAAACATTTAATAAATTACACGAGATTATTCTAACATCTGTAGACTTTATAAGATTAACGTTTATCACATAGAAATAATGTGTTCTATTAATATTAAATGCTAAGTTCCAATAGCTGGCAGAATAATACATAAGAAATTCTATTTTCACTGTTAGATTAAAATGGTTTAATATTTTTATAGCATATAATAAATTACATTATCATATTCTTTGACTAATGGCTGAATTCTTTGACTTTGACTAATGGCTAATTTTTCTCATAGGAACATCTTTATTATATTTATATAACAATGTATTTATTGCTCAAATTAACTTAAATACATTAATTAAAATTATTACTTTATTTAAAACTAATCTCATTTGATTACAATTTAATGCTAATTATATTTGTGCATGTAAATTCAACTGCAAGATCATTACTTAAAAAGTGTTATGTATAATCTAACTAATATAAATGCATGAGTAATATGGTACTTTTATTTCAATTATTATGTTATGTATATATACAGAAAAACAAAATTTTATATGAAATTGTAATTAAAATATATTGTTTATATTTTAACACCATTAGTTTAAACTACTAGTTTATAGTTCAAGAAATTTAAATATATACTTAAGTATAAATGTTAATGTGCCAAGACATGATACTTGCAGGAAACGTACAACTATATAAATTACATATTTTTTATTTTATTTGATTATTTTACGTAATAGTCATACCCCATTTGCACAAGGCTCTAAGAAAATATTCTAAAATATTTAGCCAAACCTTGCGATCTATTCGGTAAAGTTGACAAAAAGAATTAGCATAATTTCAAGATGTTACTGATAAATGGTAAGGGGAGTTTTGGGAAATTTGCTTAAAAACCAATTATCAGGCAGAGGACAATCGATGGTTGTCAAAGTAGATAAAAGATATATGACAGGCATTTTTGGCAGAAGTTATTTTAAGATTCTCGATACATTTATTTTTGCGCTCTTCTTTTTGAGTTTACCATCTTATTTTGGTTGAGTTTGTTCAATAAAACTCTTCAAAGTGTATACTTACGTTACTGATATTAGCACAAAAAGCGAAGTCAACTTTATCCCGTCTTTTGATGAATCCATTCTTAATACTAAAAATGTACAGTTGAAATCCTTATCTTGACTTAAATGATGTAATAATAAAACTAGTTTTTATAAAATGTATTTTTTCGATAAGAATTTAAATTTTAATTTGTTGGAAAAGTTTATGAGAAGATATCGTTGAACATATTTTCAAAATGGCCCAGATGTATATTTTTTTGCTCAAACATATGGAGTATTTTTATGTGAATAATAATTAAAAATTTTAATATTTAATTTTAAAATATGTTAAATCATCCAAACTTTTCACTGAATATCTAAATTACTTCTTCGAAATTGAAAATTGTAACAAAATTCAGTTAAAATATGCTAAAATACTAATTTGGATAATTGAGTTTGCAACATTTTTGTAACCATTTGTGTAGTTATCTGGTTGACTTTTTTTATGTAAGCATTTTCTCATTACAATAGTTAATGATTATCATCATTAAAATGCTGATAATCCCTAATAATAAGAAACGTAGATATAAACAATTTCTGAGATTATACAAAAGTAAAAGAAGTATCAATATTTGCGATACTAATAAATTCAAATTTTTTTTAATTTTAAATTTCTTTTTCTGTAACATATCTGAATTATAAATTCAAAAATAAGTAAAAGGTGTAATTTGTTTCTATCATTTTTAATTTTATGAAGTTTTAACGTTTATTAAAATAAAGGACGTAGTATTTTTAGAACTATGTAAATCCTTATCACAAGCTTTATAAAAAAACACTTTAATATGTATGCAATTATTTATGTTTAAATTGTTATTAATTTTGAGATTTAAAAATGAACAATTTCATAAATTGCTATTTGTTTCCGTTTTTAACTGTAACTGTTATATAAAATGAAACATTTTAAACAGTAAAATAATTCAAAAAACATACTCAAATACAAAAAATTGCATATTAATTAAAATAAATAAAAATAATAATAAATTTAAATATTAACTAAAGACTCAGTAAATATTTTACTCTATGAAAAGAATAAAATTTTTATGCATAACTTCTTTAAACTAATATTTTATTTGTTGTAAAGATGTTTCAAATGTTGCCATATATAATGAATTAGAAGATATTCCAGTTTTTTTCAATAATATGAAAAGGTTTCTTCAATAAAAATGTTCAAATTAACAAGGATTGCAGTTTTAACGTTAATTTTCATTTCAATTACCTAGGAAATGTTATTTTATAGCAGTCAATAATTTTATAAATATTTAAAATTTATGTATTTTTTTCAAATAATGAAAAATAATTTTATTTTCGAAAATATTTTGCATATTTCAACCTTATTATATAATAAAAACTGCAATTTCATTCAGCATTTTCTTAATTTCGATTTTTATTATACTTTTGACTTCTGTTTCATTTTCTTACAGCTTTCAAATTATTTCCTAGTTTAGTTCCTTTTTAGTTTTTTTCTATTTATTATAATTTCTTGACATCAAAATTTATATTTTTGTGAAAAATAAAAGATGATGTTTTGAATTCTTCGCCAACTAAAAAAAATTTAATATCTGCTTATGATCTCATTTTAATTTTCTATTTTAGTAAAACTACATTAAACAAGATAATATTAGACATTTAATTGAAACTTTGTTTTCGTATTCATGGGTATTGTCTTTAATTTAATATGGTGGAATATAAAAATTCAAAAAGCCTTTTTTTTTTGCTTAAATTGCATTTGGATTTAGATATCTCAGTAACAATATTTATTTAAATAATATATAGTAAGTCTAGTAATTTTTTACTTGAATAAAAATTTCGTTTTTTATGCAATTTATTTTATTTATTTTTTTTTCGTATATCCTAAGATTTGAGTAGAACTTTAATTATTCTTACGCCACTATTTTTTTTAATTTAAATATGCAACCATTTTTAAAAAAAAATAAACTTTTGATTTGAAAAAAAAGTTTACATCTACTAAGAATAAATCTCATTAATTATAAAAAAAGAACACATCATTACATAATAACTCATTAAATATAAGAAAAAGCTAATCCTAGATTATTTTTGAAACGTGGCAATTTTTAGATTAGTATTTTACATATTGCCTGTTACAAAGCAAAGTAATTTAAATGAACATATGTATAAGGATTCGAAATTTCATATTTAGATGTTTATTTATTGTAATTACAAATATTTTTAAAAGCTTTTTAATTAAAAGTTTCTATATTACATTTGTACATTCTAATTCAGATTTAATTCCATGAGTTTTTAATTTTAACAATAATTTCAAAGAATATAATAAAGAGATTAATGAACAAATCTTAATTTTCTACAATCCTACTTATATTTTTTTTTGAAAGTTACAGTATTAATATAAAATGATAATTGATATAAATAATTTTTTATATTTTTTATGATAAAGTTTTTATTTGACTAAGCTTTCATTCATACAACAATCAAATGTTTAAACAAAAGCTTTAATATCATTACTTTTATTTACAAATGATTTTTTTGTATTTAACTATCTATGCCCTTTGTAATTTGTCAAAATATTTGCATTTATTAGAATTCAAAGAATCATAGTATACAATCGATTTTTCTTTCCAAAATCACCAAATTTAACTGAAAGAAAAACTGTAAAAGGTCTCTAAAATTGAAATTATCTTTATATTTATGAGAGATAAATGTCAGTCGGCTAAAATTCAAATTATAAATAAAATTTATTTCATTTAATATAAACATGATGTTGCTGTTTGTATAAACAATTCATTGGTCCTGTTTTTTTTTTTTTTTTTTTTTTTTTTTTTTTTAAAAAAAATTTTGTTTTAAAAATTTATTTTTAATAAACTTAAACATAAAATATTTCCTTGGCATAAATTAACTTTTTGCTAAACATACATTTTATTTTTAATACATCCAGCAATTATTATCATTAATATATATATATATATCCCACCTAAATAAATTGCTTTCTTTATTTCCAAACAATTAGATTAGTTTGGAACGAATATAAATTAATTCATCCTATTTCAAGGCAAAAATTTGAAAATTTAATTTCCATTACAGTTTAAATTGATTATTTAAACGTTTTCAAATATTTATCTATATTTAGAATAAAAATTTCAGAATAACAGAAAAATCAATATATTAAACATAAATATTTTTTCTATTGCAACAATTCATAATAAGTTATTCATCATATTGTATGGATTAATTTTATAATATTCACTCATTAATTTTTAATTTTTATTCTAAAACCTTGAACAATTTTTAAAATTATTTGTAAATAAATCTTTTATGAGTTTTTAGTAATGTACAATATATTTCAAATAATATGCAAAATTTTTACACTTTTTTTATTTAGAAAAAAGAAATTTCGAATATAAAAAAAATGTAACTACTTTTTTAACAAAATAATTTTTTTTTAATTTTATTCCTAAATAGTAATTATAATGACATGCAACAAATTAATTTCAATTCCTAATAATCTTATACAGATAACTAAAGAAAAAGTATAACGAAATATCTTTCAAATTATAGAGCATTAATAAAATACTGCTAAAATTGATCAGTTCAAAATGTGTAAGTAATTCTCAATACAAGCAGTATTTACAATAGAATTTCATTCTAATATATGATACAAAAATAGTAAAATTCATTGAAAAATTATTTTTTTATTATTTTAATAAATTTTCATTTAATTTTCAGCCACTATGAAGCATAATTATATAAGTAAATGTGTGATGTAAATATATATATATAAACATAATTAATCTTAAGATATAATATAAATATAAATATAAAATAATAATTGATTATTATATATATATATATATGTATATTTAATAATTTAAACCGTAATTAAAATCGTAAGGCACTCAAAATATTAAAAGTGAGCAATTATTTCAGTCTTAAAATAGCAAAACGTATAGATAAAAAAACATTAAGAAACATATGCTATATTTTATTTAATTGGGTGTTAAGGATATCACTTATTTAAGATACATAATCTTCCTCATAATTCGTTTCTTATTTTACAACTTATTGAAAAATCAATTCGATTTTTAATTTTCTTTAACATCTAGTGTTTTTTGTTGATAGTTCATAATTATAAATACATTTCTTTTAAATTATTAACTATTTTTTCTTCAATCTGTTTGAACACTTCACAAATTTGTTTTGGGTGTTCGAACCTTTGTCGTTTTTGAATCCAGTGCAGGGATTTTCCAGTCTATTGATTTACATTCATTAGAAATCATCTGATTGATATTTCTTCACCAATTTTCTCATACTTTTATGTTTCTTATTAATAACTTTTTAACATTTTTTTTAAAAATAAATAATGCATTTTAAAAATCTTTGCAACTTGATGAGATAAAAGATTCTGGTATAGTAAATATTAAAAACTACTAAAAACTGAAAATAGGATCGTTAATATTTACAATTAATAACGAATTTTTTCAATTAATCTTCACAACTTATTAATTTACCTAAATTAGCAATATTATTTTTTTGCAATTTCAAAGAAGTATTCGCACAACAAAAAATTCGTTACTTTTTAATAATTTTAGCCAATCTATAAGAAAATTGTTATTGAAATAACATTGAAGTCGAAAACTTATTTTATGAAAGTAGCTGAAATTTAAAAATTAAGATCTATATTCGGAAGTAAAAAATGATAATCTTTTATGTTATCTGAAATACAACTTCTTTGTCAGGCAGTATTTCTTTTAAAGTTGTACTTATTTTTATAACTTAGTTCGGAGAATTTCAGTAATTTCTTAATTAGTCATTCCCTTTTTCCTGGAAAAAATAGGGAATTGTTAAACAAAAAAATTTTACCATCTAAATGTTTTGTTTAATGTAATTGAAAAAGTCATAATTAGAATTTCTTTAGTAAAGAATACTTGTTTAAATCATTCTAAGTCAAAAGTCCAGAATCATCATTATAGGCAAAGAAAATGTTATGCAATTCACTCAATTTTCAATTTACCTTCTTTTTAATATGTCTCTTTTGATTTCGAAATGTTATTTTTTGATTTCGACGTAATATTTTTGAAACGACTTTTATGCTTTTATTTAAATGTGCATTAAAATATTTTTATGTTTTTATTCACAAAAATATTTTAAATATGTGTATCTGGCAAACGTTTTTCATATTTTAAGTTCTTAACTAGAATATTTCAATAATTATTTACCAATTATCACAGTGAAGAATTAGGGGAATTTAATTATCCCCAACCACATTATTCAAATCATTTTTAAGGAGTGGATAAATTTTTCATTTTTCAAAACTATAAGCCTAATAATTAGAAATAAATACCTTAGATATGTTATAAAAAATGTGCAACAATTAAACGATTTTTAAGTTTCATTTTTGAAAACTTTTTAAAATATGCATTAAACGATTTTTTATGTTTTTATTCTTTCAAATGTTTTTAAAAATGGGCACCAAACGATTTTGTTTTTATTATCTTAATTATGTTTTAATTATTTTCAAATAATAACAAGATTTATTCATCAAATTGGATAATTCTTAAAAACTGTTTTTTTACTGTTGTAAATATAAGCATTCCTTTATATCAATAATTAAATGAATTAAGAGACGAATTTAAATCTGAAAATCAATATCTTATTTTTTTTTTTTTAAACAATCGCTCATTTTTTCAAGCCTTTCTTCCGTGAACTTCCCCTGGAAGCAGTCCCGGACATACCTGAGCCGCAACCCTTTCCCGTAATGAATGGCATGCAAGAATGCGAAGAAGCCGTCTGCCGGATTCTTGATGCCGCGGTAATTGCATTATGAATCCGGCTAATGTGGCGGCCGTCGGATGAGCGAACACGCCTCTCGGGTGGCTCGTGTTCTTTGCCATATTGCGAGCACGATGAGATGATAGGTCGCGCAAGCGTGAACTATCATGTTTGATGCATCGCATTTATTAGGAGGGCCACTGCTATAGAGATGTACAGCGTCGAAAATGAAGGCATGAATAGATGTACGGCGAAACAATAAAGCAACACCCGACTGCAGTCCTTTTCCCTTATTATTACGGTCACTATAAAATTTGAA
The DNA here is from genome assembly GCA_021605075.1 of Caerostris darwini. Classification (NCBI taxonomy): domain Eukaryota; kingdom Metazoa; phylum Arthropoda; class Arachnida; order Araneae; family Araneidae; genus Caerostris; species Caerostris darwini. The sequence goes on along the minus strand of BPLQ01011204.1, from coordinate 202,097 downwards.
AAAAAAAGTTTCTATAGACAAACGAATTTTAATATTTTTATTTTCGAAAATTTTTAAAACTTATTGAATATATTATTAAAAATTATTATTATCATTATTATTAAAATTGCATTAAACAATCTTTATGTTTTTATAAATAAAAATGTTTTTTAATGCGAATCAAACGATTTTTATGTTTTTATTTTTGAAAATTTGAAAAAAAAATGTGCATTAAACGATTTTTATATTTTTATTCTTGAAAATGTTTTTAAAAATGAATGTCAAACGATTTTTACCTTTTTTATTTTTGAAAATTTGAAAAAAAAGAGCATTAAACAATTTTTAAGTTTTTATTTTTGAAAATTTAAAAAAAAAAAAATATGTGCATTAAATGATTCTTACGTTTTTATTCTTGAAAATGTTCTTTTAAAAATGGCCGCCAAACGATTTTTATGTTTTAATTTTTAAAAAAATTTTTAAAAATATGCAAACGGTTTTTATGTTTTTATTCTTAAAAATATATTTAAGTATTTGCGTCAAACGATTTTTAGGTTTTTATTTTTAAAAAATGTCTTTTAAATGTGCGTCAGACAATGTTTATGCTTTTAATTTTGAAAATTAAAAAGAAATGTGCATTAAATGATTTTTATATTTGTTTTTTTGAAAAACTTTTTTTAAAAAGGGGCAATAAACTATTTTTATGGTTTTATTTTTAAAAATTTAAATGTGCATTAGACTATTTTTATGATTTTATTTTTGAAAAAATTTTTAAATATGTGCATGAGGCAAACGATTTTCATATTTTAAATTCTTAACTAGAATATATGAAAAGAAAATATGCATCAGGCAAATGATTTTTATTTTTCAGAAGCAAATTTAATGCATTGAAATATTTTAGTAGATATTTATATTGAACTTCCATAAATAATATTTTTAAAAAATCCATTAGGAATCAATTACGAACAAAACAGACTTTTAAAGAACTTTAGGATTTTAATACGCCTAATGAGCAAATAAATATCTTAAAAAGCATTTTCATTTTTACTATTAAAGTATTATTTAGTCATTAGTAAAAGTAAATAAGACATTCATCGTCAATTTATGATCTCCCTTTGTATTTTCTATTTCAGTTTTACCAAAAGGTAATTTAAACGTTCAAAAATTGCTTTACGTATATCCTATTTTAGAATGTTTGAATTTAGAAAAATATACCAAAAATGGTTTACTATTTATTTCTTGCCAAACAATTAAATACCAGTATGGTTATTAAATTAATTTATTACAAACACTGATTTTATTATTAAAATAATTTACGTCAAATCATTACAAAGCATTAATATTGCAGTTAACTTTATTAATACATTATAACAAAGCAATGAATCGCTATATTTTAATGAAATTAGTTTTATTAAATTAAAAAGAATTAATTAGATTGCAATGAACTTGATTAACAAAATAATAGTCTTCGACAAGAAAATTAACATTTGTGTAATAGTAACATTAGTGTACCTTATATTAACTACATACACACAAACAATTTTCTAGCATTAAAATGTAATAATTAATGTTGCTGTTTGTATTTATTTGGAATGCAGAGCTATCTAAGGACATTTTCATTACATACTACTGTAAAAAGTAACATTAATAATTTTTAAAAACAAATTAGTGTGTTAATTATTTGAATATTTTATTTTTAAATTAAATTGTTGACAGAATAAAATTAATTTACAATAAAAGTACCATTTATTACATCAAACGATTATTATCAACTTTTTAACTACATAAAATTGAAATTTTGACTACTTTTACTGATATATAAATGAAAATTTCTATTTTCTGCTAAATTGGGCATATTCAAGGCTTCTTCTGAAAGACGGCAATATTCATTTAAAAATAATAACAACAAAATAATCACATTTTCTTTGAAATTCTATTTTACTAGTGAAATCGTTAATAAATATTCAATGTTAATAACAATGTGGATAGGAATTGTAGTGAAATGATATGTAGTAATAAGAATAGCAAAAATAGATAAATAATAAAATAAAAGGAATTTTTATATTCCTCATATTATCATTTCTAATGAGCATTATTTAATTGTTACAATTTTTAGTAATCTTTAACACATTTTCTATGTTATTTTATAATGAAACGTTTATAAAATTATTTCACACCAGCAATAAATATTTCTTTTTAAAATATACATACACAAATTTGTATTTTAAAAGGAAAAGTTTTATTTTAATTTAAAATTTTAATTTTTGTAATTTATAAATTCGCATTTGTGAATTTTTTAAAAATTTTGCCTAAAAATTAGAATATCTCTTTAAATAAATTTGTTTCTTATAACAATTTAGTTCAACACATTTCAAAGAATTTCATTTTAATTTAAGGAAATATTAAATAAAGGAATCAATTAATTTGATAAAAATTTATGTAAATATAAAGTAAATATTAAAATTCACGAATTTACTCAATCAGTATTTTATCACTATGAGAATAATATTTTTTATTTTCATAATTTTATAAATTCAAACGTGACTATTGTTATATTATTAATGTATTGAATTATTGTTGTATTATTTTTACGTGGTTAATTTTTATTATTGTTTTTCCTCTTTCAGAAAATTTATTAACAACTAAAAATATAGAAAAATCCATTTGAAAATGTAATCTTTGCACCAATTTCAATTAAAATCAATGAAACATTGTTTGATAAAAAAATATCAATGTTAATAAGCAGATTATAAAAGATATTTTTCAACAAAAAAAATTTATTTTTATTTAAACAATAATTACAGCTAACTTTGTAAAATTATCAACTAAATGAGGAAAGAAATGCATTGCGTAACTTCAAAACTAAAAGTAATAATCTCTTGCAGATTTGGAAAAAAAGGCTTTTTTTTTATTATTTTTTATTAGAAAATTTTTCTATTTGTTTTCTGTTCAATAGATAAGGTTAAAATTAAATGTATTATAATAATTCAAACATTTTAAGTGCAATCAATGATAAAAGATTTCCAATTTTTGTAACAATTAAAATTTCAATTAATATAAACAAATTCCAAATGAATAAAAACGAATTTCACTAGAACTAAATAGAAACATTTTAATAAAAATACTAGCGTAGGTTAGCGTATATTTATCTGTAGAGTTACAACATAGAGTTCATTTAGAAAAAAACATTACAGTTGCAATTTATGGAAAAGCATTTAGGTAATTAAAACTTCAATTCAAATAAATATATTTCAGCAAAATAGAAATTTTTTTATTAGACTCTAATAGATGGCTTTTAATAAAAATATTCAAAAACTAAGATATCTAAAATTAATTCCTTGTAGAACATAGTTCACAATCAAAGTAAATCTTCATTTTATCCCTTTTTATTTTAGAAATAGTATTTTTTTTTATTTTAAAGAGAACTTCACAGTTGATGAATGTATAAAAAATATTAAAATTTAAATGAGTTGTGCAAACACGCACTCTTAAATTGAAATTGCTCGTAATTTTACTGTTACTTTAGACTTCTGAATTTTTCAAGGTCGTATTAGACAATATTAGATAATTTATAAAAAGAAACTACTATGAAAAAATTATTTTCATTTTTAAGTGATTCACAAAATGTATATTACTGAGTTATGTATTGTTTTAGATAAGCGTATAAAAATACCTTCGATATTCAAATTTATACGATAAAAATCTAGGTATATGGATAGCAATCTATAAAATGTAACGCTATTTTTCGACATACTATTGGCCTTTCATATATCGAATCATAAAATGCATGAAAGTAGTATTTGATGGTTATATGAGCCGTAGAAACTTTTCTTCAAAACATGAGTTTTTGTGTCAATATTGTTTCGAAAATAATGGTGCATGAAAATCGCACTTCGTATTTTCTTCCAGAAATAGATGTTTCTATTCTATTTTAGTAAAAGTCTTTGACAGAAAAGGTTCTGATAATATATGGTTTCATTTTCATATTGAGTTGTATTAAACTTATATAGAAACTATTGTAGAAATATTTTCATATATATATATGTATATATATTTCTGTCTTTCATTTTTTTAATTTAAAATTTTTATTCAACTTATTAAGAAAATTTTTTTAAATAATATAAGTAATAGAAAATAGCCTAAAAGATAGAATAGAAATTATTTTACTATACTGTAAAATACTAAGATAAGTAGTAAATATGAAAGTTAAAAAAAGTTTATATGTAAAAGTATATAATAATACAAACTCGGTATATGCAATAAAAATAAATATTTAAGTATTCCGATTATTTTTACAAAAAAAAATAATTAAAAATATAATAAATAATATTAATTAAACGTCATTCTTAGAACAAAACTCATGAGATAAGTCAATATATTCAATTTGTCATATTTTTAACCAAGATGTGTAAAAAGTGCTTTCACATCTTTTATTCTGTAATTCAGAAAAATTACAGAATAAAAGTCAGAAATTCATCATTATTTTGACTCATTAGGATAATACATGTATCTATAAATTTTAATGTAGAAGTATTTATAATAATTAAATAGAATTAAGAAATTTGAAATTTTCAGAAATTATCCCATTAAATCATTAGTTTCATATTACTTTGGATATTTAATCCTAATTTTTTTAGCAAAATTTCTATTGATTTGTTCAAAACATTTTAAACTAGTAAAAAAAGTTTAGAGAATCATGTATAGGTATAGGTATAAGTAGGTATTTCATCAATACATTTTGATAGAAATATATTTTTGTGTAATTTGAATATAAAAATGATTCAACAAAATTAAAATCTGATTTAATAATGTTAGATATTCTTCCATGAATTCTTTAATTGATATCAGTTTCATATTTCTTTAAATATTTAATCTTAATTTTTAAACGAACTTTGTTTTAATCCATGTAAAACATTTTAACAACTAAATAAACCAAAATATATTCAATACTAGTAATTCTATAAGTTACATTTTATTTTAATTATCGTACTTAAAAATATATATAATATGTTATAATATATTATATAAATATAAATAATGTATATATTTATAATATATTACATAAATTAATACATTGCTGCTAAATACATATGATTAAATGATCGTAAGCTAATCTGTTTGGCAATGTCTTCAGGTGAAATCTTCTTTTAAATTGCAATACTTGTATAGTCTATTTTTCTCAAAGATAAGTACCATCAAGTTCAAAAAGTCAATGACAAGGGCACTTCATAAACCTACAAACGAAAACGGTAAACGAATGGGTAATCTCTTTGAAAACCTTTTAATGAGGCAATTAATTTCGAAAAAAAAATTGAGATTGCATAAAATGAGTTACATTGAAATATTTAACTTCCTGGTAATTGCCGATATCCTTCAAAATAATGATGAAAAGTAAAATTCAAAAAAAAAAAGTTCATCATCATTATTGACTGCATTTGAATTTCAAAAAAAAATTTTTTCTATGCTAGTTTTTTTTCAAATATAAATTTTGTATTAAAATATGCAAAGAGAAGAATTGTTTTAATATAATTATTCATTAGTTTTTTTTTCAATCTTTGATTAAAAAAAATTGCCAAATTTATTGATTTTTAAAATATTTTAATACTAATTAGCATACGGTATTTAAATATTGACATAGTTATTAAGTATTTTTTTTTAATTTCATAACTTTGATTTTACTTAAAATTCTAAAAATCATGAAAATATAATTGTTTGAAAATGTTTTTCTAATAAATAACTTTTCATCAGTCCACTTTTAATGATTTTTAAAATTATATACTAATAAGAAAGGCTTTCAATTAAATATCATGAATTATTCATTAATTTTATTGTTTTCTTGATTATAAAAAACACACACAAAAAACCCCACAATTTTACACCAAAAAGAATTGATTAATTTATTCATATAGTTGAAGATTTCATTAATTATTTTAATTAAAATATATAGAAATAACGGATCAGTTTGTGTTTCTTTTATGTTTAAATTAATTCACAGTTTTAAGTAGATATAATTAGAAATATGGTAATCCATAATGGTTACTAGCTCTCTGTAATTTTATAAACTATACATTAAATATAAATTCAAAAATAACACGTCAAAAAAGTGTAATATTATTTAAGTAATAAGGTATTTTCAATAAAAAAAAATCCCATGAACATTGGATAACTAATTTTTTTTTTATTTCATCAAAAAAAAAAAATGATTTAACTTTATCGAACCAATTTTCTTACATTTTGAAATCGAGTAATTTCCTTTGATGTATTAAAATAATTGGAAAACATATTTGTCTTTCATGTAATTATTTACATTTCTTTTAATATCAATACTATTTTCTTTACATATCACAATATATCATCATTGTATTATTATATCCCCAATGGTGATATAATACAATGGTGATATATTATAATAATACTATTATACTATTAAATTAAATACTATTGCATCATCTTCGTATATCACCATCAAAATGTTTCTTACATCAAATCTTCAAACAATTATCTTTTAATATATATTGGAATAACTCAAGGCAATGTTTATATTCAAACTCTGTTTAAATTAAAAATATAATTCATTTTGAAGAAAAAATATTTCAAATGAACCAATATATCTACAAATTTATTAGTAGACATTAGATTTATTAGTAGATTTGCCTACTTATACGGTATTTTTTAAGATATATAAAAATTACTTTTTCGTTTAAAACAATTTGGAATAGAAAACACATAGTAAAATCTATTTCAAAAAATATATGTAATTACAAAATCTAATCTAAATTACTTTGAAGAAAATTAAATCAATGTCAGCCTAGGTTCATATTGTAGTCTACTAAAAACACAATTTGCTGTAGAATTGGAAATGCCTTTCTTGGCCAATTTGTTCACGTAATTAAACTATGTTTAGTAATTGAAGTGCCTTAAATGAAATGATTGGATTTTCTTTGCTAGCTTCGATAAAATCAGTGCTATCAGTCGCCATTAGCTCCAATTAAACAAAGGGAATGAATCTTCATTTAGTTAAATAAATGAATCTTTATTTGGACTATTACAAACGGTGGAATTAACGTTGGAATTCTGTTACAACAGACGTGTTACTTGCTGTTCTTAAATGGTAAAGTGAATATTTTTGGAATTTTCGTTCTTTTCAGACCTCTAATATTAAAAATGTTTCAAGTACTCATGCCAAGTACTTTAATGAATAAAATTTGGAACTAAATGCTTATATAATGAATGAAATCATTTGTTAAAATTTATAATCCTTATATAAATAATCCCTTTACTAATATCAATCCTTTTAATAGCAATAATTTACAGAAAAGATTATTTAACGGCAATAATTCTCAATTATCCTTATATGAATAATTACTTTACTATCAATCATCTTATATAGACATAATAATATTTTTTAAGTACTGTGAATGTATATAAATATTTTACTGAGAAATAGAAAAATTTAATGATAATAAATATTATTCTTAGTATATCAGCAATTTATTCTTACACACAAGATTGAATCACGTAATTACTTATTGCTAGCGGTATTCTCTGTTTGAAGTATTTAAATATATATACTTTCTTACTGGGAAATTATTTTCATAATAAATTTTCGAAATTCTCTTAATTATTATCACTTCTTCGAAATGAAAAAACTTCTCAGATATATATATTCTCATTTGATAGGTAAAAAAATTATTAAAAAAAGTATTCTTCGATAAAATCTTTTTTTTCGATTTCTTGGATGACGCTCTATCGGTGTTTTTTTACACTTTGTAAGTATGATATGTACTTTTTCCCATATGTCTTCAGTTTTTGCCATAAAATATTAGTTTGTATATTTCTGATAATTTTCAGTTTTGTCGTTCAAATTTTTGTGACCTTCAGTTTTTCAATAAATTTCTCTTTTTCCTCGGATTAATTATGAAATACAAAATTTGTGCACAATAAATGCTATAACCTTTTTGTACATAGAACTGATTGTGTTGCTTTTGCATTTCTCTTTTATTGTGGGACTTACTATAAAAGCATACATCCTTATGAATAGCTTATGTTGTTAGGGATTTGTTATATTAAATCATCGTGTTTCTAAAATTTCTCGTCATCCATTTTGCTTATGTGTTTGCATTTACTGCATAATATATATACAGCATAAAATCACACAACATTTTCACTTCTTTTATTTAATTTATATTGAATTAGTAGTGATTTTAACATTTCATCTGATTTTGTTTTTAATTTAGTTAAATAATATTCCTTGGAATGTATCGTTTTTATTATTAGATCTAAAATCTAAAACGTTTTCAATTAATTGGCATTATTTAAGTGAAACAACACTTCAAAGAGTTAAAAGAAATTAATTTATGACTCTGACGTTTTAAGAAAGCATGTTCCTTAATGTCGAAAAATAAAGTATTTAATCTAAAAAATGTTTGTGACTATGACAATGACGACTTTTCGTGAACATGTTTAATGATTTTGGCATAAAAAGAAATTCCTGTGTCGATGCTTATGAAAACTTTAAGTAACACAATTTCACAAATTTTATTTTATTGAAGACTTAAAACTAAAGTCAATGTGTTTATTTTGCTCATTTACATTATATCTAAGTTTCCTATGCTATTATTCTAGAAAAAAGGAAATGTCGATATATAAACGAAATTTAACACTTGAAAAAATAATACTCCACGTCCGCTTTTGAATATAGTCGTATAGTACACGTTTTCTTCAGGATAGGCACCGGTTTCTACAATTTGAGAATCTTAATGTACAACTTTAATATTCAATACTTTATATATTGTAAAATCATTTTAGTTAGCTAAAATTTATAATTTTTTTCATCTGTCTCCATTTTATATTGCATTGAAATTAAAATAATAAATTTAAAATAAATAAAAAAAAGGGTTTTAAAGTAATCCACTAAATATAAAAAAATAATGGTCCCAGATTTATTAAAAATAACCAGACTGCAGAAAAATAAAAGCTGTGGATTTACTAAAAACAACTAGACTAGACAGCGAGGAGTCGTTGTTGTTTAATTGTCTGTGCTTAACTTATGGAGATCTAACAAACAGCTCACAGGATATCTCATCTAAAAAGCTCAAGTGAACAAAAACGATTTCCCATCTAAGTGTCTAGCATGACAAATTCAACAAACGATTACGACATTACATTCTCTATCTAACCTCCTACAATAGAAAACGGAGACCACCACAAATGGTGATCCTACTCTCTCAACACCCAAGACAGCCCTCTCCCCCTCTCTATCTATTGTATGACAATCAATAAACTTTCCTTCCCCACCCCTGTGTTTTACTGCCCCCCCTTCATCGGCCAGCCCCGCTCACCTGATCAATCATCCATCATCTTTCTGACAACTCAACCCCACTCTTTTCTGTACCCTAAGCACGTTCTTTTAGTCTTTTTTGTTCCATACTTTTTCTTGCAGACGATTATGGTTCACGCAACCAGTATCTATCCATCTTTTTTTAACAGGCAAGGAGGAAGGAAGGAGGGTATGTGTTTTTATATTATCCCATCTTTTTCCTTCGTACCTATCGTTTGGCTTTTCTTAGGGGGTGGACCCTGTTTGGGAAGATGTCATCCACGTGTTGCTTTAGTGGGATGGACGTCTACTTAAGGCGAAGAAAATTCATTTCTTTAATAATGCAATTCCATTAAGACTTTTGTGTCCACGGAAGAACCAAAATGGGTCTCGTGGGAGAACGATGGAAGATCTTATGGAGCAAAAATTTTAAATGGCCAAAATGGACATTGGCTTTTTTTTTTTTTTGTCGTTATTGGTTCTTTCCAAGACTTAAGATATTAATATTTAAGTTGAGTTGTAGGTAAGTTGTCTACCATGGACTTTGGGAAGTAGACTGTTAGTTAAGTAAAGGAACTCTTTTTAAATTTAGATTATAATGATATTGACTAAAAGGAAAGTGTAACATTTCTGTTTTATTTGAAGGCTAGTAATTTAATTAAGCAAATTTAACAGGGAAGATCTTAATTAGATGGTAGAAAAAATTAAAATACATTAAATATATAACCCTCGTCAAAATTATTTTTATATCTTTAGTCTTGACCATTTTTAACGTTTATCAGTGTAAGTATGAGATAATTTTCTTATTTAAAGATGTAGTTTAGTAACAATTTACTTTATATGTTGTTAGTAAATCGATTTACGTATTAATTTTTAACTTTTTTACAAAAAAAAAGAGTAAGCATACATTATTGAATGTGTACAGATATACACATAAAACAATATATAAGAATGTATAAATGATTTTGATGAAATGTATATATTAATATTTACAATTTTAATACTTAATGTTATAATTATTTTACAATTTCTATTAATCACTTGGGTTTCGTGCTTTTCTTTTATTTCATTTCCATAGATAAAGAAATTAATTTACTTTTTTCATTTGTAATTGTAAATTATAGAGTATATGCGCATTTATGCAAGATTTTAAAATGTTAATAAAAATTGGACACATCAGTGAAATTTAATTTGTAGAATTAAATTTTAAAATACAACTGAAAAGAACAGTCCAATAATAAAATCTACACACAGCCTTAATTTTTAATTTAATGACGATGTTATATTAATCAATAAAATAAAAAAATATATATCAATCTATATTAATACTAGAGTATTAATATTATATTATATATTTGTATATAAACCCACTCATATTTATACGTATTTCTTAATTGAAACTTTTTAGGAATAATATTAATTAGAGATCCATCTAAATATTTCTGAATGATTAATGTAATCAAACTAATTTATTTTAATGCTTTTTATTTTTTGATTAAGTAATGTCTAATTTGCCATTAATTTGAAGTTAAATACAACAAATGTTTATAACTTTAATGAAATGTATCTATCTATCTATTCTGGCCTTTCTATCTCTATTTGAAAATGGGTTGATGCCTAATTAAATCATTTAATATGATAATGTAGCCATTATTACCATATTTGAATTGTATTATCAATTTATCTATTACAGTAATCGAATAAATATTTAACAAGCGAAATTGAAAATTCCATTATTGATAGTGTTAAAGGCCTTTAACACTTTCAATTTTAATCTATGTAAAAAGTTATTTAAACTTATCTAAATCATTTCTCTGATTCTTCTGTAAAAAATTATCTTGCTTTATCCCGTGAATTTTAAAAATTGATATATAATTTCTTTTAGAAAAAAATGTCTTTGAAAACTTAAATTAGTGGAGGCGTTTCCCATTCTGCTAAATATTCCAAATGATTTTGAAAAAATAAGCACATTTTCAGCAGTAAAATATTTATTGAATAACTGAAGTCTGAAAATTACAGATGCCAAACTACTTTCAAGAGTCACTTTGTTCAGTTTTGTTATAGAAAGTACATTTTATTTGCTAATATTTTTCTGCACAACAGTTGTCAATCAGTTAACAATTTCTGATGGCCTAAATTAGTTTTGCTTTTTTATTTAGTAATAATTTTGGTTATATCAGTAGTTTTCTTGTTACATTTATGTATTCTACGGCTAGTCTACTGATGTGAAATAAAGAGAAGGCCTAGCCTTCTGGGAGACCGTTTGGAGTGGGGAGGTAACTGCCTACATTTACGTATCGTGGAGTAAACTTCCGAAAAATCTCAACCTGACGGACCTTTGGTTGTATAATTCACTATTTTTATATTTTCTTCAATACATTTATTTATTTGCAAAACACTTGCTTTTTATAAAAAAAGCTAAAGTATGTTGAAATTCCGTTAGAAATTTCATACTGCGAATCGAAAAAAGGTTAATTTATTTTCAAGGACATGCGATATCCACTATCTACTTTTAACTTGATAGCCAGTTTTTGTCCCTTTACATAATCTGTTTTTTTTAGGAATATTTCATTAATTCAACCAAAGTTTTTCCTTTAAATGTTTTACAGAAAAGTAAAGAAAAAATTAGAATTCTTATTACAGATCCTCTCATCAGTAACTGGCCTGCAATATTTGATGCCAGAATTATAATCTTCAAATAATGAAAGGAGGATAGTCAGAAAATATTAAACTGACTTTAAAAATACACATCATTGTTGATTTGAAACTATTTCTTTATACACAATTAATATCTAAGTAACAACTATAATTGAATATGTATAATTTCTCCTCTCAAAAATAATCTAGGAGCAGTCTGTTCTTTTTATGTTCGTAATGAACAGAATAGAATTGCATAGTATTTCTTTTGTATATTTTTTTTACCATATTATTTACTACAGAAGTAATATATCTAATATATGAACACAGTTCATTATTTCGAGGAAATAATTTTTTCGTGTAACGAATAATTATTTTATCCTATATAATTATCCTTTATTTATTTTTGCTTCAAATGAGTTATTTCTTGCATTAAATTACACATCTTCTGCCATTATTATTCAAGAAATGGATGTACTATTGAAAAAACAATGGATTATTGATTATGCAATTCAAATTGCATTGGATTGAAAATAAATCCATTGTTTCCAATATAAATACATCCAGTCTTGGGGACAAGCTGTTGTATCAAGTTAAATCTGGACTTCTTCTGGTGAAGAGCTTAATACTGTTGCTACAATTAGCTTTATTTTAAGCTAATTCATACAATTGCAGTAGCTCATTACATTACAAAAATTATAAGCTGATGATATTTTATAACTAAAATTCCCTACAAAGTAAAAATATATTAATTTAAAAAAAGGAAAAAAATGTCCTGTCATAATATGAACGTGTTAGAATAGTCTTTAATTTTTGAAACGTTGACTTATTGTTAGAGATTTTAAATTACATTAATTTAAGCTGTCCATCTATTAAGTAAAATTATATTTATTTAAGAAAAGAAAAATATTCCATTCAGGGTATCAGTGTATTAGAATTCTTTTTGACTTTACAAACCTCCGCTCATTGTTGGAGAGCTGCATTAAAACTGTACATATTAATATGTCACTTCGTATTATTAACTGTGCACACTAATATGTATCTACACATATTGTTTACTACAGAAGAAACATATCAAATATACAAACGCAGTTCATTATTTCTTTGAAATACACAACTTGTGATAGTACAACAACTGGTGGCACAACTTATATGGCTTACTTACATTTTTCCAACTATGAAACATAAGCATTCCGTGTATGTAAAAAGTAGATTCTGGCAAAATGCAGCAATTTTTGCCTGTATATAACCAGAAATTAAACACATAGAGTATTTTATATTTTAAGTAATATATTGTGAAAAGCACTATATAGGCACCTACCAAGTTATCCAATAGTATATTTCCACGATATATTATATCTTCCCTTTTTTCATCCAACTAGGTGATTCCAAATGGACCTAAGTACTTCAACAAAACCATCTCTTTTCTTTCTTTTGCCGCACTCTGTATCCGAGCAGCATTAAATAACGGAGATGATACGGCAGTTGAAAAATGACCTCCGCTCTCCTGTTTATCTCAAACAATAAGAAAGAAGGGCATATTTTGAGATAAGATTCACCGTATTCGTCATAAATATGTAATAATCCTTACCGCTACTGTGGTGCAGTTTCGTATACGCTAGTTCTCTTTTAAGCATTACATCTAATGATCTTTATGAGAACCCATGTAGGGGTTGGAGAAGTTAAAGAATACAATTTATTTTTATGAATAATGTAGCTGCTTTTCTGTGTTATTTATTCAGAAATTCAATCTAATGGAATATGGGGATTTTTTTTTTTAAAGAAGTAATGTATTTCTAGGATGTTTAAAAGATATTTAATGTGCATGTTAAAGAAATTTTATTTGAGTTTCATCATATATTTTTTTTGCAATGTCTTTTTTATTAAAATCGTTACTTATATTTATGGTCATATATATTGAACTTTTTGATTTCGTGGTCATATTTTACAACCATTAAAGACAATTTGTTATATTTATCAAATAAAGAAATAATTAGCATAGTTTCAATGCTTAATTGCTCATTTTTAATTTTTTAAAGTGGTGATCTGATATTTTTCATTAATTAATAATTCCTTTTTTTAAGTTTTTACTGTAAATTCCTATTTTATTTGATTATTATTTATTTATTTATTTATTTATGTATAGAATATATATTAAATAGGAACATAAAAAAATATTTCATATCATTTTCCTCTTTATCTTAATTTATACGTTTTCCTAGTTTGAAAGGTTAAAATTTGGTTTAATTAATTTTTGAATTATTAGGAATTTAAACTGCTATACACATTGAAAAGCTTATACGTTAAAAGTATTATAAAATGTGTCTAGGTGATTAGCAAGTTAATCGCCTTGATTTAATTTGATAATTACTTTAAGATTTTAATTACGAAAAATTTGGCAATCTAATATAATCATTATAATTAAATATTATTATACATTATTCAAATAAGTTTTGTTAAATTATGATGCAATTAATAATTGAAATGTTTCTTATAAAAGAAATTTATCAAAACTATCACAAGACATGCATTATATAGCTTCTGTTATATGGAAAGACAAATTAAATACAACAATTATGTAGTGTTTTATTATAAAATTGTTAATCTCTACCTTATTGTAGTAGTAAACTAAATATTTAAAATTTTTGTTTAAGTTTTAAGTTGAAATAAAAATTTCATATTTCATTTAAAATTCAAAATTTAATTACTAAATATCTTACTTGCTTTTACTTACTTTACTTTTTCTTATTTACTTTAGTTTTATGCTTTTCAATTAATGCTTTAAATATTTTTATTAATATAAATTAAATATTTTTTAAAAATATTTTAAATATTTTATGCTTTAAATATTTCACTATTAATTTATGGAATGATCAATTATATTTTCCTCAAAAATCATACCTGGACTTGCTAATACTCAAAAAGACGCCTGATGAAGAAAACGTACACCAGATGAAGAAATAGAAAGCTAGAAGCAATTGATTTTATGTTGAAAAATCTGTGAGATTAGAAGCAATGGAAGATCAATTGTTTAATCGTGGTGGTTGCGTGTATTCCTAGGTGAATAACATTGAGTATTGAACTTTTGTTATTGCTTGAGAATACACGTCGTCGCTATGAAGATCAACACTGAAGAGGACCAAGAAGTCATGCCATCAAGTTCATCATTTCTGAAAACTCATTCAAGAAGATGATGAGGACTCTTTAAGGAGTATTAATTATGTTATGGATATTAATTATGATACTTCACACAGAAATAAATAATATCTTTCATTTAATTGCATGCGAAAATAGTTATGTAATTCAAAAAATGTTAACAAAAATTAATTATGGTGGCTTTGTATTTATTTATTTATTTAATAAAATTATTTTATTAGAAATAAATTACACAGTTATAGATATTGTTTTTAGAAAATATTAGAACTTTTAAATATATTATTATTAGATCCTCTCTGAATTGTTCCGTTAAACTATAGGTCCCGTTCTGATTAGTTCAAAGAGTGCACAAGATGACCGTAGGGCGAAAACCATACCAAACCCTCTCTGAATTGTTCTAAATCCTTCAAAACATTTAGTAGTTTTCTTTTAATATTATAGTTTTATAGTTTTGTTTTATATTTTAGTAGGATTCTCAAGACAATTAATTTATAAAAATGAAGTAATTTGGAGTCCTGAGTATTTAAATTAACTGTATGTTCTTCATATGTATATATTAATGTAATAATAAATGCCTCTCTTTTATTTCTATTTAGTATAATAAATAATTAGTAACAAGAACTATTTGTGTGTATTTATTTGTATGGTATTTTAGTGGTTTAGTTGGTTAGAAAGTAGTAGTAGTTACAGTCAAATTTAAGCATTATAAAAATAATAAATTGAAAAAAAATATGAGCTACGTACAATTTACGATCTTTTACAATTTAAATCTTTGAACAGTATTTTTTCTTTCTGCAAAACATACAAAAATGTTGAAAAATGAAATTGATTTTTAAAACTTTCTATTCATTTAAAATCTAACAAATATTTCCATTTTTTGACAGGATCAATAGTAAGAAAATTGCAAACAATTTTATTCAGCTACCTTTTTAACAAAATTGTTTGTTTCCTCAATTTATTAACAATATAATTTTCATATTAGGATATATAAATCCTAAAATAAAATATAAAAAAAAAAATAAAAACCTTATATTGTACTTATATTAATTTCTTTTTATAAATCATGGAACACAAAATATATTTATATGCTTTCATTTATTTACTTTATTTATTTTTATTTATCTAATTTAATTTAATTTCAGTCCCACTATAAATTAAAATCGCATGTAATATGGTGTCAGCCAATCAGAAGCGTGACTGGCATTTTCGTTGGCTAAAAATGGGAAATTTTAGTATCTACAGTGAATTTATCTTTAATTACTTATTTTAAGTCAGTATTTAAAGAGAGATGCATCTATCTATAGTAGTTATATACTAAAATATTAAATGGCTGTTAAAAATGCAAAAAAGTATATTAAAATTTTTTGCAATAAAGAAAATGTATTTAGATTTATCAAATAAATGAATTGAAAGAATGATAATACGTTTATTTTTAAATCACATAGTCCAACAACAACTGAAATAAACTAAAATGAACAACAAAACTATAGCTAAAAAATTTATAGTTTGTTGAATTCAATTCTTAAACGTGTACTTTATTTGTTAATTATATTTTATAATACATACAATTACATAAAAAATTATTTTCTCACCAAATATATTGAATTAAGTTTTACAACATAAATAATTTTATCTGTAAAATCATAATCTGGAAAACATACTTTTTTTCAAATTAAAATCTTGATTATTATTAAGTTGTATATTACATTCATATTTTTGAAAATAGTAAAAAAAAAAGAAATAGATCTAAAGTTATTCCAAACATATTCATCTAAAGTATTAATGATTCTGAAATTAATAATATACCTATTGTAATATGTATTATGATAATACAATAGGTATATTCATATTGTATCTAGAACAATACATTCTTATTGTATTATGAATATAATTCATACATTTTCTATGATTGCTAAATCATAAAATTATATACTAATTTATTTCTAACAATGTTTATATTCACATCATGAGATTTACGACTAATCAGAGATAGATATTTTTTAATATTTTTTTATACGTAACTATCAAAACAGGATAATACTGTATAGTAGTTGTTTGTTTCCAAAACTATGAAATCAATTATCTCAAATATATCTATTTGAAATTATTATTAAATAAAAGAATTAAATATATTTTGCACAATGTAATTACAATATATATGAAAACTACAAATCTTAAACCAAATTATTGTACAAGTATTATTGCTAATTATTAATGAAATTATTGTACAAGAACTATTGCCAATTATTAATGAAATTATTGTACAAGAATTATTGCCAATTATTAATGAAATTGTTGTACAAGATTCATTGTCAATTATTAATTAAATTATTGTACAAGAATTATTCCAAATTATTAATGAAAATATTGTGCAAGAATTATTGCAAATTATTAATGAAATTATTGTACAAGAATTGTTCCAAATTATTAATGAAATTATTGTACAAGAATTATTGCAAATTATTATTGAAATAATTGTACAAGACTGTGTTATATTTATAAATCAATTTTTATTTACACTTATAAGATTTACGATCTTTCAAAATATATGTGAACAATGGAAATAAAATCAAACTTTTTATACAGTGGTATATTAAAATAAGCATTAATATTTTTCGCACCTATGAAAGAACTTTCATAAAACATATCGATATAAAATAATAAAATGATTAATTACTCCAGAAAAAAAACTAAACATACGTTTATTGTAATCAAATTTATTAACATGAAATTGTAATTAACCACTTAAAGAGATATCCAAACTTCCACCATCTTCAAAGCAGAGAATAAATTGAAAAGTTAATAGCGGTAAATTATTATCTCCGTTTTTTCCCCTCACATAATTTGAGGTTTCAGGCGCTTATAGAAATCCGGTAGAACCAACCTATTATAAGAGAAAAGCCACAATTGGCAAGAATTTGAAACCACCCAAGCATGGAGGATAGCAAGAAGAAAAAAAATATATTCCCGCCACTTTCTAGAGCAGAGGTGAAAACCTAAGAGCTTGAAAAGTTTTCTTTTCTTCTTGTACCTAATTAACTAATTAATCAGCTAATTAGAGTCAAAATTTGTGCTTTCCTTGCGGCAAAGTTTTCCATCGATTATTATTGAGACAAAAATGTTTATGTTGGGGAATTCTTCGACAAGAGGGCCGTATTGAGCATTTTCAGCTATTTCGAATTTATTGTTCCGGTTTGCCAAATAATTTTTTTTTTTTTTTTATTTCAGCTTAGTCTTGCCTTTCTCTCCAAATTGTTACTTTTTACTTTTAGTTTCAAAGATTGTATGGCAGACCAGAAACATAAAAGTGTGCTAGGAATTCGATTATTCGTCTCATTTAATTAAAATTATTTTTTTCGCTTTTATTATGGTTTTTAAGAATATTATTAGATATTACCAAAACATTTTTTTTTCTCAATTTGTTGAATATTATCGATTTTATTACTTTTCTTCATTCATTTAGCTTTAATTATTTTCAATTTAATATTATTTTTTATTAATTTATTATTGTTATTTTAAATTTTGTAAATTTTTCAGTACTTATTTTTAAATAATAAATGAGTAGGTCAGTTAGTTTGAAGTGTAAACATAATCAAATTTGAATTTAAATTGCCATAGATTTAACAGTACAAACTTAAATAACTTTTAGTTTAAAGTTTTTACGTAAATAAATAATTTTACTGTATTCATATTCATTAATTTATACTAATTTAATGTAAGATAAACCCCAGTTTGAGAAAAAAAGAAATTTGTATTTATTTTTAAACCTTTTCAAATACAAAAGTAAATATTAAGTTACTTTGAGTAAAATGATATAAATTTGAAAGAAAAATAACACACTTCAAATTCCAGTATTGTAATTTGAAAGATTTTGTACCAGTTTATTAAATGGAAATTTTCAACAATCAATTGTTAAAGTGAATATTTTTTCTACTTTACGTGATATTTTTCGATTAGTTACAAAATTTTCTAATATCTTCCCTACAAACTGCAGCGGCAATTGAATGATTTACTGCTATACAATTGCTGCCTCCAATTTTTCATATGCTCATGAAATCTCTTTATACGAGGAAATCTTTTTTATTATACTAGGAAGAGAATTTTAAATAGTGTGATGTGTCTAAAACTCAATGTTAATAATGCTAAAATAATATTTAAAATAAATTAATTTTATGTAACAAACATGCCAAAAATTGTATCAAAAATTTATGAATATAAGTATAGAAAAAATGTGTTTTCTGGATAATTTCCATAGAAATACAAGAAAATAAAGATAAAATATTGAAAGGCTCTATATGAGAATGTAATAATCAATTTAAAAAAATAGAGAGCAACTTCAATTTTTTAATTATTTAACTGAAAAATGAAACAATGATTTTTTAAATTTAAAACAAACTATAATATTTATATTTTTGAAATTAATTAATTAGTGTTTGTATATTTTTAAATTGCTAATGAGTTATTTAAATTTATTTATAACACAATAAATAAATCAAAGAAAAATCTTAACTATTGCCATCTAAAGCAGATAAGCGTTTTAGGAATAAGTACTTTTCGGATAAGTAAAAAGTAAATAAAAACATTCAGTATATTTTAGGAATTAAGTTTTACATACACTTCCAGAAAAATATACACAGGTTATACGTGAAAGTCTATACTGAAGAAAATAAATCTTGACAGTAGCATGGATGTCTGTTAGTGGTTCGAAATCCACCTTAAACTATAGGTCCCTGCCTAATTATCCTAAAGTGTGCTCACAATGACCGTAGAGAGACAAACCAAACCAAATCCTTCTCCATCCAAAGTTGGAAATTTTTAATTGTCCCATTTATCACAAGAAAAAAGGATACATACGTTTTATTCCTTCTATCAAAGTATACTGTCCTAACTTTAGTAAAATTATTAAAGAAATGTTACATCACTCAAGCTTCATTTATTAGTTATAAATATCGATTTTTTTTTCAGTTTGCATTAAATCATAGCATTATATAAAAGGACAATAGGTCTTTTTTTAAAAATATTTCTACCTTTATTTCTTAAAAAAGTAATCCCTTTTGTCCAGCTGAATCTCTTATAAAAGGGAACAATTACATGATCTTTAGAATGGTAAAAATACCTCGGACGTTTTCAGACTCATTTTTCTGACAGCATTGCAGAAAAGAACTTTTCAAAGAAATTTCTGGTAGAATTCGTTTCAATGCAACCGCCCCGGGAAACATTCGTCAACTCGTCATTTTCAGGTGTTTATTTTTCTCAATGTGTGCATCTTCATTTACGCAGTTCTAAATTACAAAAAAAGAAAATGTCCTTAGAACACATAAAAAATATTTTTTAAAGACTTTAAACACACACATATATATATATATATATATATATATATATGTATATATTAAAATTGAAACATTTTAAAAACATTTTGTTATTGTTGAAATAACTATAAAATATTTATTTCCAGTAACTTATTGACCACTCTCATAAGAATTTTTAATTATAATTCCTAAAAAATTATATGAACAACACATATTTTTAGAATTCTGATATTTTAAGTGATCAGTTAATGAAAAAAAAATTATCTTAATAAAACTTCATAATCATAAAACTTTAAAAATAAACATAACTTAAATCATAATTAGCTATAACATTAATAAAGTTTTAAATCATAAAATTTTTAGAATGTGTGTAATTTCCGAATCATAACTTTAAATTCATTCATCTTAAATTTAATTAAGCGTCTTCATATTAGTTCTTTTAATTCTTACAATAAATAATAAAGTTTTTGCAACAATTAATAGTAGCAATAATTAATTCTGAATCTTATATAAAATACTCGTAGGTGAATTAAAGGAATTGCATGAATTATTTCATAAAAATAGCAAACTTCAAAGTAAACAAACACACAGTTTCCAAGGCATTATTTAGAAAATTACAAAATAAAAAAATTTATTTCAAAAAGAAAATGTCATTAGAACACATAAAAATATTTTTTAAAGACTTTAAACATATATTGTAAGCATACTTGTATATTTTAAACTTATATAACTGTATTTAGAAGTTATATATATCAAAAACTTTTTATTATTGTTTATATATCTATAAAATATTTATTTTTCAGTAACTTATTGTTAAGAATTTTTAATATTAATTCCTAAAAATTTTATAAGCGATATATACTTTTAGAATTCTGATATTTTAAAAAATTCAGTTAATGAAAACAAAAATTAATTTAATAAATCTTCATAATCATAAAACGTTCAATACTAACAATTTTTAAATGTATATAATATCAGAATCATAACTTTAAATTCATTCAACTTAAATTTATTAAAATATAAAAAATGTAGAAAAAAATATTTTAATAAAGCTGCATAATCATAAAACTTTAAATACTAAAAATTTTCAAAAAAAACTTTAAATACTAAAAATTTTCAAAAAAACTTTAAATACTAAAAGTTACAATTTCAGAATTATAAATTTAAATTCATTCAACTTAAATTTAATGAAACATCATATTTTCTCTTTTACTTCTTACAATCAATAATACAGTTTTTTTTCTTCGAAATACTTTAATATTTTAATGTTATAGTTATTTATTGCAACTTATATAGAATATTTGTACGTAAATTAAAAGAATTACATGAATTATTTCGCGAAAGTAACAAACCTTAAAGCAATCAACCACACAGTTTTCAAGGCATTATTTAAATAAATATGTTATATAAAGAACTAAAATTCTTCCGTCAGTTGTTGTTTTGGAAGACTTTGATTTTTAAAGATTTAAATTAATAACTTACACAACAAAGTCTTGTTGTTTTCATAAATGAAGTAATCTAACACTCAACTTGACAAAAATTTCTCCCTCCTTTCACGAAAACAGTGCAACAGGTTCTGTTTCCAACGAAAACTTGAGACTTCACGATAGGAAATACCAGGAAAATACTTGCAGCAGTTACTTTAAACAAGACTTAAACTATAAAAACCGTCCTAACCCTATTCCAGTAAGTAAATTGATCTCAGTAAGGCAGCTTTATAATGGGAAGGAGGTATATTGTTTTTACCTCTTCTCTAATCATGTAGAAAAGGCATAGAGTTTCCAATTAAATGGATCAGTAAATCATTTCTTCGTTTTTCTGGGGAAGTTCTCGCAATCTCAGGTATGGATGATGGCTTTATTGGATAGGGGAGAACTCCGGGACTCCCGTCTCCAGGAGAATTCTCCGGAGCCATTATCCAGAAAATTTTCCATATAATGGCTTCTCCATTTACATAAAAGGAGAAGAACACGAGTTTCCAGGTATTGTGTGGGAAAAGTATCTTGATGGATTAATTTTATTAACGGAGGCTTTCTTGTGTTTATATGGTGGAAATTCTGTATTAGTTCTGTGTTTTTTTCACTGAATTTTAATCTAATAAAAGCCCTTCTTTCATTTCCTACTATTAGTTCACACTCTCCCTATATATATCTTGTTCAAATTTTCAATCGTTAATAAAATGCTTTTTATTCATCTACTCAAGTTCAAATACATTTTTTTTAAACTTGTAGTGAATGATACTTGATGTTAATACAGTTTTTTAAAATATTAATTCATTAATTAAATTAAATTAATTAATTTTAGTTTTATATGGGAGAAGAAAATTTCTCTTATGTAAGGTATTTAGCAGGATATAAATTTAGAAATAAATACCATCAGTGGTGAAGCGTGTAGATCGCTGGAAAAAAGTTTCTTTTTCAGATTCTTTTTTTCATTATGGGTTCTAGTTTGAATCAAGGAAGGGAAAAAATGGAAAATGAAACATGTGAATAAATGAGTGAGAGAGATGGAAAGTGTGTATGTGAGAAAGAGAGATAATTTTTTCTAACTTAAAGAGATGAATGAAAATTATTCATAAAATACTTTCTGCAATATAATGAAAAAAGAAATTTGTGTTACATTGACAAAGTTGGTAGAGAGTCGGCGTAAAATCTTCATGCCTTCGGATCGAATTTCATCCAAGAATAAAATTTTTTTATTTGATTTTTAAATAAAAAGTAACTAAAATAAAAATTTTCTTTGTTGACCTAAGTAGGAATTTACTTTAAAATTTTTTTTATGTTACTTGTTTACTTCAAATTTCAATATCATGAACTCCTGTTTGGTTAGTTTTAATATGTAAATGTCAAAGTCTGTAACAAAGTACTTCTGTTCGAGAACTGTATTTTTCTTGTTTTCATGAAAGCGTATAATGCTAACTTGACTACCTAGACCTTTAGCATATTAAACCTTTTTAAAATATCAACAATCTGAATCAAAACAACAACATTCCTCAAATTAATGAAATGTTGTGCATTCATTTTCTCACTTTTCTGTCCATTTATTTTATATGTGTTTTCAGTTAAGTATAGTAGTCTTCCTTTTAGCAATGCAACGTACGTATAATAAAAGGAATAAATTGTTTACAAAATATTAACACATACAAAAGTTTATTATCTTAAATATTTTAGAAATAAAGATAATGCGTTTTTGGTAGCTTCTAATTGTAAAATTAAGTTTTAAAAACAAATCTACAGTTATAAAATATAATCTTCGTTCTAAATTCGCTCTGTTTGATTCCTTTTTAAATTAGGATTCATAAGAAGTATGTTTTAGTTTAAATATTTTTATTTTGTTATGACTGTTAAATAATGTATGGATCATTTTAATTAAGATTGAAAGAAAAATAATTATATAGCAAATTTTAGGCCTATTCAGTAACATGTTTTTGTACAAAATACAAATTTCTTTGAAGGGTTATTTTAAACTAAGTTGTAATTAAGATGTGTTGCAAATGCATATAATAATTTTTAAATAACTTCTTTTAAATTGATTTTACGTAATTAAATTTTTTTATAAGAGAAGTTAAGCATCAGATTTTTTTTTAAATTTGTCAGTTTTTATCATTTATAAAAAAAGTTAAACAAGTTCCACATTATTACAGTTTAATTTTCCAATTTTAAAGTTCCCAATTACTAATTTAATAATTTTTTTCATATTTAAACGAGCTTATTTTAACGGTCCGTCAATTTTCTCTAAATTTAAATTTGCTATGCATGTATTCTTAAACAATCTTAATTCTATATGACCTAAGTCATGGAACTCTAAACATTCCTAACTTTAATTACTTATAATAATCATAGCTTTCTTAAAAGCTTCAATTTCCCTGGATCTTTTAACTCCTAAACCATGAATAATTTGAAATTTCATCTTCAATATGATTTTAATTTAATGTATGCAAAACAAATATTGTACAATGTTTCTTGAAACATAGCAAATACAAGCTAAAATCTTTAAAAAATATTTTTAATTTTTTAAAAAGAATTGATTCAGAAACATTGAATAATGGAAATTGTAACTGAACACTCATAAATGAGTATTTTGTGTAAAAGTATAAACTAGAATTTATTTTTTATTTCGCAGTAATTATTTTTTATCATTCCATATCAAATAATGATACATGTCCAGACAAAAGCAACACCCAGGCGGCCTGATTGTCAAGTGGCTAGAGTAACTCTGGCCTTTGGTACCGCAGGCTTCAGTTTCGAATCTTGGTGTTAGCATGAAGGTTTATTAGTGGTTCGGAATCCAAGTTAAATTGTAGCTCCTATTCTATTTATCCTAAAGTGTTCACGAAATGACCTTGAGCGACAAACCAAACCCAGGGTTCAATATGCTATCAAGACTGTCAGTTTATTTTTAAATTAAGTCAGAAAGATTACTTTACATTCTATATTATTTTATATTTGAGAAAATCAATATGAAAATTGATTTTTAAAAAATCTTTAAAGCATGGGTTGGAATATTAAAAGGATATATTCTAATATTTTTACTGACCTAAATGCTATAACTATTTCCATAAACTATTAGTTGCTTCTTATCATAAAATATTAGTTACTTCTTATCATAACTATTCGTTGCTTCTAATCATAAACTACTTGTTGCTTCTTACCATTAACTATTTGTTGCTTCTTATCATAAACTATTTGTTGCTTCTTAGCACAAACTATTCGTTGCTTCCATTTCTAAAAGCTTCAATTCCTACAAACCTCGAATCCCTGAAAACCATGAATCTTTGAGATTCCTTCCAACGAATATAACTACTATTCCATTCACAAATGTTTATAACCAGTTACCATTGCATTCCATATTAAGGAGTCCATTAATGCGCAATGCAGGACACAAAGTGTATGATCCGATTGTTAATTCAGAGTGTGGGACCGACTGAGTCATGAGGTCAGTCTGGTCTCTCTAATCAGAAATAATAGCCGAGATGGAAGACGAAATCCAACGTCTTAATTCCTGGAGGAAGCAGGATCGCTTAATCAAGTTGCGGAAGGGATCTGGGCTCTTTTATGGCCAGCAATTTGGGGGCAGGTTATAAGTTTAAAAGCCACTTCCCACACAGGATTACGCGGGAGGTTTCGGAATGTTGAATTTTCCATTTCCCTGCAGGGGGGATTTTGGGACATTGTGTCTTAAAACTATTTCCCATTGTGTGCTGGGTTTGGTCACTTTTATTGTTCTGTGGCTGGCTGGTTTGGTAGATCTGTACACAATCGATATAGATTTTGTTTTTGAATCTTTTTATTAAATATAGGGAAAATTTATAAAAAGTTCCAATATTTTGCATTATTAAATTAGGTTTATCATTCAAAATTATTAATATCAAAGTTTTTTTTGTACTTTTTAATATTTACATATTAATGATAGTAGCATTCATCAACAAACAGGTTTTCCAGAATAATAAAACGTTAAATAATTAGAATAGTTCGATATATATATATATATATATCTCGAACTATTCTAATTATTTATTTTTTTATTATTCTGAAAACCTATAAGTAAAAAAATAATTACAAAGTAATATAATATATAATATTCAATAATATTCAAATATATATTCATATAATAATATTCAAAATTATTAGTAGCAGAAAGATTTTTGTACTTTTTTAATATTTAAAAATTAATAGTAGTAGCATCCATCAACAAACAGGTTTTCTAGAATAATAAAAACTAAGTAAACAAGTTAAATAATTAGAATGGTTCGATATATACATACACAATGAATTGAACTGTAAAACTGAGATTCTTTATAAATTATTTTAAACATACATACATTTTTAGTGGAGTAACATTAGTTGGGCAGTTTCATAACTGTAAAATTTGCAAAATATTAACTGTAATAAGCCATTTCAATAGCAGACCAGTTATTAATTTAGGGATAGATGGTGCTAGTCCTTTCAAGTGTACGTCTAACATGTTTTTTGCATTATTAAAATATGTTTATCATTCAAAATTAGTAATAGCAGAAATGTTTTTTGTACTTTATTAATATTTACAAACTAATAATAGTATCATCCTAGTAAAATAGATTTCCTGGATTAATAAACATTCAGTAAACAAATTAAATAGTTAGAATTGTTCAATATATATATATAATGAACCAAACCATAAAACAAAAAAATGAATGATGGTTTTTTTTTTGAAAATTAATTTTAAAGATACATTCATTTAGAGAGGAGGAACATTAGTTGAACAGTTCCATAACTGTAAAACGTAAGAAATTTTAACTGTAATATACCACTTCAATAGCAGATCAGTATTTCAAGCATGTGTCTGAGCGAAATGTAGTTCGTTGTTGGTCATAATTCATTCTCTGTTTACTACAATCACAAGATATCTTATACCTGTATTGCAGATTTGGAATTTTTTGAAAATCAGATTTAGAAGCCAACTTATTAAACCCATTCCTGAATGTAAATCATGAATCAACATTTAAAGGACCTGCCCTTATTCTCTTCCATGATCCAAGAACTGGTTAATCGGTAGAGCATTTGCACAGCAATGAATGACAGCCACATGAAAAATGTGTGATATATTAACTTTCTATACTTCATCATCTTATAATGATTTGTACTCTCATTTTTGTTTGTATAACTACGTATAATAAGCTTTTATTTTTGTCCAACTAATTTATATTCTAATCTTTATTATTAACTTCACTATTTTATACTTCCTATGCTAGTAGACCTCTGTCATCATTAATACCCTGTAAAGAAATATTAGTTTCATAATAAATATAATTCATCTGTATAAAAAATTCATCATACAATCTCTGTATATATATATATATATATATATATATACAGAGATTGTATGGTGAATTTATATATATATATATGCAAGTCATATTGTGTGAAGATAATGATATCCTATTGGGGACATAAGGTCAATGAATAGTTCAAAAAACAACGGAATGTTATTAAAAATGGTTAGATTTTGAAAGTAAAATTAGATGTATAGGAAACTAAAGGTATTTTGTATAAAAACTTTCATAATAGTAATAATTAACGAAAGAAAAAAATATAAGAAATTTTATAAAAATATTAAGTACTCATACCCTTACTAACTAGTTTAATATAATATCATTATAAGAGTCTTTACAAATTATTTTAAAAGATTTAGTTTTCATTCGGAAAATGTTAATAATTAACAAGGAAGAAGATACACTTAATATTTACGTAAGCTTAATTGAGTATAAATTATATTTCAATTTATTAGATTTAATCTTTCGGAAAATAATAATTAAGAATAAAATTACAGATACGCAGAAATAATTTAGTAAGCAGCATTGAAAATAAATCATATCCTTATTTATTGCACCTAAACATGTTTTTTAAAACATAAGTTTCAAATTTGCAATATGGTCATTAATATAATTTGTAAATAATCATGCATTTCTATCCAACATGACTCAATGTAACGCAATTTATTTATTACTGTTTATTACATAAATATCTAAGCGGAAACGTATTAGCATTAAAATAAATATCTACATAACAACACATTAACAACTTGGAAGTACAACTTAAAAACACATTCTTAATTGAAATGGTTATTCCCAAAACTCTTTGAATTTTGAGTGAATGATTTAGTTAACTGCAAAGATGTTTGTTGGCGGTAAGGCAGAAAATAAGTAGCAGTTTTTAGTAAATTAATTTCTAATTTCGTTTAATTTTTATCATTTTTAATAATAAAAATATCTTAGTATCTTTAAATTCTTTTTAAAAAAAAACTTTTTAAAATTTATTAAATACAACTTAACAATTTTATACATTTCTTATAAAACTACTAAAGAAAATTTGTTGCATAATACAAATAATATAATTTTAAAATTTTGTGGAATACTAAATAAAAACTTTTTATTCAATATATTATTTAATTAATAAATACATACTATTTTAATACATTACATTTTGATTTCAGTAGCTATCATTAATCTAATATCAAAACTCAATCTGGTATTTTAAGTTGTATAATAATTATAGGTATTTTAACATTGTATATAAAAGCAATATTACAAAATCACATATTTCTAAAACCTAAACTTTTTGTAAACTGTAATATTTTATATTTTTTTTAATTATACTGATACTGATTCTATTATGAATTGACCAAATATGTGCAAATGTGCATGTTAGTAAGAATAATTATCAATATCAATAAATCGCTTTGCAAATTGTTTAATTCCTAATCAAGATTTCTTAAATCATAAGTCATTCAACTTTTTTTAACGAAGATGTAATTTAAGTCATGTTTAAAACGGTAAATAGGAATATATATGTTTAATAAATTGCCTTGATTGCTCATGATATGAATGATTCATCTTCACATCGGAAAATGATGAATGTAGGGAGCTATGTGTAAAGTTAGCATTACAGCAAATAAACTCCTAAGATACATTAACAAGTTTTACAGGTTTTATCGAATATAGCCAACATTTCTTAAATCGGAGGATAATATTCAACTCATTTTTATCTAATATGTATTTTTAATAGCAAGTATTACATAAAAATATAACAGACAAATAAATTGTTTTAAATTTTAACAGTTCTCGGGCATTGGAACATGATTTTTATATTTCATGAATAAGGCGATTATGTGCAACACATCGTAAAGTTGGCATTACAGCAATAAAAGTCCTAAAACTGGGTGAAAGCTTTTACAGATTAATATGTTACAAAAGTTATTTAACTGTTTCGAATGTTTATAACACAGATGCGTGTAATGCAGCATAACATCACTATTTCTGATACATGCTGTATGATATATATTTAATGTATGTTTATATGCTTATATGCATGAATGCATGCATGTGTGTTTGTATATATGTATATATGTGTATATAGTTTGTGAGTAGGTGTTAACATTAAAGCGTATATTTCAGTCATACCATAAAATAATTAATCAGGCAATAAATAACCAAATCAGTTACAGTGTGAAATAGATTAATAATTTGACATTTTACTTAATTAACCGAATAAATTACTAATTACCCTATGAAATAATTGATAATAAATAGTTAAAGTTTCTTGAAAAATATATTTCCTATTACGTATAGATTAATTAATAAATAATAAAGAAAATAGGATCTATAATATAAATATTATTGCCAGATTCCAAAAAAGTAATACAAGATAACAATATAGTAAGGTAATAGTTATATTAAATTTTTACAACTTATAATTACATAAATTATTAAGCTAATTTGCCTAATAATTTATATAATTATAAGTTGTAATTATTAATAATTCCTGCTGGCATAAAAACTTAAGCTGCTTAAAAAAATATTACGAAACTTTTATCCAAAAAATAAAATATAAATAATGGTTACAACGCGATTTAATAAATAAGAGTGATTACGATTACAGTGAACAAATATTAAGCAATTTTAAATGTTATAAAAATATATATTCTGGGACATATTGCATAAACTTTTTTCAAAACACATATGTAAATAAATTTAAATTTGAAGTCTATGAAATACCTTCATTTTATTTTCTATTATTTATTATAAAAAAGTTTGTTGTGATTAGATTTTCAACTTAGAATTACATTGAATTTTATTTTTGAAACAGACACACTTTTTATTATCACATAATGTTCTACACGAAAACTTTTTAAATCCCTATTCAATGTCTTAACTTTGAATTATTCTAATATATCGAAGCATTGCCTCAGTATTTAGAACTTCTTCAATGGAAACTAATTATTGCTGACATATACTGAACTGAGACCTAGATCACAGCTGTTTTATTTTGTTGCTTCTTGGATGCAATTGGAAAACTCCATCGCTAGATTTTTTTCCATGATAACATTTAAAACATATCTATTATTTCCTCTTCCTCTATCAACTGGAATACTGGCTGTAATGCCTATAGATGCTTCTGGATAAGATTTATCAAAAATTATTTTCATTATTATAGTTTAAATTTATAAACATCCTTGAACTCCTTGTCTTTCTTTCCCGATATTTATTTTATTTAGACACAGCCTTCAAATGCTCTGTATGTTCTTATTTCTAGTGAATCATGGATACACTGTTCACATTTGCAGCAAAATGGGTTGTCTTCGCAATTTTGTTATCTTACATTTTTACAGTTACATTCAAAACTGTGTCTTCGATGGTAACGACATTATCATAATGCTCGAGGGAGACTTTTACAGTACAATTCAAAGATGTTTCTTTAGAAAACAACAGCGCCATCATCATCAGAATGCCCAGTTTCATTCTAAAAGCATTTTCAAATTGTTTCAAAGTTTTAAAATCGTGAAGTTCGTCAGATGGTCTTGGAAACCATAAATTTATTTTAGTTTGCCATCAGACTGAGACTCGAAATCTATAAGATCTACTTGGCATCTTGAACTAAGATAATAACAAAAAACATAGCTTAAATACAATGCATTTTTTCCCTTATATTTCTGTTGGCAAGTTTCACGAACACTCAAAAATCAATCTGAGTAATGTGTTTATATTAACAATTCAGTTCTTTTATCATACGGTCTCTACTATCATGTCCAGTAGATATGTTTTTCATATTATATGTGGAACAGCATATTACTTAATAAAATATGACATGTTTAATATCTGTTATTGCACATTTAACTTTTCTACTCTCTTAAGTTCAAGGACATCATAATGATGGAGCAACTTTTTTCCTGTGCTGTTTTAGCACTATTAAATTGAATAATTTTTCACGTGTAAGTATAGCACTGTCTTTCATATTGTCTCATATTCATTTAATAAAGGTTCAAGCAACATTGCTTTGAGTTTCGTTTTTACCATTTGATCTGTCATACAATTTGAACTGTTTAAAAAGCGATTGCAAACATTTTTCTTTAATAATTTAAAAAGAAAAAGTTAATTAAATACACCATCTGAAATCTGAATAACATATTTAAAAGCAATAGACGAACGAGTTTTCAGAAATGCAGCAAACACACTGATTGTAAACAGGCCATAACAGATTCAAAACTGATTAAAACCAGCTATAACATGTTCATGTTGTCTTTAATATTTTGACAATCCGGCAATAGTTATTGTATAAAATAACTAATAAAAATTTATAGGAAACCTAATAATTTTATATAATTTAGCATTCAATTAATTATTTCATGAAATATCTATTTATGTTTTGTTTATTTTATGAAATAACGGATTCCACGCTTTATGGATAATATAAATATTTAAATTGGTACTTATTGTTTCGGTAAAAGTTATAATAAATAAATGAAGTTAAATGAATAATTCCTAATTTGAGTAGAAGTTTAAAATAACTAAATGAAGCAGAGTGTTTTTATGACTTTTGTAATGCACTCCGAATAATTTTCTTAGACACTTTCTCTAGAACATTAATTAATTCTCCTTTGCATTTATATGAAAAGTTACATTCTTTAAATTTTGGCTTTAAACTAATAAATAAAAACTTCACAAAATTCTCAAATTATAAAATGATAGAAATAAAAGGAATTGAAATGATACATAAGATAAATCAATGATAGATATAACTAAATGTTATTAAAAAATTCTGGTTGTAAATTAAAAATTGTTAAATTTCTTTCTTTTAGATAGTTAGTTATAAACATCAAAGTAGTTTATATTAAATAAATTTTTAAAAAATAAATAAATATTAAAATTATACTCCCAAATAGCTAAACATTTTACTACATTAAAAATGGAGAAAATTATTTTTACATTTATAATAATAATTATATTTGAGTTATAATTATAAACATTTCTTTTTAAGTATTATAATATTTAGTGTCAGGAATGCTAATCTGCCACCAGTTACTTTAATTTTCATAATATATATATATATATATATATATATATATATAATTTATACGTTCATGGTATTTCGTTACTATGCTGCTTAAATACATAGTGGTATACCAAAATTAAGTTACTCAACACCATCCATCTCGTGTTACCATATTTTCCAAGAAATTCTGTTAGGTACATTTGAGCTTCTTTTTCTACCAACACGGCGAAGCACTTAATCTTATTCCGTCTATAAAGTCACCAGGCGAGCTAGATTGTTTC
The DNA here is from genome assembly GCA_021605075.1 of Caerostris darwini. Classification (NCBI taxonomy): domain Eukaryota; kingdom Metazoa; phylum Arthropoda; class Arachnida; order Araneae; family Araneidae; genus Caerostris; species Caerostris darwini. Next base: position 169,612 of record BPLQ01011204.1, on the reverse strand, counting down.
CTCTAAGATCCTCTTCTTCCCGCCAAATAGCCATCGACCGGCCCTCCCTGGCGCCTCCCAGTCGCGGACACGCATAAAAGAGAAGCAGATAGATACTTGGTGGCGAAAATCTTCCAGTATCCAGTACCAACCACCCCAACCACCCACACCCCTTATGTGACTAATTTGAAGTGGGAATGAAAACCCTAGTTTCGGACCTCAACCATTAAAACTCTTTATCGAGTCCCACCAGTTCTCTTTGGACAGAAGAACTCTTTTATTCCTGGAGAGTCCGTGCCATGCAGCCACCAGATAACGGAGTTTTGAGATGCTGGGCAAATATTTATTTTGCGGAGTTCGTCTTGAGTTTGTGGGAGGGTTGATGTTTTCCGCTGTTAATCACTGTCCATCTGCTGTGTCGTCCTCGAGTCACTTTGAGAGGCGTTGTTGATGATGGAGAGACGTTCTGTGGAGTTCTCTACTCTAAGTTTTTAAAGAGTGAAGCAATGATAAAAGTGTCGTTACTTTATCTTAATGAAGCATTTGCCTTGAATCCTTGAATTTTCATTGCTTTGATTAAGATTTAAATTTGTGCTTAACATCTTTCTGAATCTTCTAATCGTCAAATATATAATTTTTAATTCAAATATAATTTTTAATCAATAATTTTCAAATATATCTATCTATTCTATTATTTTTCCTAGTTTAAAATAAATGTATATAAATTGAATGTTGAAGCAATAATAAGTTGAATAATGAAGTAATGTTGAGTAATAATAAGTTGAATAAATGAAGTAATGTTGAAGTAGTTGAATGTTGAAGTAATTGAATGTTGAAGTAATAATAAGTTAAATAAATTGAAGAGTTGTTGATGAAGTTCTGTGCAGTATTCTTCAAGTTTTTAAAGAACACAGCAAAGATAAAAGTTTTCGTTACTTTATCTTAATGAAGCATTTTTCTTTGAATTTTTATTGCTTTGATTAAGAATAAAATTTGTGCTTGCCTCTTCTTGAATCATTTAATGTACCTTTAATCGTTACATATACTTTTATCTTTTTGAAAATCATATTTCAGAAACAATTTAGTTATTTTATTTTGTTTGTTCTATTTTATTATTTTTCCTAGTTTATAATAAATGTATATAAATTGAATGTTGAAGAAATAATAAGTTGAATAAATTGAAGAGTTGTTGATGAAGGGAACTTTGCAGTTCTCTTCAAGTTTTTAAAGAGTACAGCAAAGATAAAAGTTTCCGTTACTTTTTCTTAATAAAGCATTTGACTTGAATCTTCACTGTTTTGCGTAAGATTTAAATTTTTGCTTGAAACCTTTCTGAATCTTTTAATCGTCAAATATATCTTCATCTTTCTGAAAGTCATATTTCACCAACAATTTGGTTAGTTTATTGTGTTCCTTCTAACAATCAACTCTATTATATTATATTTTCTAGTATAAAATAAATGTTTATAAATATTGAATTTAAGCAATATTTTTAGATAAAAAAGGTTTTTTTTTTTTTGGTAATTTTTTAGTTTAGAATCAAATAGATTTTATTCTCATTTAAAAAAATATATGCTTTTCTTTTTTTTTATTTTCTAAAATATATTTAATAAAATATTTTATATCTATGTTAAAAAATTAAGAGTTATTTCTATTTAGTATATTCATAAAAACTATTGAAAAATATATACACTTTTTTTTTTATTTTAATTGATTTATGCTACATTAAAAAATGGCATTTGCAAATTGGAGTTCTCTTCATGTTTTTAAAGAGTACAGTAAAGATAAAAGTTTTCATTACTTTATCTTAATGAAGCATCTGCCTTGAATTTTCACTGCTTTGATTAGATTTAAATTTGTGCTTAACATCTTCCTGAATCTTTTAATCGTCAAATATATCTTCCTCTTTCTGAAAGTCATATTTCACAAACAATTTGGTTAGTTGATCGTGTTTTTTTTAATAATCAACTCTATTTTATTATTTTTCCCAGTTTAAAATAAATGTATATAAATTGAATGTTGAAGTAATAGTAAGTTGAATAAATTGAAGAGTTGTTGAGGAAGGGAACTTCTGTGGAGTCCTCTTCAAGTTTTTGAAGAACAAGGCAAAGATAAAAGTTTCGTTACTTTAGCTTAATGAAGCATTTGCCTCAAATTTTTATCTTTTTGATTAAGATTTAAATTTGTGCTTAACATATATTTGAATCTTTTAATGTATCTTTAATCGTACAAATATACTTTTATTTTTCTGAAAGTCATATTTCAGAAACAATTTAGTTATTTTATTGTGTGTTTCACGTCAATCAACTCTATTTTATTATTTTTTTTTAGTTTAAAATAATATTTAAAAAATTAAATTTAAGTAATATTTTTAGTTAAAAAAAGTGTTCTTATTTTGTGTCTCTGCAGTTTTGAATCATATAGTTTTAATTCTCAAAAAAATTTGCTTTTCCTTTTTTTTTCTATAATATATTTAATAAAATATATCATATCTATGTTAGAAAATTATGAGCAATTTCTATTTAGTAAATTCATAAAAAATACTGAAATATATATATACATATATATTTAATTTAATTGATTTATGTTACATTAAAAAAGGACATATACGTATTACACAAACAAGAATTATAAAAAATTGCAACATTTTATTTTGCTTGGCGGAAATTCTAAACAATAATGTTATGCATTTGTAAATAAGTAAGATGGGAGACGTGAATTACCGTCCTTTATTTGTCAACTGTGGGCGATGGAGGACAGAAATTCATGTCATTTGTAGAGATGCTAAACACTACGGAATATACCTGAACACATTTTGTAAACAGTATATTTTTAAATATTTTTTTGAAAGGATAACTACTTCATATGTTAAATTAAAATTTTCTATATTGTAAGGCAAAAATTACTGTTTAAATATTTACAAAAAATAAGTTTAAGCTATATATTTGTAATGCCTACAGTCTTCAATGTGTTAATTAAGAATTGATATTCTACACCAACATAGAAAAATAATTTAAAAAAATTTTTTTTAGGCTAAAAAGGAAAGAATGAATGAGTTATCATGTGTGGATAAAGTTGAATCCTTTTTCTTTTTCCACAATTTAAAGTTAAATAAATTGAATAAATAAAAATTTCAAGCAATATATAAAGTTAGACGTAAGTTTTGGAAATACTTTTTCTTACAACAAAGAAGCCATTTTTTTAATAAAAAATTTCAAATCTATCCTATCTTTTAAAACTCCTTTTTTCCACTTTTTTGCAATCAAAAATTCTTGAAATGAAAGCAATAGATAAAATATATGTTTATTTAATATTGGGTCAATAACCTTTTTTTTTTCAGTATTTATAGAGTTTATGTAATAATTACTTAATAGATCGTGTCTACTTTTATTCTGATAAAAAATTTAACTGAACATACATTCGAAGTAAAATAATAATTTAAAAATCTATTTTATGAATTTTTAATGAGAAATTAATGCACCAATTTGTTGACATTAGTTTTTTAACAAAGGAAAGTAAATTAATCTGTTAATTTAGCTGTGAAATATAATTTTATCATTAAAAATATATATCTATAGTTGTATAAATCAATAAACTAATTTCAGAAAAGTTATAAAAAAGTAAAAGGTATTGAGAAGAAAAATAGTTTTTCTGTGATTTAAATTTTTACTATTTTTCTCTATCTAAAAAATTCTCTCGTTTAATAAACCGTAATCTTTTCTTGAATCACTAAATAAATAATTATATCAAAAATATATTTTAATTTTTTATTGAAATAATGGTTTCGAATAAAAATAATTGCTGTTTTCCTTTATTTGTTTTGTTGAAAATAATATGAACAAATAAGTTTATTTATTTAAACATATTAATTGGTTAGGTTGTTAAAATTAAAAAATATATTTTTATTATTGTATAAAAAATTTCTAGACTCCTTTCAATTTGCATAAACATGCTACAATTCTTTTAATTATTTTTTAAAAGGCAGCATAAAACTACATAAGCTATTCAGCTCCAGAATATTAAATTTTAACAATAAACTAATAAATAACAATAATTTTTCATTTAAGGAAAATAAGTTTGTAAATACCGCAAACAATCGTTTTTATTAAAACACATTAGTTTATCCGAGGATGTATAAACATTTATTTTCTATTTTTAGCTATTTTCTGAGTATAATGCATCTCTTCATACAAAAAGTTTTAGTGATTTGAAAGAAAAATTTATAATTTAATAATCAAATTGATGTTCTTTATTTAATTCATTGCAATGAAAATATTGTTACAATGATAAACATTTTGATACTACAAATAAAAATATCACAGACAATAAAAAAAGAAAAAAGAAATCATTATTATTTTCATTTTTATATAATTCTAGACATGATAGATAAATTTAAGAAATCCCAATTGATTTAAGAAAAACACTTTTTATTTATACTTTGGATAAACAATTATAACAAACTTTGATTTTTCCATTGAAATATCTATAATTGCAAAAAATAATTTGTTTTTAAATTCTATTTTTACAATTGCATTTCAGAAATATGTGCAAATATTCTCATTTAGAAAAAAATATTATTTTATTCAATTAAAAACCAATAAAAATTTTCAAACAATATTTTATGTATTTTAAAACACCTCCAGATATTTTGTTATAATTTTGCTAAAAAACGAAATCTGCATAAGTATATTATAAATTGAACAATAGATTGTTTTATGAGTCTATTGTAAAATTTATGATTCGAGAAAAAGTCGAATTTCATTCTTAGACTTGTCTGTAATTTCCAAAAAAATGTTAGATTAATCATTCTCCTAGTTAAATTAAGCTTTCGTTGAAAGTTTGTTGAAGTAATAATTAGTAATTTTGCATACTTTTTATTAATTTTAGAAAGTAACAAAAGAGGAAAAACCTTCAAATTCCTTTTATGCATTTTCTTCCAAATTACTAAACGAAAATTAAATAATTAACGAAAAATTTATTTTTATATAATATTTCATATTCTTTTATTTCACTTTGTTTCTAGTCTTAAGAAAACGTTACTTCATCAAAAATAGTTAAGATATAACTGTGGACCATAAATGATTCAAGTTTAATTATTACTTAGTTGGAGGACTTTTAGCTTTTTCACCGTCGAAGGAAATCGTTAAAATCTGAAAATACTTAGCTTTATTGAAACTTGATTTGCATAGTAGGTTATAAAAGAAATTTCTTAAATTAGATTTATTTAAAAAATATATATTTTTTTAAATTCTATTGTCGTATTTGTGTTAGATAAAATACTTTCATAAAACATCTATTAAGCTTATAAATCTTTCATAACAATTATCTCAAACTACGATAAACTATTAAATTATTTTTCGAAAGCAATTTAAAGGTATTTGTTTCAGAAATAATTTTTGATTGTCGATTATAAGTTACCAATATCTTAAAGGGAGTTATATAGTTAGTATAATAATTTTTTTTTTTTTTTTTAATTTTAATGATACATTTATTTAATTCGCTAATTTTCAAATATAATATTTATTTTCATAGTATTTATTATTAACTCAAAAGTCATTTAGATGTCTTAATTTAAAATTTATTTATATTATTGGAAGGTATTGAAACATTAAAATAAAAATTTAATAGTTATAAATATATTATTTACAAATAATGCAGGAAAAAAAAAGATATCCTCATAAATAAAATCTGCTGTATCTCTTCAATGTTGAAGAGGTTAATTATTTTGAAAGTTTTAAGTACCTTTTGGATCATTTATCGTCTCTAAAAATGTGAAAAATATCGTAAGGCAATAAAAAATAGCAAAAGCCCCTTTAAAATATATCCATCAAAGAATCAAAATTTTCTGTCATTTTATAATATTTATTTTCTGGTTATTTTCTTTATTATCTAATAATTTCTTAGGAAATTAGAAATAATTATGTATTAAAGAAAAAAATATATACTGTAAAAAAGTAATTGTGAAGATTAAACGAAAGATTGTGGATAAACTTTCTTTCACAAATTTGTCCACATTTTGACGTGATCTGTCAGTTAGTCATTAGTTGGTTCAAACTTTATATATCAAGAAAGAAAACCAATAATGAAAAAAATATGGAGAGTTTCTCAAAGATAATAATCTTTTACAAGATTTGATATAAAAAAATTTTGTATTCTAGTTGCTTTATAATGATAAATATTAATGGTAAAGACTATGATAAATTTTGGATGCATTCTTATAAGCAACCAACGAAAAAATACATTGAAACTTAAAACTTTTCTTACAAATAATAAAAAAATTTAATAATTTCAGTTTCAGCTAACCAAATTATATATTTAATTAATATGAAAGATAAAATCTCAAAATATTTAAGAGATAATACGATTTTTTTCGATATGACATTACGTTGCATCTTATCTCGTTAATTCAATCTTTTTGAAAAAATTACACTTCTTAGTAAATAGTAAAAAATTATGATAAGCCTAATTTGAAAATCCTTTAAAAGTATTGACTTGTCAAGGTATTTTCTTTGTTTTAGTATTTAAAAGGAGTTTTTGTTTATTTAATTTATTAACTAAAATAAAAAATAGCACAAAACTTTTAAATGAGTCATTTTTATGTAATTATAAATAAAATGCTGTTGGAAATTTATGGCATCTTATTATGCATAGTTTAATCTCTTTTCATCAATAAATGATGAAATTCTTTAAAACATTCACATAAAAACAAGCATGTATTCATTCTGCAATTTTGTATCAAAAATGATAAAAATACACATAAAACTCAGCATGAAAAGTTTTTACTTTTTAATTCTAAATAACTTTTCACTAGTATGATTATCATTTAAATTATATAAAACAAAACATATAATATTTGTTTAAATGATATAGTCTGAAGGATAATGAATGAAATAAATTTTAAACAACTCATTTGAGATAATTATCGGGGCAATTTCAACTAGTTGACAATTTTGTACAAAACATTTTAGGTATAAAAATAAAATATAGGTATATGTTAGTATAGATAAAATAATTAAAAGAACGGATAGATAAATTTTTTTCTTTTTTAAATTTTTTATATAAATGAGCAATTTTCTACTTAGATATACTATAGTATCCATTGTTAAAATATTCAAAAAAAAAATTTTATTTTTAAGTTTTTTTAAGAATGTTTTTTTTTAATTTTAAATTATATGTGTATACATTACATTTTACCCTAATTATCGATATTTAAAATGTATAACCTTATAATACATGTATATGTTTTAGAATCAGTATTTATTAATTTGAAAAAAATTGTAGTAAAACATATCGAAAGGTTAAATTTCCCTCGAAATTTAATTTATCTTTCAGAAAATATTTTTTAAAAGAAATTAACTTTCAATCCAATTAAAAAAAGGAATACACAAATTTTTCAGGAAGAACTTTTAAAATATAAAATGCAAAAATTGGAGAAATATTTTTTTTTTAATTAAAGTTAAAAAAGAATTTATTACTCTTTTTTAATATTTTATCAATTAATATCTTAAGAAAAAAATATCGCAACTTTTTTCATCAAAATTTGAGGAAAACTATAAATACATGTACTAAAATTATTTCTTAACAGATCAGTATTTTATTTAAACACTTTTGTAGGCTTAACCTTTTTTGTAATTGCTCCTGGTGCAAATCTTCATCCGTCTATATTTTGACTTATATTATTTTATTATGCTGTCTTTTGTATGCATATTAAGTACAAAAAATATGCATTTCTAATACTTGCACATAACATTTTTAAGGATCCCTATTTATATTAACTCTGTAGACCGCCAGAGAAAAGGACGATTACTACAAATGTAGCCACGTCCCATGTAACATGGTTTTTCAACATGGAAATGGCATTTGTAATCTTTTAAATCTATCATGGTTAATGATTCTGTGATAAATTTTCGCATATTTAATTTGTGATTTAAAATAGTCTTAGCATGCTACTTGGTGAGTTATTATAAGATCTAATGCAGCATATCGAATTGGCTTTCAGAGAGCTCTCATAAATATTTGATTAATTGAGAGAATTGAACATTTTTAAGAATATTTTCCCTGCAAAAAATGTTTTTGAAACATCTCTTTTAAGCCATGCATGTTACTATTTTGCGTACATTTTAAATATCATTTTGAACAGATCAGGATTTTTTCAATTCAAAACTTAAATTAGATTTTTTCTATATATTCCGTTTATTAAAATACTTAAAATCATCTTTTAAAAATGTTACATTACCCTAATGGAACTGTATTATTTGTTAGATAGTTCCACCAACATTGTTGATTTATACTTTTATACAGGTTCTTGCTAGATTGAAACAGCATAAAAAACCTCATTATATCAAATTTTTACAAGATACCTATTACGTTCCTAACTTGCAATCATTTATTGTCAAAGTATAAGAATAGTTTTAAACATATGTAATAAATAGTTAAACATGTGTACTGTAGACAAATACGTAGTCTTTATTTATTTGAAATTTACTTTTGAATACTGTTATCAATTTTAGAGATTTTTCAAAATATCGAATTTTTGTATCAAGATTTTTCAAAAACTCTATATTCTATTTCTCTTAAATACACAATTTATTAAAAAACATTTACAAGGATCTATAATAAAATTACATTACCCTATAAGAAATTACACTATTTATTAGATAGCTCCATCATTTTCGTTGATTAATATCTTTTATGCGCGTGCTTGTTTGATTGATACAACGTAAACGAACCTCAATGTATCGATTTTTCACCCGTTGCCTATTACAATCGTAATTGACAATCGTTTATCTTCATCGTTGGGGAATCGTTTTGAACATGTGTAATCGATATAACGTAGACAAATGCGAGGGGCTTCATTCATCTGTCACGTGAGATTTACCTTTGGGGACTGCAAACATTAATTTTCATATTGCAGTAATTGAAATTTCCTGTATAAAGATTACTGGAGAGACCATTTACGGGGAAGACAATGTCCACAAAATGTTCAAAAATATATGTATCCACATGTTGCAATGAAATATCATTAAGACAGCATAAATATTAATACACAAATATTGAGGTTTGTTAAATAAAGTATTAATAATCGTTTCCCAAAATGCAATTACTTCAAGACATGTAGTTTGTTAAAAATGATGTCGAGATGTCATATAAAAATTAATTTAGAAAGATTTAGTTACGTATATGAATAATTGCTTTCTATATTAAAGTTACATAATCAAGTAAATTTATGATAATAGTTTGCTTAGTAAAACGTAATTATTAATAAGGAGTTTTTTAAAAAATATTAATTTTTTTTTATTTCAAAAACTAAGTCAAACATTTAATACAGTAAATTCCTAAATTTGCTACTGTTAAATATGATAATGCATTTATAATATATACTCAAACTTTTAAATGTTTTTGAAATTGATAGATTTATTATTATAGGAAAATTGATTGAATGTTATTTAACATGGAGGTTTTTTTGTTTTTTTTGTTTATGTGAAATGTTTTGTTAGTTTTAATTAAATTTTAAATAAAGAAACTCCAAAGCAAATTTTTCAATGTTTTTTATAAACATATGGGAGTGACTGAAATTAATAGATTTATTATTATAAGAAATTAATAGAACCATTTGTTATTTAACATTGAGTTTTTTATAGTATGTGAAAAATTTTGTTCGTTTTAGTTAAATTTTAATCATTAAAAACCCTAAGCACACTTCGATGTAAGTTACACATATTGGGAGTAACGTTACATTGATTTTTTATAAAATATAAATTCAAAACAATACTATCATTTTTATAAACATATTTATTATGAATTCATTTGCATTCCCGTTTTTCTATATTATTTCATTCCCAGAAATTGATTCTCTGAAAATTAATTTTAAAATTATAGCTTCAAAATTAATAAAAACATTTAATATTTCAATATTATTCATTTTGAACATATAATAAGGAAGTAATCTTTTCAGTATGAAAAAGAGATTTAATTAAAGTAAAATAATATGGTTTGTGTAAATTTCAAATAACTCTTCCGTGTTATTAAATCACAGGAATAAATATAATATGTACCAAATCGAGTCTTATGAAATTAAATCAAATTCAGAAAACAGAAATGTATTTCTTAAACAAAAATAAAAACAGACAATGCAATCGGAAATTAATTTTTAATGTTTATTTTTATCCAAGCTTACATACAAATCTTTTTTTTCCAACCAAATTTCTTCGTTCTGGATTTCTATTATTATTTAGATTACTTTTGAAACAAAGCCTGCAATTAAAATTACTTCAACGATCGACATCAGTGTAATCTTCCAAAGACATAAAATATTTATACACTCACTACGAAGCAACATGTGTTGATGTCAGGGAGCAACGAATTAAAGACTTTGGGAACAAGAAAAAAAAATCTTGATGAAACATTTTTCACTAAAACCAAAAGAGAGCATACTGTGAATTACCTCCAAATTAATTAAACTTCTTCTCTCTTGTATCAATAAATATTTACCCATAAAACCTTGAAATTGAAATATTATACCCTAACCATCCCTCCACCACCACCACCACCCCAACAAGATGCATTTGAATTACCACAATTCTGATTGAAAACGGCAATTTAAAAGGAGAAGGAGGAAAACATATTGGGGGAGGGGGTGTTCTTCAGCACCATCCCTCTCCCCCCTTCACGGTATCGAAAAATAAAATCACTTTCATTTCCAGTTAAGGAGAAAATTCTTGCACATGCCGAACGGAGTTCTTTTGTGAAATTATAGCTCTCGAAACCTCCCTCTTTACATCGCCCCTGAAGCAGTCATTTCAATTTAGAATTCAGATTTCAATTATTTTCTTCAATTACAAGCCGAGTGAAATCTTTCTCTCTCTCTTGGTTTCCAACTGATTCCAGTATCTCTTACACACTGGGTTATAGAACCCACTCGAGTTTTACTTACTCAATTAATTTCGAATTCGTTCTGCACCCCCCTCCCATCCTCTTAACCTCCCCCGCCCCGCCCCCTCTCCCCCAGCCTTCTTTTTCAATGGCCCTTAAGGCGAAGAAAAAGCAAGATGTACAACGAATATAATTGGCTTATTTATGGCAGAGTCCAGTGTCTTGTTATGTAAGGAGGGGTGGGTGAGTAACGAAGCTATTGGTTTGATCAGAATTGTTGTAATTGAGTGATATTTGTTTTTATGGCCATTTTGTTGTATTAAAAACTTAATGAGCCGTTTTATTTTGTTGATTTTATTGTATGACTCAAGTGCATTGATTTGAGAGCGATTCAAATGGCACTTATGTAAAAATTGATTTGTGGATACATGTTTCGTTGTAAAGTGACATTTTAAAATTTTATAACACAGTCAAGTGATGTAAGTAAGAGGTGGAATTTGTTAATTTAATTATCACGTGTAATGTTTTATCAATTTTATCAATGACACCAAAAAACGCCTTTTATAACTAGATTTTAATTACATTTCCAAAAAGTATTTTTGATTAGTTATAGTTTCTATTTACTTCTTTTGAAAAATATATATTTTTCTCTAAAATCAATAACAGTCATAAATAATTTTCATGTTATTGAAGTATCTTCAATTGTTATCAAATCAATGGTTTATTTAAAATATCAGATACACTTGAAAGTTTCTGATAGCATGTTACAAAGACTTTGATTGATATTCCCCTTACACTTTTGAATTATATTCTGTTCAATAAATTTTTCTTAAAACTTATATAACCATTAGGTAAATGGAACATATTTTTATCTTAACTACTATTCAACGATTAACATTTTCCTTCTTGGATGGAATATCTCAGGAGCTTTGGCTCCATTTCCAAGAGTTAATATGTATAAAAAATTACCTTTGCTTATACTAACATTACCTTAGATTTAATTGCATGTTAGTAAAAGCAAACATTTTTTTCTATATATATTTGAAATAATGTAATGGATCAATATAATAAGGGAATAATGAACTATACTTTTAGACTTTGTACAGCAATAAATAGCATATCTTCAATAAATAGCATCATATTTTTGTTATATGTCTGTTTCCCTCAGTTATACATTCTAATTTTTATTATCAACTCGAGCAGAATGTCTAGTCCAAACTCTTACTCTGCACAGACTTTACACTACCCCCCCATCTTATCCCTGTACCCAGGGCTATGTAGCCCCTTATCATTTAAAAAGTTGAATGTGACAAAATAATAATAATAATAAAGAAAACTTACTATCTCAGAAATGCATGAGTACAATGAATTATAATACAGAAAATAAAAACAATACACCATGTTAACATTAATTAAGTAACTAACATAAGCATATGTGAAACGACAAGTAAATAAGGCATAAGTAATAAACAGAATGATAAACCTGTTGAAATAAAAGTATGCCATGAGATACAAAATATTATGACGACATTCATTCTATAAAGAATGAAACACTTTAATTGGGATTAAATGGGTGCAGATAATTCCATTTGTATTTCAGGAGTAATGGCGTTTTTTATGATTAAATGTAATTTTCTTCTATAAAATTCATTAATTTAATGATTTTTCATCTGAATAATTCTGAATTTCAATTTTATTCCTGTGCAATTGAATAAAAAAAAATGGAAGGGATTTTAAAATGTCATGATCCTGTAAGAGGATAAATAGTTGCACAGTGGAAGGATTCTCCAGTGTCTTCACAGTACTTGAATCTTTTGAGGCATGTTAGTAATGGGCCATGATCACCTGTAAACATCATTTCTTCTCTAGATAGAATTTGCGATTTTTTGAGATTTTCGGAATGAGTTTGAAACTTTTTCGCTGTGTGGCTTTAATTCCAATCTCGTTTTCAATCCTCTAAAAGACAATTATTTGAGTTATTTCTGAGAAGTGAAAATGGATACGGAAGAAAATTTGGATCGCTATCTAGAACATTTGCTTTAGGAAAGCTTCATTACATTGCAAGCATATTCATTGACAAAATATTATGCGTGTGCTTTTATCCAAAGCAATTGGTTAGAGTTTTTGAGATGAGGAATTTTATGATTAAGGATGGAAGATAGACTTCATTGGCTTTCTATCCAAATTGATACTGGAGCATTTAAAGTTTCTGAATACTCCACAGCTTTTTTGATACAGCTTTTTCAGCTTGGAATAAGAATTTTTTGGTTAGTTTTCCCTTCCATTCGTGAAGAAATTTGTCATACTTGAACCAGCAAAATCATCATCATTCTGAGAAAGTGAAATCTCTAAAATCTTCTAAAGTTTTCATATCGAAATTGTTTAAGTTGAACTAGCTACATTAGAATTAAATGTTGTTCTCTGACAGCATGAAATTTTCCTATTTTTATAATAACGCTCAGTGTCCACATGTTTCATTAGTAATCAGTTCCTGATTTATTTGATTTTTTCCAGACTTTTCTAGCCTGCATATACTTGTCAATGTGAAACGACTAAAATCAATTCAAAGAAAAAAATATTTTTTCTTTATTAAAAAAAGCTACTCCAGGAAGAGAACACAGAAAATCGCGCAAAACTATAATTTCGTTAAAAGGATTCATAGATTTTTCACAGAATATTTATTTAAATAAAACAAATTGCCAGTTAATTTTTTTTTAATTACTTACATACAATAAATAACTATTTGAAGTAAAGCATTTTCAAAAATATACGACATAATACATCGTCTTGTTTTCGCAAAGTTATTCCCCACCTATATTTTAAATGCTTTCACCTTTTATAAGCCACTAACAAATAAACTTTTAAAACTATCATTGTTTAAATTAAAATAATATTAAAGTCTAAGTTCGACTTATTCAACCTATATCATCTTGATACATAATAAAAAAATTATTTTTAAAAATTCTTAAAATAAATTGTTATATCTTAAAACAACTGATATTATGACTTTAAAATATACTGATTTTGACGAACTATATGTGAAGTTACCCTTTTTTTATTAATAAAATTACATAAAATTATTGAAAATATATTTTATGAAAAATCATAAGATTTAAAAAATTATTTTTTTTATTACTTTTTATTGTGTTTGAATATAACGTTATAAAAATAATTTTTGATTAACCACTGCTTACAATTTATATTATTGCCAAAATAAAAGATATAACAATAATTCCAAAGATTAAGAATTCAATTAAATCAGAAAGAAATTGATCTTCTACTTATTTATATTTTTTTTAAAAAGTATAGTGTAAGTATAGTGTATAGATAAAATAACATAGTCCTATTTAATATTCTTGGCAATAATATAGTTGTAAAGTAATCTGTATTCTAAAAAAGAATTACTTTGCTTAAAATGATAGTCGTTAAACACTAAAAATTTCTTTTTAAAATCATCAACTTTATTCCGAAACACCAAGAAACAAAATCAAAAACATTTCCTGATCATTTCATTTATTTATATCTCTGACACAAAAATAAACAAGGATTGGTGTGAAATATTTGAAACATTAATGCACCTGTACCAATACTAAAAACTCAAGTCAAAATTTCCTTTCAGTAAGTCTACATCCTCCTCCTTTTTATATAGATATTTTTTTTCTTCAATTTGAACAGAAGAAATATAAAATAAATAAATAAATATGATAATATTATTATTAAATTTTGATTAATTATGTAATTCCAATTGTTATCATATTATAATTGTTATAGATGAAATTGATAGCAATAATTCCAAAGATTGACTGGATTTCAATTAAACAAAAAAGGAAGTTATGTTCTAATTATTTAACCATTTAAAAAAACAGTGAATTGTAATTATTTTTATTTGATAAACTAATATAATCCTATTTAATATTCTTCGCAATAATATAGTTGGAAAGCCATTTGAACTCTAACAAGTAATTAATATAAAAAAAAAAAATTTTAAACCAATTTCTACTTTTTTTTACTATATTGCAGAAAAGTCCTTTACAAATCAAGTTAAAATTTTCCTCTTGCATCTGGTACCATCTATTATTAGATTCATGCAACTTAAATCTAAAAAAAACTAAAACTAATTAATTAAATTTAGTTAATGAATTAATATTTGAAAAAAACTATATTAGCATCAAGTGTCATCCACTACAAGTTCAAAAAAATGTATTTGAACTTGAGTATATGAATAAAATGTATTTTATTAACGATTGAAAATTTGAACAAGATATATATAGGGAGAGCGTGAACTAATAGTAGGAATTGAAAAAAGAATTACATAGCTCAAAATGATAGTTGTTAAACACTTTAAATTTCTTTTTAAAATCATCAACTTTAATCCAACACCAAAAAAGGAAAAAACCAAAAACATTTCCTGATCCTTTAATTTATTTATATCTCTGATACAAATCAAATAAATAAGAATGGGTGTGAAATATTTGAAACATTAATGCACCTGTACCAATACCACGAAAACTCAAGTCAAAATTTCCTTTCAGTAAGTCTACATCCTCCTCCTTTTTATATATAGATATTTTTTTGTCTTCAATTTGAACAGAAGAAAAAAAAAATAAATATGATAATAATATTATTAAATTTTGATTAATTATGTAATTCCAATTGTCATCACATTATAATATCACATTATATTGTTATAACTGAAATTGATAGCAATAATTTCAAAGATTGACTGAGATTTCAATTAAACCAAAAAGCAAATTATGTTCTAATTATTTATCATTTAAAAAAACACCTTAAATTGTAATTAATTGTATTTGATAAAATAATATAATCCTATTTTCTATTCTTTGCAATAATATCGTCGTAAAGCAATTTGAACTCTAAACACAACAACAGCAAAAACTGTATTTTTAGCAGCTATAATTTTGATAGCTGTTAAACACTTAAAATTTCTTTTTAAAGTCATCAATTTTTTTTTCCAAATACATCAAGACCAAGAAAAAGAAATCAAAAAACATTTCCTGATCATTTCATTTATTTATATCTCTGATACAAATCAAATAAAAAAGGATGGGTGTGAAATATTTGAAACATTAATGCACCTGTACCAATACCATGAAAACTCAAGTCAAAATTTCCTTTCAGTAAGTCTACATCATCCTCCTTTTTATATATTGATTTTTTTTTTTCTTCTTCAATTTGAACAGAAGAAATATAAAATAAAATAATAATAAAAATCTCTCCTAACAAAATCAACCGTTTCTCCAACCCCCTTTCCATCAAGGCGGTGAAGCTACAGTGAGTGAAATTTTATCTTCTCTTTTTCTTCGCAATTTGCAAAAGATAAAGACAAAAGCAGAAAAAAAAAAAAAAAAAAAAAACATGAGATTCGGCAAATCAAACGGTGAGAGTAAAAAAAAAAAAACTATAGAAAAAAAATCAGAAACTAAAGACAAAGAAAAAGAAACCGTAAATGGAAAAAAGATCATCTTACAGGCTCCAATAACGTTTTGTTTTTTTTATATATATATTTTATTCTTTTATTTTTCTTGTTCTTTTTTCTTTTCTTTTTTTTTTAAATAATCGATAGAGCTCAGAGCATAAGTCACAGCAAAAAGAAAGGTAACGGACGATTTCGAATGTAATTGATGATTTACCTGTCTCTCATTTTAAATATCAGTGTCAAGTATGACAAGATTTGAAATAAAATACTTCTAATTTTTTTAAAAAATAATTCCTTTTAATTTAAAATTCTAATTAAAAATGAAAAATAATAAGCAATAGAAGAAAGAATGTAATGTTAAAAAATATATTACATTTTGGTTTCTGGTTGCATTACTACTGGATTTCAAAAGAAGTTAATTTAAAATTTTAGATTGAATTCTATTGTTAATAATATATATTTCTCTAAAACGAGTTTTTGAATAAAACTATTTGGAACTGAATTGAAGAGCACCTAAATTTTTTGAGAAAAACTCATTAAATTTTTCAATTGCTTTTTCCTTTCAAAATAAGTTAGAATTATATAAAAATTGAGGGTTTTATTTTTATATTTTCTTTTTAAATTTCTCTTTGAAAACTTTTAATGCATAAATAATGGTTCTATACTTATGAAATGTATGTTAATGAAATACAATTATATCATTTTATTGATTACTTTAATTAAAATGATACTACATGAAAAAAAATTATTTTCACAATTTTGCTAATTAATTATATGAATGTATCGATAAGTTTATAAAAATTTAAAAATTGTTTTTACAAAATAATAAACGCAGCTTATATATAAGGGATAATAAACGAATTTTAAAAATACAAGTTCTAACACTTTTAAATTCACAAACACTAATAATTTACATCTCATGATTTTTGCATTTTAAAATAGATTATATGATATATTTATCATCTGTTTTTATAACATTAATGTTTATATATTTTAAATATATTTAACAAGTACAATTGAATTTTAGTTGATTCTTTTAACAGAAATTTTGTTTTTCTCTTAATTTTAATAAATTTTATTTTGATGGTTTTAGACATGATAATTGGAAAAGATATAAAATCTAATAGAGCTATATTCAATGATAATTATGACATAAAACAACCGTTACAACATTTTTATATTTATTACAGTTATTTAAAATGATGCAGTTACAGTTACAAAACGTTATAGTAAGTGTTACAGTTATTTAAAATGTTTTATAAAACAAATATAATAAAATTGCAATTATTAAATATATCTAAACGGCCGTACCATGCTGAATATACCGGTTCTCGTTAGATCACCGAAGTTAAGCATCATTGGGCGCGGTCAGTACTTGGGTGGGTGACCACCTGGGAACACTGCGTGCCATTGGCAAATTTGGGACCTGAATGGCCGAGTGTCTAGCGCTCTGGCGCTCGGTGCCACAGGTTTCGGGTTCGAATCCCGGCGGTGCCATGGATGTTTGTAGTGGTTCGGAATCCACTTTAAGCCGTAGGTCCCGGTCTTCTATGACTGTAAGAGCGTCACGGAGCAAAAGTCAGGCTTCTACCTACGGGTGCTCCATCACAACAGAAGCTGCTTCCTTCCCCTTCAATCATGAGTCCATATGGGCTCGTGGGCTTGGCCAGCCAAGTGGGATAAGAAACAACAAACAACAACAAACAAACATAATTTCTTATATATATCTTCCAAATATATTACAATATGCTTTAAACTTTAAATTTATTTAATTCTTTTTCTAATCTATTTGACAAAATTAATTAAAAAAAGATAGATATTTGTGGTTGAAATTATTTTTATCAATTGTCGCTAAAGCAAATTTCTTTAAACTTATATTCAAGTATAAAGTATAATCTTTAAAATATCTAATAACGTTTTTTTTTTATATTTTATTCTTTTATTTTCTTGTTCTTTTTTTTAAATAATCGATAGAGCTCAGAGCATAAGTCACAGCAAAAAGAAAGGTAACGGACGATTTTGAATGTAATTGATGATTTACCTGTCTCTCATTTTAAATATCAGTGTCAAGTATGACAAGATTTGAAATAAAATATTATACTTCTAATTTTTTAAAAAATAATTCCTTTTAATTTAAAATTTTAATTAAAAAGTGAAAAATAATAAGCAATAGAAGAGGAATGTTAATGTTAAAAAATATATTACATTTTGGTTTCTGGTTGCATTACTACTGGATTTCAAAAGAAGTTAATTTAAAATTTTAGATTGAATTCTATTGTTAATAATATATATTTCTCTAAAACGAGTTTTTGAATAAAACTATTTGGAACTGAATTGAAGAGCACCTAAATTTTTGAAGAAAAACTCATTAAATTTTGCAAGTGCTTTTTCCTTTCAAAAATAAGTTAGAATTATATAAAAACTGATTTTTTTTTTTAATTTCTCTTAGAAACTTTTAATACATGAATAATGGTTCAATACTTATGAAATGCAGTCTGATGAAATATAATTATATCATTTTCTTGATTACTTTAATTAAAATTATATTCCATGAAAAGTGTGAAAAAATTATTTTCACAATTTCATTAATTAGTTATATGAATGTATATTAACATATCCATAAGATTATAACAAATTAAAAATATTATTACAAAAATTAAACATTGTTGAGATTATAAGTGACATTAAAAAAATTTTAAAAAGATAAATTCATATAAAAGTTTAAAATTCTTAAAAACCTAACAGTGTACTTCTCATGATTTTTGCATTTTAAAATATCTCATATGATTTATTGATCATCTGTTTCTTTATAACGTTGATGTTTATCTACTTTAAATATTTGAAACAATTACAATTGAATTTTAGTTGATTCTTTTGACAGAAGTTTTGTTTTTCTGATAATTCTACTAAATTTTATTTTGATGGTTTTAGGCATGATAATTAAAAAAGTTGTAAAGTTTAATATAACTATATATTAAATGATATTATGACATAAAAGAATCGTATATAATTTAAAATAATTATAAAATAATAATAATTATATAATAAAATAATTTTTCTTTATTATAAGATAAATTTTATTATGTAATTATATGACACGTTTATTTACAATAAAATTAATATGTAACAAAAAATTCACTTTCTTTTATTGTTACATATGGCAGAGGATAACACTTTAGAAAAAATGTAGTATTCTTATAAAAAGTGAATATTTCCATAATAAAAAAATTTATAAAATATTTTGTCTATATATCTTTTAAATTTGTAATCATTAACAATTGTACTCTATCTATCATTTTTCTCCTAAAATACAATTAAAAAAAACAATAGATTTTTAAAATTTAAAGAGCAATAAGTTTAATTTTAAAACAAGGAGAATAGAATGTTAACAGTAAGTTTATTGTAAGTTTACAGTAACAGTAAATTACAGTTACTGTTTTACAGTAAGTTAATTAAATAAAATATTCTATGCAAATACCAAAATCCAGAAATTTAAAGGCACAAGCTGCCTTGCTTTTAGGAATGTGTTTTATTCAATATCCACACATTAAAATGATGGCACATATTGTTGCATAATCACAATAATATTTAAAATTTACATAATCACCTACAAGTAGTTAAAAAAAACCCTTATCACTTATTAGTTAAATTTTAAATTTTGTTTGATGATAGACTTGTTGTTTTTGAAATTATAAGTACATTTTTAAAATCAATAATATTTTTAAAACAGTAATAACATGGTTACAAATTATAAGTAACTATTTAGCATTGTGTTAAATTAATTTAATAAAAATATTTCTTTTAATAAACTTTATAGCCATTAATGTTTTCAAGAACTTTTCTTCCCAGATATATCTTCATTTTTAAGAGAAATGAAATTCTACTTATCAAGAAAAAAAAATTCCAAATAGTTCTATAACTATTTAGAATAATAACGTTCAGATTCTCTTTAGAATACTTCAAAGTTCGGTTTTCACACTGGACACTTTTATTTAAGATCATTCCCCCCTTGAATGACAAATGTATAGCATATTCAGCGTTACCCATGGTGCACAACATTGTGTTTGCTACACTAAACCCATATTTTACTATCGTTACTCGGAACAGATACTTCCAGGTCTACCGTCTAGAGGATATGCATTTCTCTCCCACCTCAAGGCCAAGGGGAAGATTGGCCACTATCCATATCTAGGCTACTATCCATCAGACTAGTTGTGAACTAAAATCAATTAAAATTTAAACTAAAATCCATCATATTTCAAATATATTCAGCATTTTGATTCTAATTCGATAATGAATAATGTTTAAAAATGTTAAAATATGCATCTCCTACCATTTCCAAATATTAAATTTAAAACAATGTCAGGATTAACCTTAGTATAAAATGAACTCTTTGTTTCATGAATATTATAAATAATAAATATGTTTTAAATCTTTGAAATTTTTAGTCTTAAATTCCCATTAATATTCCTAGCCCGTAAATGTAAATATTTACTTAGTAAACTATTAGTTGTTTCTTTTGTACTTTTTTTTTTTTTTTTTTTTTGATTCTTAAATTACTATTAATATAAAATAAATAAAATTGATATTCATCCAAATAAACGTTTTTTGCACTTTAAAACTAATCTTATCTAAAAATGCTAGTATTATTAGAGTTCCTGTAAACTGCAAAGAAATAATATTTTTTTAATCGTTTCGCAACATTTTTTTTACTGCAAATCGTACCAGTTAAAGCAGTGTGGGCGGTAAAAATAATGTAAACAAATTTTTAGAAATAATGTAAACAAATTTTTAGAAATAATGTCAACAATTTAACAATTTCTAATTATCGAATTAAAAGAATACATTGAACCTTAAAATAAATAATAAAATTTATAATCACGTTATAAAATTAACAGGAGCATAAATGTAAGAAAAATATACACTACAGAAAAAAAACGGTTGTAAAAATATCCATGGTATTGTATGTTTTCATAAATATGCGTAAAACAGTTGTTTATCCTTTACATAAAGGATTAGTCAAAGTTTAATCTATGGAATATAGAATAGAAAAAAAATGTAATGTAATGTCCAATAACTAGAATACAGGAATGGAAACTAGGATATTCTAAAATATTAACATATTTTTAAATATCCCGGTTTCTTAACGATCTTTTCTGGTTTTCTTCCCCTCTTTAAAAATACACTATTTACTTTTTATTATTACTTACTTATTTGAGAAAATATCACTTCATTATTTATTTTTGTTTTGCCTTTAACTCGCACAAAGCCAGAAAAATATACATGATAATTCAAAATTTGTTGTCAATTCAATAAATTAAAGGGAATGAATAATTCATGTATTATTAAGTTTCAGCAGTTCGAATTATGTGGAAAAGAGATTCAGTCTATCTCAAAATATAATTCATTACATTTGCAGAAGAATTCAACGAACGAACTTTTCTAAAAGAGATTCCGCGAAAACACGTTTAGGCCTCATGTGATCTTTATGGTCGTAAAAGCAATTTTATCTTCTTTTATTTCGAAAAACGGAAAGAGATCTTTCAATATTCATCCCATTCATAAGCAGAGCCGAGGTACGAGACGCATCAGAAATTCTTTCATTCCGAAATATCTATTTCATTTTCCTGTGTATTGGAACGTAAACCGAAAGGAAACGTGCAATAGAAGATGTATAATTCGCTTTCCCCTTCATTCTGAGGAAATGATTGGTTAATAGCATCAAATACATTTCCTTTTTTCCCTTTCAAGAACCTGGCTTCTCTTGCTTTCAATGCTTTTTGGTTGAAAGTGGAGCTTTTAACAGCGCAAAATGTATTTTTTTTATCCTTTGCTGTATTTTTTTTGGGAGGGGAAAGGTCTTTCAACCTATATTTTCAGGTTATGGAAACATACTTTCATTCAGAAAATACCACATGAAAAATAATTAGTTTCTTAAGATATGTTCTCATTATTCATTCTTAAAATATTAAGCAGACATATTTACATTAAAATTGCAACACAATTTTATAATTTAGCAGCTTGGGGAAAACATTGTATGTTTGATATTTTGGTACTTTATTTGCTTTTGGGGTTTTTTACTGGATTCTCTTTCTTTTCTCTTTTATTTTCGTTAACTGTATTTGGGGAAGGGCGGTGGGTTATAATTTCTATATTTTCAAGTTATAGAAACATACTTTCATTCCCAAATAGCACATGAAAAATAATTATTTTCATAAGAAATATTCATATTATTCATATTTAAAATATCAAGTGGACATATTTAAATTAATAATTTTATAATTTAGTAACTTAAGGAAAACATTGTTTGTTTGTTATTTTGGTACTTGATTTTTGTCTACTGAGATATGTAGATGATTTCCTTTGGTGCCATTGTTATAAAGATTATAAGTTGTTGTTGTTTCTTATCCCACTTGGTAGACATTTAGACCAATCTCACGAATCTGTATGGACTCATGTTTGAAGGGAAAAGGGGAGCGCAAAATGTATTTTTTTTTCCTTCTCTGTATTTTTTTGTGGAGGGGGAAAGGTCTTTAAACCTATATTTTCAGGTTATAGAAACATAACATTCATTCATAAATAGCAGATGAAAAATAATTACTTTCTTAAGATATATTCTCATTATCAATATTTAAAATATCAAGAGGAGATATTTACATTAAAATTGTAACACAATTTGGAATTTTACTATTTAATGACTTGGGAAATCATTGTATGTTTGATATTTTGATACTTTATTTTTTCCTTTTGGGGCTCTATACAGGCTTCTCTTTCTTTTCTCCATTTTTTCCTTCTCCGTATTTTTTTTGGGGGGTGGGGGGGGGGAGAAAGGTCTTTCAACCTATATTTTCAGAATATAGAAACATACTTTTATTCACAAATAACACTAGAAAAATAATTACTTTCTTAAGATATATTCTTACTATTCATATATAAAATATCAAACGGACATATTTAAATTAAAAATGTAACGCGATTTGTAATTTCATAATTTAGTTATTTAGGAGAAACATTGTTTGTTTGATACATTGTTTGTTTGTACTTGATTTTGTCTACAGAGATATGTAAATGATTTCATTTGGTGCCATTTTATAAAGATAATAAGTTCTTGTTGTTTCTTATCCCGCTTGGTAGACATCTAGATCAAGCCCAGAACCTGTATGGAATCATGGTTGAAGGGAAAAGGGGGGAGCTTCTGTTGTGATGAAGCATCCGTAGGTAGAAGTCTGACTTGGCTTTGTGACTCTAGACAGTCATATGAGACTGGGACCTACAGCTTAAAGGGGATTACGACACCCTCGCGACTCGAACTAGAAACATGTGTCACCGAGTGCCAGAGAGCTAGACACGCGGCCATTGAAGTCCCAGATTAGAAGTAAAAGTGTGAAAAGTTGAGATTATTAGTGAAATTAATCATACGAGATTCAATTTTACCAGTTTTAAAAATATAATTTAATTTATCAATTAAAACATTATAATTAAAAAAAAATCAAAATAAAAACTGTTAAATATAGAAACAAAAACACAAGTAAAATAAATACACAAAGTAAATAAAAAATAGTAAAATTATTGAATTTAAATATGTTTTCTAAATTATTTATTGCATTATTTCCATAATATTATTTTTACCTGACAAATATCATAGAGGTAACGCGAACATTTAGTCTTCTGTAGGGCTCTGATTGAAATCTAATAGGTGTTTTCGTTTTAATCATGACTGTCAGAAACTAGGCAAGTCAGTGTAATTCATGATACCGTGTAAGCATGTATTGCCTTGAAAGTTCAGGGTGCATAACTATAGTTTATGTTATATGGTTGTCAGTAACCCGTATAAGTCCTCCAATGTTCTTTCAAATAATCAAGCCAATTATTTGAAGAAGCCAATGTTCTTTCTTTATGACTCGTATGTATGTTGTTCTTGTTATTCATTAAAGCACACGATTCTACACTAAAAAATATTATTTTGATGTTAATATCCTCAAATATATTTTTAACGGATACGAAGTTAGTAATGATAATGTAATATTCATATTTATAATTTCCCTGTATCATGAGGCCGTGTATGCACGTATTGCAAGTAAAGTTCAAGGTGCATAGTGAGATTTTGTGTTATATGGTTGTCAGTAACCCCTATAAGTACTCCCGGAAGGCAATGTTCTTTTTTCATGGCTGAGCTGTTCCTGGTATTCATCAATGCACACGATTTTACACGAAAATAATATTATTTTTGTTTAATATTTCCAAATAAAGTTCGTAATAATAATGTGATACTCATATTCATAATATCCATTACCTGTATAATTAACCTAGTCAGTTGTTAGAGTTCTTGAGAATCTGAATAGAATACCTGCCCAAACTAATCGCCAAACGTTTTTAGTATTTATCGCGTGGTGGTTTTTTTTTAAAAACTTTATACGGTTAGAGAACATCTTGCAGTTTTAAATTTTAAGTTTATTACAATTACCACATAATCTACTGTGAATAAGATATTTTTGAGAAACAACTATTTATTGAGAAAATGGCAAATCGTCTTCTTTACCATTAGTGCAACAACCGCATGATAGACCTACTGGCAGGGCCTAAGCATTCGATTTGTATGCATGCCTATGCTATTCGATGTTAAACTTTGTTTTGGTCTCTTCATCTCTCGTGTCTTCTGTCGCTTCTGTTTAGGTATTTTTTTAATAGTAATGTAGTGCAAATATTTTTATCATTAATTATAAAAATAGTATTAAATAGACCTATTATTATAATAGCAGAACATACAAAGTATAACTACCACTAAGACGAATAAAAAAGGAAACCAGGTTATAATCGGAAATAGACAAAAGTTTCAACTAAGCTATTCCCTCGGGATCTTTTAGAGAACACATAGTTGAGAACCACTGGCTTAAAGATTCCAATCTTGCTTCCTTATTAGTATAGTCCTTTATTTATTATCCAAATATTATTATTATATCCAAAGCATAATCATCACCTAGAAAAACTGAATATGAGGTTGTAATCGGAAATAGACAAAATTTTCAACTAAGTCTTTACCCTGAGTTCGTTTAGAAGACATCTGAGAGATCACTTAGTTGAAAACCACTGTTTGAGGATTTTTATGAGTTTATTATAGTTCACTATATATTATCCAATTATTATTATTATACCCGAGTATTAATATATATCCAAAGTATAATCATCACCAAGAAAAATAGAGGCGAGGTTACAATCGAAAATAGACAAAAATTCCCTCGAAGTCTTTCCGTGGACATCTAAGAGATCTCTTAGTTGAGAGGTACCGGCTTAAGAGTTCCAATTTTGCTTCATTATTATAAGAATATGGGTTTGAGGATGTTTATGACTTTATTATAGTTCACTATATATTATCTAAATATTATTATCATATCCAAAGTATAATCATCATCAAGAAAAAAATGGAGACGGTTACAATCGCAAATTGACAAAAATTTCAACTATGACCTTCCCTCGAAGTCTTTTAGAGTACATCTAAGATATCATTAAGTTGAGAACCATTAGCTTAAGGATTCCAATTTTGCTTCATTATTATGAGAATGTGAGCTGTTCGAGAATTTTTATGTAATTATTATAGTTCACTATATATTATCCAAATATTAATATTATATCCAAAGTATAATCACCACCAAGAAAAATAGAAACAATGTCACTAATCACAAATTGACAAAAGTTTCAACTAGGTCATTCCCTCGAGGTCTTTTAGAGGACATCTAAGAGATAATTTAGTTGAGAATAACTGGGCTTAAGGATTCCAATTTTGCTTCATTATTATGAGAATAGGGGATGTTTGAGAATTTTTTTGATGTTATTATAATTCACTATACATTATCCAAATTTTATTATTTTGTCCTGATTATAATCCGGTTATAATAAGTTACAACGGCAAATAGACAAAAGTTTCGACTAATTCTTTGCCTTGAGGTCTTTTAGAGGACATCTAAGAGATCTCTGAGTTGAAAACCACTGTTTGAGGATTTTTATGAGCTTATTGTAGTTCACTATTATTAACTAATTATTATTATTATATCCAAAATATAATCACCGACAAGAAAATTGCAGACAAGGTTACAATCGCAAATAGACAAAAGTTCCCTCGAAGCCTTTTCGAGGACATCTAAGAGATCACTTAGTTTAGGACCACTGGCATCACTGGCATAAGAGTACCAATTTTGCTTCATTATTATAAGAATATGGACATGAAGATTTTTATTATTGTGTTTATTATAGTTCACTATATATTATCCAACTATTATTATTATTATTATATCCAAAGTATAATCATCACGCATATAGATAAAAGTTCCCTCGAAGTATTTTCCAGAGCATCTTAACTAAGAGATCTCTAAGATGGTTTCCTTAAGCCAGTGGTTCTCAACTGAGACCCACTGGCTTAAGGGAACAAATTTTGCTACTTTATTATGAGAACATGGGTTATTTGAGGATTTTTGTGGGTTCACTATATATTCAATAACTCGTAAACGATTTTATATTGCAAAAATACGTAATCTAAGTTTAATAAATAACTAGTCTAGCTAATATATTCAATTCTTAAACTAATTTTAACTTTCAGATTTATCGAGCATGCTAAGTAAAAAAAATTAACATCTGAAATATTTTCCTTTCCAGATAGTTTCATGGCTCTCACACTTTGAAAATTGATTCCCCCTTTTTTTTCATCAGTTAAATCAAAGTTTCATCACTACATCGAGTTTGAAATTAAATTCACGAAAAGTTACGAGTAAAAAAAAATTGAGCAAAAAAAAAAAAAAAAAAAAAAAATCAGATTTCATCAAAATACTTCTTTCTTTAATGTAATGCGCATTAGGTGAGATTTTTTTTTCTATCCTTTTCGAACGTTAAGAAATCTTTATTTTCACGTAAATTAGAACATACCGTTATACAGAGCGAAGACGATAGAAGAAAAAGATCAAAACAAAAAAAAATATCTTGATACCCGTCATATTTTCTTTATTTCTTTCTTTTTTTGCTTATCTTTATTTTCACCGTTCTCTCTTTTGCCAAGAGTTCATGTCTAGGTCGATTTCACAGACTAGAAGAACATAAGTAATCACTGCTTTTTGGGGTTACAAAATCTAATTTACCGCTCGGCGTTAGAATATTTTTTGGCATTCAACTAAAAAAAAAAAAAAAAAAAGTAGAGAGACGGCATTCGAAATAGCTCTACGACGGAGGTAGGTATGTAAATGAAATGAGATTTTCCATTTCGTTGTATTATGCGCACGGCTCTTTTGCAAAAAGTGAATTTTGTTAGAGTAAGTACGAGGGAATAGGGGTAAAAATAAAGGAAGGGGGGGAAAGAATGGTGGAAGTTCCCTAAGATCTTTATTTCGCACTCTCTTGAATTCTTTTTCCTTTCTCCCGTTTATTTTTTCGTATTTTTGTTTAATTTTCTTTTGAATTGCCAATTTTCTTACACATTTGGGGCTTTTTTTAATGTTCTATTTCAAGTGGGATTTGTCGCTGAGACCATAACAAGAACCATAAGCCGTAGTAGAAGTTCCTTTCTCTATGGAGCTGGAAATTTCTCTCTCTTTTTTTTTTAGAGGGGGAATTTTCTGAAGTTTGAAATGAAGAACAAGAAAACGAATTAAAGCATTTAACATTTCATCGAAGATTCATTTGAACACCTCTAATATTACCTAGGGCTAATAATTTTCGCGGGGAATAATTAAACTTCAATTTCTAATCTGAATTTAATCTTTTCTGTCAATAAATTTTTAATCTTTTCGTAAATTAACTTTTTGTTCATGGTGTGTCTCTGAAGTTTCAAGCAAGTAAAATCCATCTAAAGATGATTAAAACGTATAATCTTTAGATGTATTTTACTGGATAAAGATACAAGGGTACTCTGAAATTTTTGAGACAGTGGCAGACGACAAACGCAGGAAAAAAAATATTCGTTAAATTTGTAAATTTGAACTTTTTTATGGCCGCAGACTATAATTTGTGGCAACAATTGCAATTTAGCTGCAGTAGAATAGATTTTGAAAGAAAGGAAAATGGAACTAATGCGAGAGCATTATCGTGCTATGATTTTCTATGATTTTAAAGGGGGTTAAATGAAAAATAATGCATTCAAGGTCTACAACTAGCACATGGAGACAAAGCTCCATATCGTCTTCTAGTGTATTTAGATGGTTTACAGAATTTCGTAGAGGTCGAAATTCTCTGATAGATCAAGAACACACAGGAAGACCTTCATCAGCTGTAGTTCCAGAAAATGTGTCGGCCGGACGAAAAATGTTAGTCGATGATAGTCGGTGCACTTAGCAAATGATACAGAAGAAATTTAACATTGCATCCGTAGCTATACATAGAATTATTCATGAAGAACTGCATATGAAAAAATTAGTTTGTCGTTGGGTCCCCCATAATTTAACATAACACCAAAAAACGGAGCGTGTCAGAATCGACAGAGAAACCATAAAATTACTTAACGATGGTGAACACCGCCTTATTTCTAAAATTAAAATTGGTGATGAAACTTACATATCGTTTTTTGACGTTCCAACACGATAAGAAAGTAAAGTATGGCTCTTTAAAGATGACCCCAAACCAACAATGGTGAAAAGACACGAGCAATGAAAAAAGTAATGTATGCGTTTTCTTCAGAAGTACGGGACTGGTCAAAGCCATCAAGCTGGAGGGACAGAAGACAGTCACAGCTAACTGGTACACCACTAAGTGTCTTCCAGAAATTCTACCAGAAGTGAATGCAATGGGACTCATGCTTCATCATGATAATGCATCTTCTCATAGGGCAAGATCGACAGTCGAATTTCTTAAATAAACGCACATCAAAGTGATAGAACATCCATCCTATTCCCCTGATCTTGCTATGTGTGACTTTTGGCTTTTTTTTAATGTCAAGAAAAATTTTCGTGGTCACCGTTTTCATTCCGAAGATGAGTTTCATGAGGCTATAGAAGCATATTTTTTATCAATTCCAAGAAATGTATGGAGTGAAGCATTTAATATTTGGAAAAATCGTCTGCAAAAGTGAATTGATGTTGGTGAGGGGTGGGGGGGACTACTTTGAACAGTCTTAAAATTTGGTAAGTTTACCATTTAACCGTATCTCAAAAATTTCAGAGTGACCCTCGTATAAAGCGTGTGTATCCATATCAATGCGATTGTTGAATATTAATATTTTACAGAAAAACTAAATATATTTTTAAATAATGATTATCAGTTTAAGAAATAAAGATTTTTAATTAAAAGGGTTTTTTTTCGAAAAATTCGTGATACTTTTAGTAATGATTAGTTTCCCGGAATATTCTAATATATTGCTAAATATTGAACAAATTCTTTAACTTCAGCCAAATTATGCTATTTAATGTTAAATATTTGCAAGTTTTTCAAACAGCAAAAATGGCCAAAGTTTATTCAGGAAAATGTTTTTAAAAACAATAAGTAAATAAATTAAAACTCATTTTCAAACAGGATTTTCTCTTTCCTTCTCATTCAGTGTGAAAAAGATTTTCAATCAGCTAACGTAAGGAAAATTTGGGATTGATTAACACATTTTTTAAATATTCATATAGTACAGCGACGATAATAACGAAAATATAAAGCGCGTGTATACATATCAGTGTGATTGTTGGATATTAATATTTACTGGAAAACTAAACATATTCTTAAATAATGGTAATCATTTTACAGTTGAAGATTTTCAATTACCACAATATTTTTTTAAATTCTTGGTACCTTTTGTGATGATTAATTTCCTTTAATACTACTGCGTCCAAACAGTAAGACCAATTATATTTTTTTTCAAACACTCTTCATTTATTCTACCAAATTTATTTCATTGCCTTCAAAGTAATCTCCTCCGGACACAACGTTATGCCAACGTTTTTTTCAATCCTCAATGCATGCTAAAAAGTCATCGGCAGGGATGGCCTTCAAAGCGCACGTTGAATCTCTTCAATCGACTCTAAACGGTGTCCGCGGAGTGGTCTTTTGAGTCAAAAGTCGTACGGTGTGAATACGATGGCTGTTGAATGATATGGGTTTCATTTTTGTCGAAAATTTCACGAAGAATATGAGTGCGTGTTTATGAGAAGTGTGAGTTGGCGCATTTATTGTTTTCGGTACCAATCAAGATTTCACGCGTTTGTGGCCCAAAATGAATTAATATATCCTTTTGAAATTCCAACATCATCAGCAAGGTCTCTAATTGTAAACTGACGATTTACAGGCACCGAATCTTTAATTTTTTGGACGTGAACTTCATCAGTTGAGGTTGATGGTCGACCAGAGGGCTCTTCTTCAACACGGACTCTGCCTTCTTTGGACAGTTTATACCACTTATAAACATTTCTCTCCCATATAGTAATGCTCACCGAATGCCTTCTGCAACATTCTATACGTTGCTGCAAACAGATTTTAATGCAAGTTCTTTGCATTCAAAAATGCATTTCAAAAATCGCCGGAATCAGTTTTAGCGTCTCACAAAGCCAAGCGTAACCCAAACACTAATGATTATTTTGACGTCAAATTTCACACAGATCTCAAGGACAGTGCCAGAAACCTATAAAAGAAAAAAAATTGAAATTTCATAAGCCGCAGGAATTTTAAATTGAAAATTGGTCTTACTTTTTGGACACAGTAGTAAAAGTAATCAATTTTCCTATTATTTTATATAACATAAGAATATTTACAAATCCATGGTGTAGTCCAATACACCTGTAATGCTACATTCCAAGAAATAGCAATTGTTATTCGGTTATGCTCCTTATTTCTCCACTGCTGATCTCTCAACAGGTGTTCTGATGATCGGAAGAACATCGCAAATCCTAAAACCTTTTCGCACAAGTGCCAAAAATTCTGAAAGCAATGGGATGTAATCGAATGTATTCACTTATCAGAATTCGAGTGTTAAAAATTTTTCCAAACGATTTTGAATGCTCCCCCACTCTTTTCATCCGCAACATCCTTTCCACCCCTCCACCCCTCATCCCATCTTTCTTCTAGAACATAAGGCGCATATCATTTTCTCTTTTCAATACTCAGAGAGTGGGATAGAGAGAGAGAGAAAAAAAGATCGCAGAGAGTATGGTAAAGGGATGGGTAGATTCCCTCTGTCTTTGTAGGGGGTAGGGAGAGAAGAAAAATGTTTGAAAAGCCCTTATGGAAACTGCACCATTTGAAATTCAAAGTCGGCATTCCATCATCTATCTGCGAGAGGAAAAGGGAGACCTTTTTCCAGGGTCCACATTTTGGGTCTTAGTCTTAAGCTGACAATTTCTCAAACAATCCGGGGGTGGTTCCACCCTCTTTCCCAAGGATGGTGGGTGTTGTTGTCTGGTTTTACGTTTGTGTGATTGTGATCACCCGGATTACGAGGGAAATTGTTGTAAATGGAAATAAAAGCAGGTGTGAATCTTTTGCTCGATGCTCCCCCAAAGCTTTTAGAAAATAGTGTTTTTGCGACAAACTTTCCTGGAATCTTCCTTTTTGTCGTTTAAATCTAATGGAAGAGAAAATCTCAAATCATATTTATTTCATATCAAATCATATCGTTATGAAAAGCTTCCCTCTAGACATACACGTTTTTGTAAATATAAATCTGTAAGATAGAATCACAATTATTAAAATGCAGGCTAAGCGGAAATATTTTATTCACATTTATATACAAGAGTTCAAAATATACTTTACACATTGCATTCTTCAAATAATAATATTCAATAAAATTTTATGGTTTTATTTAATTGTATTTATCTCAACTGATATATATTATGAAACATTTTACAGTATTAGTTTATTGTAATTAGGTTTTCTGCCTGTCTTCTTAAGACTACTTTTTATGTCAATAAAATCGCATGCTTCATACATTGTTTGTTTGTCCATCCGTGGGATTCGCGTTCCATTTATTTTACCACGGATATCCCACGGACATTGGATTCAAAAATTGGAAAATAAATTATTGGATTCCACGAGGAATTTTAATGGAAACTTAGCCATATTTATATGTCATTTGGGAGAAAACCAACAAACCTCCCACTAGCCAGTCTGACAGTTAGATTTGAGTCTTTGTATTCGTCATCGCCATCATGTTACCTTTCTCTGCAATAGACATAATCAGTGGATTCAAACATGAAATTCTTGTTTCGCACATAAAAAGATATTCTTTCATAGAGCTGGGCAAATACAATATTCTGCTTCATAAAATTTTCATGACGATGACAATAAAATTGACCATGACACAATTGTTAAAGTACTCGTATCTGTGGATGAAAAAATGTCTGCATTCCATCATCTATCTGCTGGAGGAAAGGAAGCCCTTTTCCAGGGTCCACATTTTGGGTCTTAGTCTTAAGCTGACAATTTCTCAAACAATCCGGGGAGGTTCCACCCCTCTATCCCAAGGATGGTTGGGGGTGTTGTTGTCTGATTTTGCGTCTGTGTGATTGTGATCACTGGGATTACGAGGGAAATTATTGTAAATGGAAATAAAAGCTGGTGTGAATCTCTTTGTTCGATGCTCCCCCAAAGCTTTTAGAAAATAGTGTTTTTGAAACAAACTTTCCTGGAATCTTCCTTTTTGTCGTTTAAATCTAATGGAAGAGGAAATCTCAAATCATATTCATTTCATATCAAATCATATCGTTATAAAAAGCTTCCATCTAGACATACACGTTTTTGCAAATATAAATCTGTAAGATAGAATCACAATTATTAAAATGCAGGCTAAGCGGAAATATTTTATTCACATTTATATGCAAGAGAACAAAATACGTTGTATTTTAATGATACGTTGTATTTTAATAATAATAACATTCACTATAACCTTATCGTATTACTTAATAGATAATTGCATATTTCTGATATGTTATACAAAGCTTCCATCTAAGCATATGCATTTTTCAAATATAAATCTATAATACAGAATCGTCATTATTAAAATGTATGCTAAGCGGAAATGCTTTCGTCACATTTATAAATAAGAATACAAAATATATTTTAGCAGAGTTCACACATTACGTTTTTCAAATAATAACATTCACTATAACCTTATGGTTTTTCTTTATTGCTTTAATGGCTTAGCTGATATATTTTTTGAAAACTGTTAATGTATTGGCTTATTACAATTAATTTTTCACCCTATGTTCCTAAGATAATTATTTTAAGTCAATAAATTACATGCTTTATGAATTTTTTTGTACATCGATAGAATATGCTTTCCATTTAGTGTACCGTGAATATCCCAAACATATTAATGAAATTCCTTGTATTCCAGGAGGAGTTTTAACGGAAACTTAGTCACATTTGCATGTCATATGGGAGTCGCCATCATGTATATATATTTATGTAAGTCATTATTAAAATAATTACAAAATTATATGGATTATGCTTTTTTTTTCCCCGAAAAATATCTTAAAATATTGTGGAGTACCAAATTCTTGTTCCTTAGATAAAAAGATATTCTTTTAGGAAACTGGACAAATAGAATATTTTGGTTCATAAAAATTTGAGAACGATGTCAATAAAATTGTACATGACACAAATATTAAAATACTCGCATCTGTGAATGAAAAGCAAACATTCGAAGTAGTCCTCTACCAGATCTGTAGAAACGGATTTTTCAATAGCAAAGAAAATTTTTTTATGAAAAAACTCCAAATAAAATAGTTCAAATTCAGAAGGGGAAGGCTATTATAAGATTTTCAGGTTTTGTAACGCCCTGAAATGACTGTCCTTAAACAAATTAGGAAAATAAGAATTTAAAAACAGAAGAATATTTATCCTGCTCGAAGTCAAACACTGAATTGACATTATCAGAAATTAAATCTATGCATTCCTTTGTATGATCTTTCGATTTTCAATCCTAATTAAGCGGTCTTTTTTTTATAAATCACAAAATTTATATGGTTTAAAATTGATTGTATTTAAAACGGATAAATATTTCTCAATCATTTTTCAGAAAGTAAGCTTTTAAAAGTAGGCTTCTAATAAAATTTTTATTAAACTGGTTTTGCATACCCTTCGATCTAAAAGCAAGTTATAATTTTGATCACTGTCATTAAAAATAACACTTAAATCGTACTTATACACTAATGTCAACCTGCGCAGATAATTTCCCAGATGATTCAAATTTTAGTTCACTAGTAATGTTCGTACTGCTTTTAAAAAGGTGCAGGATTCTATGCAATCTTTGACACTTGTTAGGCATTTCGCATTAACAACCAGACTACCTGGTGAGACTTTTTCTTTCCTACAACATACGAATATGCGGTACTAATGCCTCACAGTTTCTTCCTTTGAATGCCGGTTAGTGGGCAGTATATATTTCAGCATTCTTTCCTATTTGATCCTAACCTATGATAAAAATATTATATATATACTTAAATATTTTGGAAAATCACATAAGTATTAATTATCAATGCAAATGGTATTTCAGTTTATTTTAACTAGAAAATAACATATTTGTATAAAGGTAAAAATTTAAATCCTGGGAAATTTTTATACAAATTTGTACATTTGTTTCGACAACTGCATCACTTAGTGGAAAGAAACTCCTTCGATTCATTTATTTCAATTTATTAAATATAGTATTTTCTTGGTTTGTTTTGTCAAATGTACTAATTTAAGGAATAACGAAAATGCAAATCAATTGCGTAAACAAGTTTGAATTTTAGGGAAATTAAGCTAAACGAAATTTAAATAAAGTACTTGACACTCAGGTAAACTAATATCATAGTTAAATCTTTTCTTTTTCATTACTGCTAATGAATAAGGTTGATTTCTAATTAAAAAAGTTAATAATTTAAAATATTTAAAATCAAACTATTGTGCTTTCACAATATTTTAAGATATTTTTTGTGTGAAAAAAACATATATCATTTCGTAATTATTTTAATAATCGTGTGTGTGAGAGAGAAAGAGAGAGCACAATAAACACCAACTGATATTATAATAAAAACTTTATTATTCAAACCAACAAAAAATTTCAAAGGCAATTTTATTAAAAATTGTCATAAAATTAAAACTGTTAGTCATTTATAATGTAAATAATATACCAGTTATGAATTAAAATATAATTCTTAAAATAATGATTTAAGAGTTCACAATACAAGCAAAGAAAGTTTTTAAAACTCAGAGCAATTAGTTATCATATGCCATGCAAGAGATTTTCTTATTTTTAAATATATAACACAAAAGTGACTGCACCTAAAGTGGGCTTAATAAATACACTATCTCTCACCCTTGATAGCATTCTTCCCTTTTATTACGTGCAGATAACCTCCGGAGTTAATTTTCCCTCCCTTTTCTATAGAAAATTCCCTTCTCAGAGTCGAGCACTTCACTTCCAAAACAAAAATTCACAAGTGGCAATTATCTCGGTAAAAAGGGAAAGCGATAATTATATCACTTCGACCTTCTCTTCAACAATATTAATCTCATCTGTACTCCAAAGAAGAAGAAGAAAAGTTAAATAAAAAGAAAAAAAAAAGAATTAACAAATAAAAAGGAATTAAAAAATCCTCACCCCACTCTTTTAAAAATCTATTTGGAACGCCATATTTTTTATTCTTTCTTCTTTTTTTTCAAAAGCCAGTCGCCATTTTGAATTCCACTTCAACGTCGCTTCTCATTGGCCCGCTTCAATAATTATTTCGTTCGTTCTCGGAATCTGGCAACACTCGAAAAAGTCGGCCTCTTCAGTAATTTTATAACGATTTGTTTCTTTATTAATGAGGTGCAAAAGGCTGTATTAATTGTGAATGTCTGAAAGGGAAAAATATGATTGATAATAAAGAACTTTTAAGGGAAAAAGTAAAAAAGGTAAGAGAAGATAGATAGGAAAAAAAATATATTGGGTGAAAATTTTCCAGAAGTAAGGTTCAGTAATAAATAAAAAAAAATGGAAGGGCATGTAAAAGTAAAAGTAAAATGCTTTCATCTCTCTATCAGAAATTCAATTAAATCTTTCCTGTTAACAATGCTCTGAGCATGACGAAATTATTAAGTGCCTCTTTTCTGAATGCTTTTCCAGAAATTTTCCTTTCCATATTCTTTTATTATTATTATTATTCTTTGCCAAAAAATGTTTTTTTTATTGGGGGGTTATATACAAATTTATCATTTTTATGAATGTGCTTTAGCGCCTTCGTGAATTTCGTTCGAATGAAACTTTGTAAAAAGTAATTTATGTACATTGTAACTAAAATTTTTAATTAGTTATTATACATAACAAAATATTATATTATAACAAAAAGTAAAATCATTGTTTTATAAAATATATAAAATATAATAACATTTTAATGTTTAAACTTTTATTGAAATTATATGAAGTTATTATTTAATATTCAGAATCAAATTATTCTATTCATACAGCATGTTTCACATTATTATATTCAGTATCACATTATATGCTATTAAAATCCTTTAATATTTTTTAAAATTTATTAAATTTAAATTTTATTAAAAATTTGTTATTATATATTTTATATTTTGCTTTAATTGTATAATTAATTTTAAGTTTCCATTAACATTCTTCGAAACAAACATATTTAATATTAAAAAGAATCGACGAGTAATTAAATCAAGCATAATTGTAATATAATTGATAAATTTGAATAAAGTTAAATTATTTTTTGTACTGTATATGTATATTTTAACATTACGAAAAAAACGATGATAAATATTGTAACAGTGATGAAAAACTATGTAAATTCTAATTTTTAGGGAATAATATTTATTATTATTATTTAATAGGAAAAAAAGTTGCAATCCATTTTTAATATGGTTTTAAAAAGTTTAATAGTTTATTATTAGATTTTATAATTTAAAAAATCAAAATAACATTGATTGAATTGATTGAAATATTACAGAGAATTATATCATATTGTTGACATGATGATAGTATATATACTATTTGACATTATTTCAAATTTATATATGAATAGCATACATTGGTTAATTAGTAAAATAAAAATAATTTTTATTCAACTGTTATTTAAATTCTTCTTTTAACTCGAGAAATTCAAAATATTTCTTTAAAAGTATGATTTATTTGTTTTAAATATTGAAATTTTGATTCTGCATTACTAATACCTAATGATAGCATTATCTGTGTGTGTTATTTTACTCAAAATATCTTTTTACATTATTTTTACTTTCAATGTAACATATTTTTGACATAATAGCGTTAACAATGAGAAAAATAAAAAATTTCTATTAGTATCTTTCATATAAAACTGAGAAAATTTAATATCCTTTGCATATTTTTAAAATTACTTTTAAATTAATATTTATTCTAAATACATAAAAATTATATACAATTGCAACCAATTGTTAATGATTAACTAATCGTATTTCATTTATTTCTTTAAAATGTCCATTTTATTTTAGTAAAAAAAAGTAAGAAACTAATTTCTTTAACTGTAACTCGAAGAATATCTCTGAAAGAGCATTACTTTTTTTCCCAGGTATGTTACGGGTTAATGATAAAATAAATTGGAACTTTAGACGAATTTCACCCAAAGTGAGAATTACAATTAACGACATTGAAAAAAAATTAAGTGCGTTAAAAATCACTTGATTGTATTAGCCATTTTTTTAGTAATTTGAATAACTGACACTAGAAGAGAAAAAAATTGGCCTGTAAGTGGGAGCAATTACAAAAAAAATTCCATCAAGACATCTGCGAAATTGAATTAAAAAGCTATTTTCCAAATACCAATGTTCAATTTAAAGAGGCCATGCTGTAATTATTTTTTTTATAGTTTCTTCCTTCTGTTCTTGTTGATCACTTTCTTTTCAGACGTTAATTTAAACCTGTGCATTTCGTTTTGAGAAAGAAATAAAAAAAAATATTTTTCGTAATACAAAATGGCTAAAAAATACCTACATCACTTTTGGTTAAAGAAATAATCAGTTGTTCATAACCTCCTTTGCAGAAAACTTTGTTTTGTTATAAATATTTTTTTTCTTTTTTTAATTATTATTTATAAACTACACCTGTCATATAATTCTATGCTCGTTAATAAAGTCTCACATTTAGCTTATACTTTTTATGATTAAGAGTCATATTAAATATTTACACTTGTCAATAAATAAAATAGTTTCTGGAAATAGAAAAGTATTATATAGGTCTTAATGGGCATAACTTTAACCTTTGTAACAATTAATTTTAAATTTTAACTGTAATTTTAGTAAAAAGCTGAAATTATAGCAAAAGCCTTTCTAACAATTTATTTATAGTAAAATCTTTCTTTTATTTTTAATAAATACTGCTTTTACAGATTGGAAATTTTTTAAAAAACATTTACTTAAATGCAAACATGTAAGCAAACAAAGTTTAATTCTCAAATTTGACAATTTCGATCTAATATTCATCAAGAAAAATATTTTCTATTTTTACTTATCTTAATAAATTTCAAATGCTATATGTAAATAATCTACTTAATGTTACCTATGTTGTTGTTGTTGGTTTTTTTTAAAATTTTTATAACATAATAAAAATAGGTTCTGAGTGGAAAAAAGTGTGATTATAAAACAATTTGATGTGTAACTAAAATTATTATTAGATTTTATCTGTAAGATTATTATTACACCTTATCTGTGAAATTATTATTAGACCTTATATTTAAAATTGAGAATTTTGTATATGTACAACAATGTTCAACACTTCTAAATGAACTATTTATACATAAATGACCTCCTTCATTGACATATTTAAGCACTAAAGATCACAATCTTTAACAAAGATGCGTTCAACAGGCATTATCAATATTATCTGCAAAAGTATCTAATTTGAAATAATTGCTAACTCTTTTTTAATTCCATAAGTTACAATCAAAATTTTCTGCAATGGCTAAAAAAATTCATCTTTGCAAACTAATAATAATAATAATAATAATAGCACGCTTAACAGTCTTAGTAGCAGTTTTATCTACAAATATACTATCTAAAATAATTGTTAATCCCCTTTTAATTATATAATTAGCTCTCGGAAAGTTTCATAATGTGTTTAAAAAGTGTCTTCCTGCGAAATGGTAGCAAATGATGCGAAAAAGCCACTTTCTGATTTCTAGTAAGTCATGTGACCCACCCCCATCTCCCCCTTCCTCACTGTTAACCTCACGAGGGCCTCTGCATTAGCAATTACTTAAGTGCTGCCATGCTATTAGCACTAATACGTCTGCTGTAATCAGGTACACTCGGACACGAATAGAAAAAAACACAGAAAACGATAATTTTTAATGGAGGATATAACTTAGTTATTTAATAGAACATCACCCCCTTTTCGAGAAAGCACCCTAGGGTTCAAGAGTGCACTTGATGATCACAAATACGAGGCAATGAAATCATTATTTCGATCACTTCGTTTCAAGTAATTCGCATTGCATAACGTGGTGGCAATGAATATTAACTGAATGGCCCATGGCAGGTGTTTTGGATTGCAACAGCACTATTTATTCTGCTTTTTTTTAACCCCCCTGTTGGTTCAAGGGTTTTACGATGAAAAGATGTCTCTAAACATAAATGTGTCATAATATTATTCTCTGAGATTCTTTTAAATGATAATTAAACTGCATCGTCGCTTTATATAGCAGTAATCCTTTTAAAGAAAATTTACCAATTAAACCTATAAAATGTGGAAAAAATTTTTAATTCCCATAAATATATAAATGAAATATTGAATGAAACTATTTGAAATGATTATACTTCAAAAATGAAATATTTAATATATTGTTTTATTTGGATGTATAATACTTCTCGCACTCTAGCAAATTAAAAAAAAAAACATAATTTAAAAATAAATTGCAATTTAAACATCCTTTCTAGTATTATAAGCAATACAGATCACAGCTTTGTAGTATAGTTATATAGTTTATTAAAAAGTAATCATTTTAAAGGAAAATTAACCAATTAAAGTTATAAAATATGGAAACAAATTAAAAATTTAACCGACTATTTCAATTGCAACTGAGATCAAATGAAAGTATTTAAAATGATTATATTTCCTATAAAATATTGATTTTGAAATTTTTATAATAATGTTTTATTCGAAGGCTCAATATTCCTATCCATACAGCAAATTTCAAAAAAATAAAACATATTTCAAAATTAAATTAAACATCAAACAATTTAAACATCCTTTCTAGTATTATAATTGCTACAAATCATAACTTTATAGACTAGTAATATAATTTATTAAAATGTATCTCTTTTAAATGAAAATTAACCAATTAAAGGTATAAAATAAAGGGAAAAAATTATAATTTATCAAACTATTTAAATTAGAGATCGAATGAAACTGTTTGAAATGATTGCACTTCAAATAAAACTTTGATTTTGAGATTTTCATAACATTGTTTTATTTGAAAGTACAATACTGCTTGCATTGCAACAAATTTATAATTTAAACATTCTTTCTTGTATTACAAATACTACCAATCATAACTTTATAGATATGTATAATATCACAATTTATTAAAAGAATTTATTTAGAGATTATTAAGAGTTTATTAAGAGATATAAATTTATTAGGAGAGTTTACAATTTATTAAAGTGTTAATCATACTAATTAGTAAATTATATAATCATGAAATAACAATTTTATTTAATTTAAAATGACATTTAAAAGCGTTTGGATGGATTTATAAAGTAAAGTTGTGTCTTTCTTTTTATATAGCTATTTTATTATTTTAGTAACTATTTTAAAAGTAAATAATAAGTTAAGACTTAAATAAAATGTTACAAAAAGCTGTGATCAATAAGAAATATTATCAGGTATTAAATATAGTTCATGTAATATAAACAAATTAAACCCTGTCGTTTAATGATATCTGAATCAAAATCTTACATTGATTGGCAAGGCAGTAAATTTAATTACTTTTAAAATTTTTAGAAAATCCTACTTAATTTAGAAAACAGCAGCTATTCACCTTAAATGGTTGAGACAAGTTTTCTTGGAGGAAAAGTTTTCGCGAATTAATGTTATTGACAGGCGTTAACGAGATTTGATATTCTTTTCAAGAGATAATCGGATGGCTGAAACTCTATGTGACATTCAAAACAAGTACAGGAAAAATCGCGAACTCAACTAAATGGATTATATGCCCATTTAGATAGCTTATAAGGTAAGAGACTGTCTACAATATATTTTTTTAAAGTTCTCAACTTGAAATTTTCAATACTTCGTAAAAATTATTCATAGTTATTTAATATTTCATTACATAATACAGCATAGTCATGTATTTTCTTATTTATTTGAGTTAAGAATATGAAAGCAATATTTCTTGAAAGAAGACAGTATGATGATGCCCAGAAAAAATATATATAAAAATTAAAGACTCATAAAATTTTATTTCATTAATTACCAACATATAAGAGAGGTAATATTATATGCATTTTCATAAGCACAAAATAATTGATGAGGATTTGAAATAAGTTATTCATTATTTTGTGAACTTATGTTGCATCAATACTGAAATCGACGGCTAAAATGAAAAAAATTATATTGTAATAGTCGCAATATTTGCTTTTAAGTTCTCTTCTGTACCTAAAATTTTCTAAACATTTCTAAATTAGAGTCCCTAAAATTCTCTAATCAATCTTAAAATAATGTCAATAAAATTATCTAATCATTCCTCAAATAGTGTACCAAAAATTCTCTAATCAATCTTAAAATAATGTCAATAAAATTATCTAATCATTCCTAAAATAGTGTACCAAAAATTCTCAAATCACTCATAAATTAGAGTCCCTAAAATTATCTAATCATTCCTAAAATATTCTCTAATCATTCCTAAAATAGTGTACCAAAAATGCTCAAATCACTCATAAATTAGTGTCCCTAAAATTCTCTAATCATTCCTAAAATATTCTCTAATCCTTCCTGAAATAGTGTCCCTAAAATTATCTGATCATTCCTAAAATTCTCTAATCATTCCTAAAATAGTGTACCAAAAATTCTCAAATCACTCATAAATTAGTGTCCCTAAAATTCTCTAATCATTCCTAAAATATTCTCTAATCCTTCCTGAAATAGTGTCAATAAAATTCTCTAACCATTCCTAAAATTATGTCCCTAAAATTCTCTAATCATTCCTAAAATAGTGTCCCTAAAATTATCTAATTATTCCTAAAATAGTGTCCCTAAAATTCTCTAATTATTCCTAAAATAGTGTCCCTAAAATTCTCTAATCAATCTTAAAATAATGTCAATAAAATTATCTAATCATTCCTAAAATAGTGTACCAAAAATTCTCAAATCACTCATAAATTAGTGTCCCTAAAATTCTCTAATCATTCCTAAAATTTTCTCTAATCATTCCTGAAATAGTGTCCCTAAAATTATCTGATCATTCCTAAAATTCTCTAATCATTCCTAAAATAGAGACCCTAAAATTCTCTAACCATTCCTAAAATAATGTCCCTAAAATTCTCTAATCATTTCTAAAATAGTGTCCCTAAAATTCTCTAATTATTCCTAAAATAGTGTCCCTAAAATTATCTAATTATTCCTAAAATAGTGTCCCTAAAATTATCTAATTATTCCTAAAATAGTGTCCATAAAATTCTCTAATTATTCCGCTTGGATATATTTTTACCCTTTGCTCTCACATATTAAATTTAAAAGTCGCTTTATTAAATTTAATCAAAAGTAAAACATTTATAGTTTACTTAATTTTCAGTTACGTTTTATGTATTTCTGTCATTTTAATAGTCTTAAAACTTCCAAATTTTAATTTTGTTTGCTACCTTTGATTTTTATAAAGGTTACGAATCTCATCTTTTGAAATTATGATTCTACCTCATGAAATGTTATATATACATTAAACTTAAACAATTTTTATAATTCAGTAAAGGATACCAGTCACATTTTAAATATTTATCCATTATGGTTATCATTTAACACAAATCAATTCAGATCAGTATAATATCAAAAATTGATGTTGGAGTCATTTTTTTATAAAAATGATTTAAATAAATATTTTATTATATATTTTCAGTTTCGCTTTTTGGGCAATCATACGTTATTACTAAGTTCGGATCGTCTAATACGAAATTCAATTACATTATATTAAATGGTAATGACAACATTATTTAAATTCATCAAAATAAAATCGCTTAATTTTTTTTCTTAATCTTTATGTAATATGTAATAGCATCAATTGAGCAATAACATTATTCAAAATTAAGAAATATCATCTATTCCTAATTAAAAAAAAGTTCATTCACTTCAAATATTTATTAAATATACAAATATTATTAAGTGAA
This sequence comes from Caerostris darwini, assembly GCA_021605075.1. Classification (NCBI taxonomy): domain Eukaryota; kingdom Metazoa; phylum Arthropoda; class Arachnida; order Araneae; family Araneidae; genus Caerostris; species Caerostris darwini. Next base: position 126,045 of record BPLQ01011204.1, on the reverse strand, counting down.
TATTTTTATTTATTAGCAATCTTTTTTTACTATAAAAAATTTATTTATTAAATATATTATATAACTTTTTCAAAAATTACATTTTTAATATATTCGAATTTGGATTTTTAAACTTTATTTAACTGTAATCTTAAAAAAAATGTTTAAATATTCAAAATAAAATCTTTTATTTACTTTTTTTTTTTTTTTTTTTTTTCTTTTTATTTAAGTAATATTTAACGACACCAAATAATCAATAATATTATTTAGAATTAAAGAAAATTATCTATTACTAATTCATAAAATATAATTTATTCACTACAAATATTTATTAAAATATAAATATTTTACTCTAATATTTTATTTATACTAACTTTTTAATATAAATATTTTTATTTATTAAATATATTGTATAATCTTTTATAAAAGTTTTTAATTATTTTCTTAACTTATTCGAAACTGTATTTTTAAATGTTACTCAATTATCGATTTTGTCAAAATTTTTACAATCTCATTCATTATATATTCATTATTATTATTATCGAGGAAAAACAAAATATATATTTAAATTAATTTACTCATAATGTAAACGTAATAATAAATAAAATAGATATATTAAGAAACTTACATAAAAATAAATTTTTGTACTTTAACATTACTTAATCTTCCTATAAAAAAGATTCTGTAATAAAAATAACCCCAATATCTTTTTATGCCGTAATAAAAAAGTCTTAAAAAGTAAAAAAAAAATGTCAATTATGTTTAACTTTTAATACATAACAAATTCAATATTGATTTAAATGTACTTGTTTATCCTGACTTTATACTATGTTTTATATCTTGCCATTGTCATGACAACTTTTGTGTGATTTTGCATTTTAATACCTGTTAAATTATGATACTGTAACAAAATATTTTAAATTTAAAAAAAATTGGAATACGTCATCCCACAAAAAATCATTTTTTACAATTCTACAATGATCCTTTAGTGCCTGTTGATCTTAAATGCATATTATGATCTTATAAATCCATTGTATATTGAATATTTTCCCTCAAATTTCGCAATATTTACTATTAAATCCACTCGTCAAGTATTTTGCGTCGTTACAAAAAATTATTTATGGATCTTTCCATCAAACAGTGAGTTATATAAAAAAAAAAAACCTAAACATTTCCCGCCAAAAGCATTTTAAAAGATTGGTGAGAAAGCAACAACAACGATCAGGCACCGATATTCCTAAAGGCAAAACGGGAGTCATAAAACAATGAAAAGGCTTCACACACAAAAAAAAAATTGAAAGAGAATTGACACATAAAAAATCCCAAAAAATAAAAATAAAAAGATATTTGATATCATCCTGAGGGCATCTTTGAAAAACACTTACAGGAAAAACTAAACAAAAAAAAAGGAAGAAGTAGAATTTAAAGTCGCCAAGAAATCCCACAAAAGTGTTACATAAAACATAAAGTGGGTTTTAGTGCTTCAGAAATTACTTTCCCTGCCAGTAACAGTGTGACATGCGGATATGACACTGGTCTAAGTCTGTATATAATTTCTGGGAGGAAGATGACGCTAAGTAGTAGTGATGTCGTTTGTCTGACATTGCAACAAAGGGGGAAAGAATGGATGGCAGCGTAAAGGATCGATGATAAAAAAAAGTATCTGCGTTTTTAAAGAGTGACAGACTTTTTGTAGTTAACTTTTAGTAATTTTAGACTTTTCTTCGTCACCTTTAGGGATGATCAGAATTCAGAAGAGATGGGAATTTGCTAAACTGCGTTAAGGTATTCAATGTCCTAAGGGGAACAAAAATGTTAATGTGGAGTTTTCAATATAACAATGTGTGCTGTTGTCGTTAAAAAACGATGTGTTAATTAGTTTTTAAGAAACAAAAATAAAATTGATGAGCAGATGATTTTTTTTTTAAATGTGATTTATATTACCATATTAATAAAAGTCCAAATTTATAAGTCAACTGATATGTCTTCTTCAAAATAGATTTAAATCACCAGAATCAGTTTTTATTCATAAAATATGTTAAATTTAATACTTCAATACTTTTTTTTCTAAAAAAAAATATATATATATATATTAAATATTTAAGTTACTATGAACGTAAAGTTAAATATTTAATTAAATATTTAATAATGTTACAAAATATTACAAGTTAAATATTTAATTTAATTTATGATTTAATAAATATTTTATATGTAATTTAGATATTTTAATATGCTCGAAATGATTTCATTAATTAATTTATGAAAACACATTTTAATTGGAACTAATATAACTTTCAATGAGATATATTTATTTATTCCTGGGTTTTTTTTTTCAGAAAATAATTTTTGAAAAATTAAAAATATGCTCTTTAATTTATTATTATTATGTTCATTACAAAATATAAGAACATAAATTTGAATAATTAGAATTAATTAGAGCTTAAAAGGAAGTACATTATAAAATAAGTACAAATATAAGTACAGTACGTATTAATTTTACACAAATATTAATTTTTATAATTGTGAATATTATGAGCAGCTAAAACTTAAGATATATTATTACCTTAATCTTTTAAATATATATTTTGTAAATTTGTATATCGTAAAAAATATCACAATAAATCTAAAATTAAATCGAGTACACATTTAATAAAAAATGTAAAAACTACTTATTACGTTCATTTTCTTACTATATTTATTATTAGTTTTATAGAAAGACTATTAAAATTTATCATTATTACATTAAAGTTTTGCTGATAATTATTTAATGATTTAAAGGCAATCTTACAAAATTAATATCCTAACATAATTATCATTATATTCAATTTCATTATAAAGAAAGTAAGTAAGTAATTATTTTTTATTAATAAACAATATATATAGCCTAAATAATGAATCATTTATAGTTACACTAAAACTTTTCTGTATTCTTTTAATTTTCATCAACAATTGAACTTTCTTTAATAATTATTTTGACATTTGATTTTCTAAACACTGAACTAATATTATAAGTATTGTGAGAATTGAACAAATTTTAAGTACATAAAATCATAAATGTTAACAAAAAAATAGTATTGTGAATAACAAGGTAAAATAAAAAAACATTTTTTTATCCGGATATGTTTTATTTTTTTTTTTTTTTTTTTTTTTTTATAAAAAATGGAGTTTTTCCAGTTATAGACAATATAATTTATTCCTAAAGAACAATTTATTTTAAAATATACAATTTGTTTTCTTCATAAAAAAAGGAGTTTGCGTAGAAATTTTGAAATACTATAAATATTGTATAATGTTTCTTTATGTCTGCACTGTTTTCGAATAAAAATGCGTGGAATACAAAGAAAGCTTTAGTCTTCCATAATTTAAAGTAGTCTAAAACTACATTTTAAAACAACTATCAAATTCCCCTTTGCATTTTAAAACCATACAATATTTAAAATAAGTGTATTTTATTGAAATACCTGATGGTAAAGAATCAATCATTTCTCTTTTTTTAACAAAAGGAGAAGTTTTTTTAACAATTGAAAAATAATGTATCTAGAGAAACGTAATCTTAAACATTTTGAATTGGGATCGAATAACAGTCGAAAGAATGTATGAATCCCACTCTCGTATGAATAGTCAGAAGTTTTCTTGTTTTGTTCGGTTTTCATGTTTTTACCCCTAATAATCCTCCTAAAAAGGTTCCATTCTTCCATTTTCTCTTGAGACTTGTGTAATGCCAATTCTACACGGTTTTTTTACAGGAAAAACCATGTAGGTGGGAAATAAATGCAACATGTATCTTTAAAATTCATCAGAAGCCATTATCTCTTCAATATGTTCTTTAACAGTCAGAAATTTTTTATAGTGGTGGTGGTATTTTTGTATGTGGTGTCTAAGAATTTATTACTCTGAAACAAAATATTTTTAAATGTATCTTTTCTGCAAAAACTAATGGATCTCTGAGCTCAAAAGTCAAATCTGTACATTTTATTGACTGCACGCAAGCAAACTCAATAAAAAAAATTTTTACAAGCCTAAACTAATACGTTGGAATAATCTCTTATAATTGCAATACAAAAAGGGGAAAAATACGCAATAAAAAATAAAAAGTACACAAAAGAGTTCAACAAAATCGACCGAAGTGATTGCCGTAAGAGTTTTTTTGCTTGCTAGTATCTCGACTGTCTCGGATTCGCCATTGAGTTCAAAGCAACGATGGAGATGAGTTCGGTTCATTAGATCACTGAGACAAGTCACTGGTATTTCATTGTCAAATACGCAGGACGAACCTGCCGAAAACTATAGACTGCTTAGTCATATATAACGTTGGACAGGATGTACCATTAGGTAGTATGTCTACATTGCAGCCGACATTCAAATAATAATAACAGAAATTGTAGTCGCCATATGTAACTCTCAAAACTTAAGATGGTTTTATTTTTCAAAAAATATAAATAATATTACAACTATTATAGCAAAAATATACGATATTCCTAATGGAATATATGCATAAATAATAAATGGTACACATCAACACGAAAGGTATATACGATATTCGTAATGAAATATATGTATATATAAAGAATGCCCCACATCAACACAAAAGATATATACGATATTCCTGATATATACATATCATCAGTAATATCGAATATATAAAGAATGCAATACAATACTTATTATAAAGAATGCAATACATCAACACAAAACACAAAGATGAACTGGCAAGGAATGAACAAGATAGATTAAATGAAACGACCATTTTTCGCAGCATTATTCATAACAATATTCTCTACACGTAAATTTTATAACAAACCATAATACTATTCTCAATAGAAAAACCCTTCAATACTTAATATTTATAACTCTCAATAAAAATAAATAAATAATGGAAAGAATCGTTCAGGGTCGGAACGAGCAAGTTACCACAACGAAACTGAAAATCTTTAGACAAACACAAATTACAAAAGGGTCAACTGCTAGAGCTGTATAGGCGGATCAAAATAGAACACACATATTTTTTATACAAAGTGAACAATAACAGAGGGTGAAACACGTTGGCCAGGAAATTCGCAAAACTCGAAAGAAATTAGTAAAAACTTATAAGAACCCCAAAAAATGCTATATTACTATAACACTCTGAAGACAATTAAGAAATACTTGCGATCAGAATATTACAAGCCATGTTATATATGGGGACCTGATCGCCGAGTGGTTATCGCTCTGGCACTCGGTACCTCGGTTTCTGATTTAATCCCGGCGGTGCCATGGATGGATGTAGTTGTTAGAAATTTACTTTAAACCGCAGATCCCAGTCAAATGTGATACTAGAGCGTTGTGGGTGCAATGTTACTCGCGTCCGTAGCCTATCATCAAGCTACACGGCCCCCTGGGTAGTGCTAAATAAGTACCAATGGCGTAGCCCTTGCTTATGGTATAAAGACTGTCTCTGTATTGCCAGCTGCATTAGAACAATACATGTAATGTATGTATATATGTATGTATATATATATATATGTATATATATATATATGTATATATATGATTCTCACTATATAAGCATCCTCTTGCTCAAAAATCATCTTTCCTTGTAACTGAAATATCTAATTTTCATTCATAAAAGTATACAATATCGTTCAAATAAGTCTCTCCACTATCATAAATCCCACTATGAAAATATCCTGTTTTAAAAAACCGCGCTATCTCGCAGAGAGACATCATCTCGATCAAGATATGACAGCGACCCATAACGCCGCGCAACAACCCTCACTTGAACCACTTCTCCCACCTCGCGGCAGCAGCAGATAACTGCAATCCCACTGAATACAAACACGCAGGAATCGCATTCACTTCCAAAAATGGAAAACAGCCCACTTCCCACCTCCAGTCACGTTCTCTGTGGAGCAGGTCAAAAATCTCTCTGACATCAATTTGTGCCGTAAACGCATGATATTTTTACGGCATGGCGGTTCTTTTTTAACGTCGTCCCCCTTTACGAAGAGGCTTCGGTCGATAGACACAGAATCTTGCACTACTCATCCAACCCACCGGTACAGTTAAGGATTTTCCTTAATGGACGTAGACGTGACACACGGAGTGTCGTTTTTCCCACGTAGATTGGGTAATAAGAGATAGGTGGGCCTTTTCTTTCCCTTTTTCTTTTTTTCTTTCTTAACTCGTACCGTAAAGGGGAATGGTTTAAGTTTCAGCGCGGGAAAACTTCAATGGATGTCGGGAGGGGTGTTCTAAAGTTTATATACGTGTTCTTTTCCAGGGAGGAAGGGGGGAGGTTAATTTTGAAAGGGAGGGTAGTTGATGAAAAGAAGGGTTGTAATTACTTGAAGAGGATGAGAAGTTTGTGAATCATCGGTAGAGATGATGTTGTTGATGCTTCCTGCAGAAATATTTTCAAGTGTATTGGCAATCAAAAAATTTGTAAATGATGCTTTATTTAAACTAAATTCATTTCTACAGTAATGTAATAATACTCGTTTTTGAGGAAAGTTTTAAGTAAAATTTACTTTAAAAAACATTAAAAACTGAATTATTCTTGCACTCCTCATCCAACCCACCGGTACAGTTAAGGATTTTCCGTAATGGACGTAGACGTGACACACGGAGTGTTGTTTTTCCCACGTAGATGGGGTAATAAGAGATAGGTGGGCCTTTTCTTTCCCTTTTCTTTTTTTTTTTTTTTTTTTAACTCGTACCGTAAAGGGAATGGTTTAAGTTTCAGCGCGGGAAAACTTCAATGGATGTCAGGAGGGGTGTTCTGAAGTTTATATACGTGTTCTTTTCCAGTGAGGAAAAGGGGGTGGGTAATTTTGAAAAGGAGGGTAGCTGATGAAAAGAATGGTTGTAATTACTTGAAGAGGGATGGGAAGTTTGTGAATCATCAGTAGAGATGATGTTCTTGATGCTTGATTTTGAAGTGCAATGGCAATCAAAAGTTTGAGAATGATGCTTTATTTAAACTAAATTCCTTTCTCTAGTAATGTAATAATACTCGTTTTTGAATAAAATTTTAAGTAAAATTTACTTTAAAAAACATTAAAACTGAATTATTTTGATATTAGTAATGAATTATTCTTGCACTACTCATCCCAACCCACCGGTACAGTTAAGGATTTTCCTTAATGGACGTAGACGTGACACACGGAGTGTTGTTTTTCCCACGTAGATTGGGTAATAAGAGATAGGTGGGCCTTTTCTTTCCCTTTTCTTTTTTTTTTTTTCTTTTAACTCGTACCGTAAAGGGAATGGTTTAAGTTTCATCGCGGGAAAACTTCAACGGATGTCAGGAGGGGTGTTCTGAAGTTTATATACGTGTTCTTTTCCAGGGAGGAAGGGGGGAGGTTAATTTTGAAAGGGAGGGTAGTTGATGAAAAGAATGGTTGTAATTACTTGAAGAGGATGACAAGTTTGTAAATCATCGGTAGAGATGATGTTGTTGATGCCTGCAAGTTGTCGTTGCTGGCAATATTGTTGATGCTTGATTTTCAAGTGTATTGTCAAATCAATCGTTAATGAATGATGTTTTATTTAAACTAAATTCCCTTCACAACACTCGATTTTTAAATAATATTTTAAGAAACAATCTCTTTAAAAACAAATTAAAAACTGCATTATTTCAATAAAATAAATTTAATTAAAATATAACATAACTAAATGATTAAATATGAAATTATATTATTAAAGGTGCAGGTTTAAATTAATAAATAAATTTAATTTAAATTAAATTATATTGGTATAAATTAATCATAAAATTATATATTAAATGTAATTTAAAATTAATTGCAATTACTTGTAATTTAAAATTAAATGTAATTTAATGTAAATGTAATTAATAATAATAATAATGATTATGTAATTTAAGTAGTTTTAAATGTAATTTAAAATTACTTAAATTACATAATCATCAAATTATATTATAAATTAGTAATAAAATTTTAATAATAAATGTATAGGATATCTTATTAAATAAAGAGGTTTTTTGTAGGGGGGGATGAACAACATTAAAAGAAACAAAAGCTGCCATCTTCTTTTTAAGAATCATGTGAATCGAAGATTCAAAAGATGATATTGATATTTATTGGAAAAATATTTAAATGAATAATCAGTCGAATGCTTTTGATGAAATATTACTTAAAATAATTAAATACTTAATAATTAACATAGACATAATTTTTTAAGAAAAAATAACATTTCTAAAACGTGTATATTTATATATTGATATACTGCTTAAGAATAAAGCTGTAAAATAGTCTTTAATAATAATCTTTTAGAGAATACAGCAAATTTATTGATCAAAACATCATCATCATTTCAGTTTAACTATAAATTAAAAAATAATTACAATAAACTATCAATTCAAATAAATTATTTAACTATAATATATCATAAGTAGTTATTTCGTTTATTTTTTGCTGTTTATTGATTATTTAATAATTTTGTTGTCTGTTGCTATGCATTTTTTTATTTATTTAAAATCTACGGTTTTTAAAGTAACTCTCTTTTCTGACTATCCTAATTTTTAAATCTAAATTATTACATTTCTTAAATAAATAAATATTTGAAAAATCATAAATACTAGTCAAAAGTTAGAGATAAATAATATGAATTGTGCTAGAATAACATTGTTTCATCTTTTGTAATTAAAATTTATATTAAAAAGAAGGAATTTAATTTGAAAGATTAATAAAACCTTTTTTTGTCTAAAAAATATTCTTAAATTTCATTACTTAATATTTTTCTGTCTTGATTTTATAAAAATAAGATTTTAACTGTTGCAAGAATGTTTATAAGAAAAAATGTCATATTCACTCATTGTTTAAATTTGTAATTACAAAATATATTTCTTAAAAAAAAAGATAAAACAAAAAAAGACAATACAGATAAAATAAAAAAATGTAATCTCTACATAAATTTGATCTTTTTCAATTACTTAAAAAATATAGCAACTCTCTACTTAGTTAAGAATATAAAATAAACGAAATCTTTTATTAAAACATTTTAATGAATGCTCTTGAATTTTTTTTTCCATAAAAGTGAATTAATCAATATTTTAATTATAAAAATATTTTATTTACAAAATTTATTTAAATTTATGCAATGTTTTCAAAAGCTATATAAGAAATTACTTAATATTTTTATTTTTACTCATTTTTTTTTTTTTTTTTGGTGGGGTTTTTTTCTTCATAATTCTTAATTTTAAATTTTTCTTTCACGTTAAATTTAAAAACTGACACTCAGATTTTTTTAACATTGGAAATTTTTAATTAGTTTGAATTATTATATTTATATTTAACCTAAAACTTAAAAAAAATTTAATTTATATTTAATAATAACTAATTCAATAATTACTTACTTTTCCTACCAAGTATAAGCATTTTAAATTTAAAAATTATTTACTAACGTTTTGAATACTAAATTATTTTAAATGCATGTTTTCGTAACATAATTGTAACTTATTCAAAATTATTTCATGAAATTAGTCTAAAATGCATATATAATAAAAATGTTTCTTCACAATAAAATAATTAATATAATTTCTTATGGCAATTTCCGGAAAAATACTCACTTCTCGACAATTCCAGCAAATTAAAAAAAATTAACTGGATTTAGATTACAAACTTGTTTGGATTTGGGCTAATTTATAAATTTCTGAGTGTTCTTGTTGCTGAGAAAATTTGTAAAATATTCTTGTTTAAGCAAAATCTTCCTTTTCAACATTTCATGGAATTTCAGAATTCTTGCCTATTTGATAAATATATACATACTTATGTATTACTTCATGTTCTTCGTAACATTAATAATTTTTTTAATTTAATTTTATTATATTTTTTATACTTTTATTAATTTCGTTATTTTTACTATGTGTTACTTCGATGTGCTGATATCAGATCCTTGATATCCACACAAAGACAAAAAAATTTTCGTGAAAAAAAAAAGTAAAATTTTTATTTAAAACTGATTATTCTCTTGATACACCACGTGAAACTTTCATTTCAAAAGCTTTTATTTAAAAAAACAACAACATTCACTTGCTACGTGATTTCATTCAATTGTGTTTTAAAATAATATTACCGACAAATGTACGTTGCAAGACTAATGGTTTGCCAATATAAAGTGATTTGCCGTATTTTATATTTCCAGTTGTCTAGACATTTAATAACAGAATTTTGTTTCCATTTCCTTACCTAAGGATCATTAAGTAAGTGAACCATAACATAATTCGATTTTCATTAATCTAAATAGGGGATGAACATACGATAAATTAAACTTTGTTAACTACTTCATTTATTTTCTTATAAACTTGTTAAAATTATACATTTTTTTATACATTTGGCTTAAATGTTTCTTAATTTATTTATTTTATTGATTTAATTTTTGGGGAAAATATCACTTTTTTTTTATATTTCATCATTTACCTGTCTATTCAATTTTTTTGTGTGCATATGCATTTTTGTCTTGTGTGACTAATAATTTTGGGGATTTTTTGTGTTTTACATATCTTTGCGAAATAAGATATAATATAAATTAAAATATTAATAGTAAATTAAAAAAATAATAAATTAAAATATTAAATTATAGTTTCGCAACAGCCCTTTGTTGGGCCAAGATTTCTAGACAGGAGATGTTTTTTTATTATTATTTTTACGGGGTAAGGTTGTCAGCACTACGCCCAAGCTCTACAGCCATATTAGACCGGAATCTACGGTTTAAATTGGATTCCGTGCCACTACAAATATGCATGGCACCACCGTGACTCGAACTCGAATATATATATATCCTGTTGCGCTAATGTTGATGATGATGATGTTGATATATATATATTGTTCCAATGCAGCTGGCAAACACTTAGACAGCTTGGTTTTGGATGCCTTAAGGCAAGCGCTGCGCAGACGTTACTCACTTTGTATTACTCAGGGGGCGCGTGTAACTTGAAGATACGGACGCGGTGTAAAGTGGATTCTGAACCACTACAAACATCCATGGCACCACCGGGACTCGAACCCGAAACCTGTAGTACCGAGCGCCAGAGCGCTAGACACTCGGCCATTCAGGCCCGTATATATATATATTTTTTTTTTTTTTTTGTTTTATTTATATAATGTTTGTATTAGTCACTCGGCCATTCAGGCCCCATATACATAAATAAATAAATAATATAATACATTTATAGTACACAAGAAAACCGTCTGTGATTAAATAAAAAAAAAAATTTTTTTCGTCTATGTCTCTACTATTAGTTCATTTATTTTACTGTACAAAAGTATAAAACTGTGGCAAAACTATAAATATATAAAACTTAATGACAGAAAAAAAAGGACAAAAGATATTCTAATTGCCTTTTTGGGGAGACCGTAAGTGTGAAAAAGAACACCTATTTCTAAATTCAGTTAAATATTTGACACCCCATTACCACGATTTATGAGTCTTAAACGCTATTCCTGTTTAAGTATGTATCTCTGCGGAAGCGGAGGGGAGATAGGAGGGTGGATGGAATAATAACAATTCATGAGTCCCTTATCCACTGAAAGGGGTGGGGACGGAATCGAACAGAACGATTTATCACCCCCTCAATATTTAACTCCAGAAGAATTTATTAATGTCTCGTGCAAAGATTTATTTCTCGGAAGCAGCAAATTTTTTTGTTAATCATCTGCAGACAAGTACGTTTATATATATTGAAACTTAAAAGTATTGACTCTTGCGTTAACAGATATATTTTATTTGCAGTTCTTTAAATATTTGATTTTTGCTTTTCTGACTTCTGTTTTTGATTGGATTTTTAACTTGTAACGTGTAATTCTGTTTTTGACTACAGATTTAAAAACTATTCTTTATAATTTGGGTTTCCTTAAAAATGCTTCGTTTCGATTATATTTTTTTGTTTCTTTTTATTTCACAAATCTACTTTTAAGAATAAGAAACGACAAATGGTAGTTCAGTAATAAATGAAGTTTTTAAAGGAATATTATGTATTGGATATTGATGTAAGGAAATATGTAGGCATGACATGCATTTGATAATGATATGAAAGGAATGATATGTATTTGATAATGATATGAAACGAATGATATGTACAGGATAATGATATGTAATTAAATATGTATGATTGATATGTATTGAATAATGATATATAAGGAAATAAGTAGGAATAACATGTATTGGATAATGATACGTAAGGAAATATGTAGGAATGACATGTATTGGATAATGATATGTAAGGAAATATGTAAGAATGACATGTATTGGATAATGATATGTAAGGAAATATGTAGGAATGATATGTATTGGATAATGATATGTAAAGAAATATGTAGGAATGACATGTATTGGATAATGATATGTAAGGAAATATGTAGGAATGACATGTATTGGATAATAATATGTAAGGAAATATGTAGGAATGATATGTATTGGATAACGATATGTGTTGGACAGCATCAAATAGTCCTTGCATAAAACAAGATAGTTTAGGGAAATACAAAAGATTAAAAGCAAAAACTGCACAAAAAAATTAAATATATTAAAAAATCCAATGGTTTCGTTTAGTGCCGAAACTATTGAAATTATGCGCAAGATGTTTTCCTTTATCTATGTAAACATATTTCAAAACTTCGATTTAAAAAAAACAAGTCTTACTTAGAGAAGCAAAATAATTATCATGAGTCATTTAAATCAACATTTTAAATATACTCAAAATTATAGAATTTAATGATTATGATTTTAACCTGATTAATAAATAACGTTAAATTAAAACTCGTATGAAAATTTTAATCTGTCAGAAACTTACCCTAAAAAATATTTTGAAATAGAAGTATGAAGAAGCAATTGAATTTCACAGACAATATTATTTTTTTTACAGCAGTAGCATAAGTAACTGATGTTTAAAAAAATGCTAAAACTCAGCGTGCCAATGAATTCTTATTTCGTCTTGTTTGTTACTCTGATTATTAAGTCATGATTTAGTTCTTACGAAGATGTAAACAAAGGCTTATTTATTTATGAATTCTTTTGAATTCTTAATGATCTTTGTGAAAATTTCAAAAAATAAATAAATAAATAAAACAATATGAAACCCGAACATACTGCACAAAACCAAAATGACAATCTTCACAGGAAAAACATTTTTAATGAATATAATTAGAAAAAAACATTTTTTTTTCTTCGTTCCATTTTCAGATAGAGGCATACCCATTTATTCTGAAGTCGAACATTGAAAAGCCTGAAAAGAATAATGGCATTTTAAAAAATCAAACGATTTCGTAAATTCAAGAATTAAAGTGAAGTGAAAACCGAAATTACCGGAACGTACAACTCAATTCGACTTTTCCAGAACTTTAATCCTTTTCGATAAAAGAGGAACCTTCGGAAAATAACTCTTCGGTTTTGTTTTTTTTTTTCTTGCTGGAAAAAATTGTAAAAGCGGATTATCTAGGCCAGTTAATGTTCGAAAATCATTTTCTTTCAAAAGACAAAGCCATGGTAATTATTTTATTAGAAGAATGCACCAAGGGAATTTTTTAATTTACGTTACTTTTTAGACTTGAACAGCAGATACAAAATTAGTTTTTTTTTTCTTTTCTTTCCATTAATTTTGATTTCTTTTTTAAGACAAAATTTTTTTTTCTCTGAGTTTTAAAACGTGTCTTTCTAAAAGCTTGGGTCCTTTCAAATACATTTTTTAATTACAGAACTGTTTGCATAAGGTATTAAACATTTTGGACTCAGTTTTTTAATTTTTTTTTTTCAATTTTTGAAGATTAGAAGCACCGCATGTATTAGAAATTTCAATGCGGCATTATTTTGTGTAACTGGGAAAAATAAGTTTTTGTTTTGTTTTGTTTTACATCTATAGAGATGTTAAAGAATTATTTATGAAATTAATGCAAACATATAAGTTATAAAATATTCATAGTTATTTATAGTTAGGGGTTACTTTATCATCTTAAAATGCCCATGGTTTAGAAATAAATGCAAATTTATATTACTATTAATGTTATGTAGTTTTGTTAAATCATAACATTTGAATGAGAGTATTCTATTGAAAAGTTATTGTAACTCAAACAAATCAAAAACATTTATATACGCTATAATTTTCAAATTATTTTGTGAAACTGGAAAAAATAAGATTTTGTTTTGTTTTGTTTTATCTATAGAAATATTAAATTTCAAATTAATGTAAATACATAAATTATAAAATATTCACGGTTATTTATAGTTGGTGGTTATTTTAGCGGCTTAAAAGGCTTTCGATTTACAAATAAATGCAAATTAATATTATGTAGTTCCGTAAATTATAACATTTTAATGAAAGTATTGTGTGAAAAATTTATCTGTAGAGATTTACCTATAGAGATATTAAAAATATATTTTTGAAATTAATGCAAATATATAAGTTAACAAATATTCAAGATTATTTATAGTTAGTGGTTACTCTAGCGATTTAAAACTGCTTCTGATTTACATATAAATTCAAATTATATTATCACTAATATTATGTAGTTTCGTAAATTATGACATTTGAGTGAGAGTATTGTATAAGCAATTTAGCTATAGAGATTTTATATAGAGAGATATTAAAGAAATATTTTTGAAACTATACAAATATATAAGTTATAAAATATTCATGGTTATTTATAGTTGGTGGTTACTTTAGTGGCTTATAATGTTTTTAATTTATAAATAAATGCAAATTTATATTATTATTAATATTATGTAGTTTTGTAAATCATAGCATTATAATGAGAGTATTGTATGTAACATTTATCTATAGAGATATAATAGAATTATTTTTGAAATTAATTCAAACATATAAGTTATAAAATATTCATGTTCATATAGTTATTTATAGTTGATGTTTAAATTAGCGATTTAAAATGCTTTTGATTTACAAGCAAATGCAGATTTATATTATTATTTATATTATGTAGTTTCGAAAATCATAACGTCTTAATGAGAGTAGTGTATGGAAAATTTAGCTATAGAGATTTTATCTATAGAAATATTAAAGAATTATTTTTGAAATTAGTGTTAAAAAATATTCACGGTTATTTATAGTTGGTGGTTACTTTAGCAACTTCAAATGCTTTTGCTGTACAAACAAAAGCAAATTTATATTATTATTATGTAGTTTCGTAAATTATGATATTTTAATGAGAGTATTTTGTGAAAAATTTATCTACAGAGATTTACGTATGAAGTTATTAAAAACATATTTTTGAAATTATTGCAAATATATGTTATAAAATATTCATGGTTACTTACAGTTGGTAGTTACTTTAGCGGCTTGTTTGTAACGCTATGCTTTGTAATTTCTGAAATTTTTGCTGTTAATTCATTGTAAACATTGCTAAATATACCATAAGCTTTCTTTCCAAATTTTTGTTAAATAGGTGATAATTTTGAATTACTTTGTAGTAAAGCGTTTTTATTGATTAACGTGCAATTCTTACACAAAATAAAAATAATTATTTAAAAATAACCTTATCTATTAAATAGTTTAAACTATAAATAATGAATAAAACTAGTACATAATTTTATTTAAGGAACTTTATGACGGTATATTATTATCGTCTATATAATAATATTATATTATTATTAACCGATCGTCTATAAATGATTATCGCTTATAAAATTATATATTGTTATTTCAAGAAATTACAATATATCATTTGTATTTGATAAAGTATGGAATTATATTTATTGCCTTACATGCACTAAACCATGTATTTTTATTTGACCATAGATATAAATGCAGTAATTATATTTCTGGCATCGCATGAACCTAAACCATGTATTTTTACTTGACCACAAGTATCATTACAGAAGAGTGTTTTATACAACTTAAATCATTTTTTTAAATATTTAAATCAGAATCTTATCATTATTACTGCTTTCTTTTCAAGTAATTAGAGAGTAATAAGCATCCTATGTCATATTTAAAACATATTTCTGTCAGCAAAAGGTTCTTCATGTCCCAAAATGTAAAACTAACAATTAAAGCTAAGGTTTATAAAATTAAAGACTTGATTTTCAAATCTAAAATCTCCTAAAAATTTTTTTGTTTTAAATTGCACAATTCTCTACTAGCAGACTGGAGAATTCAAAATTTTATCTATTTTGTTGAAACTCAGGAAAATGTCTCGCCAAAAGCACATGAAAAAAAATACAATTTGCAGTTGAATTTAAGAGGGTAGTTGAATATTCTTGTGTACCTAATAGGCTATAGTCAAAGCTGAGTTAATAGAAGCAATTCTTATTGGTGTTTCTAATAATTCTGTATAGTATATTGAATTTTTTTGACATTTCTTTATGATCTTATTGTGATTGTTAAACTTTACTGAACAAGCTTGTATACTTAATAGACTGTAGTGAAAGCTGAGTTTTAGAAGACTCTTATGTAACAATTCCTATTGGTGATTGTAATATTCCTGAATTTATTGAATTTTTTTGACGTTTTTTGTAATAGTGCTAGCTTTATGATGTGATTGTTAAACGTTGCATATTCCTGTGTTAATAATATGTAATGATTACCATTTGATTTATGATTTAAGATACAATGAGAACTATTACATAACTGCAATAATTTCTATGCTTTCAATAGATTTTATGACTTGTAGCATTATGAAAGAGTATGTAACAAATGGACTTTCATTATTAATTTTTCTCCTGTGAAAAGAGCATATTTAAATTTGCTAGATAATTTCATTTTTTAATACCATCTCTGTTCTAGATACATAAAATTATAACTATATGTTTACTACCAAAAAAATAGCTAAAACCTTTTTGCTTAGGAAAAGGAAATAAAATTTAATATTTAATCTATTTTCTTCACAAAAAAGGAAACAAAATACAATGTGCAATTGAACAAGTGGGTAATTTAATAAGTTTGTATGCTTAATAACAGTAGTGAAAGCTGAGTTAATAGAAGATTCTTAGGGTGATACAATTCTCCAATTCTTATTGGTGATTCTAATAGTTCTGTCTTTCCTGATTTTTTGACGTTTTGTAATAGGAATAGCTTAATGATCTGATTTTGATTGTTAAACGTTGCATATTCCTGTGCTAGTGTTATATAATGAGTATCATTTGCTTTGTGAACTATTACACAATTACAATACCTATTTCTATTTTTTCAACTTATAGCATTATGAAAAGGTATGTAACAAATATCTTTCATTATTAATTTCCCTGCTGTAAAAACAGCATATTTAAATTTGATTGCGGATTTCATTTGTTCTACCATCTCAGTTTTAGATACATAAAATTATTACTATATTTTTTCCATAAAAAATAAGTAAATATCTTTGGATTAAGAAAAGGAGTTTATAGGAGATTCTTATGATGATACAATTCTCCAATCCTTATTAGTGATTCTAATATTCCTGTCTTTGATGTTTTGATTTTTTGACGTTTCTGAAATAAGAATAGCTTTAGGATCTGATTGCGATTGTTAAACGTTGCATGTTCCTGTGCTAGTATTGTATAATGATTACCATTTGTATTATGATTTAAGGAATCATGGGAACTATTGTACAATTACAATAGATAACTTATAGAATTAGTTATAGTTATTGTATATGTATGACAACTGTCTTTCATCATTAATTTCTGTCCTATGAAAAGAGCTTACTTAAATTTGCTAGCAGATTTCATATTTTAATACCATCTATGTTTCAGATGCATAGCATTAATACCATATTTTTTCCACCAAAAAAATAATAACTAAACACCTTTTGCTTAAGAAAAAGGAAATAAAATTTAATATTTAATCTATTTTCTTGGCCATATCACACGAAATTAACCAGTTGCATAACATTACGCAGCATGTCTTCCCCACCGAGTAATAAGAAAAGAGCCTTCTGCTTGGGGAGAGGAAATAAACCCATCCAAGTTCAATATTTAATTCGTTCTCTGAAGCGAGACTCTGCAACCCGAGTGAAGGGGTATATATTGCAGTCGGAATCAACGCTGCCAATCACCCTGATGGGGTTGGGGGAGGATGTTGATTCTAAAGCTGACAGCACCCTTCCAAGAAGGCTTCATCATCCCCCGCGATTAAACTGGGGTTTTTCCCTCGGGTTCTTCCAACTTGTTCAACAAGTTAACTTTCGCGCCCCAAAAGTAGAGTGATTTGGAACTATTTGGAATTGATCTTTCGGTCGATGAATGGTGCAGGTAGATTGCCTTAGATCCGGATTAAATTAAATGCTGAAACGAAGTGAAATATATTTTTTTTTTCAAAAAAGAAACTTTTAATATATTTTTAATTTTTTGTAATTATATTAAGAATAATTATTGATTATGATATTAATTACTGAGAGATAATCATATTTTTAAAAATTTGACAAATCTGATCGCCGTCTCTGATGAATAAAACTTAATATGCGTTGTTTTCTTACCCATGGCATAGCATTATTATCAAAGAGATTTGGCTGACAACTACCTCATGTCAAATGGTTATTATTGGTTTTGACTTTTAGTATGTTTCATTTCGTTGAAATAGGAAAAACGTAGTTTCTTTTAACTCTAACCACATCGAATGTTTGTAATAAAAACAGAACATTTACAGGGACGTTTTACACTTATGGTTATAATTGAATAAAAAATGTAGGTGAAGTACTACGAATTTTTGTGGCAACTTACAATCATCATACACCAACTGACAGAACTTATCAAAAATCGCTTTGATACGGAAAATCGACCTGTAGAACGAAAATAATCATGAGCTGGAACAATTTGGTGAAACAAATACTCGTGAACATGATCGACTGCAATTGATACTTTAGAATCGATAGTTGAAAGATAAAAGGCTAGTTTACCAGGAAGATCACGAGGAAGGAATCATGAGATGGTACAATTTGGTGAAACAAATACTCGTGAACATGATCGATTGCAATTGATACTTTCGAATCGATAGTTGAAAGATAAAAGGCTAGTTTACCAGGAAGATCATGAGGAAGGAATCATCCAGGAATCATGATATGGTACAGTGTGGTGAAACGAATATTCGTGAACATGATCGATTGCAATTGATACTTTGGAATCGATAGTTGAAAGATAAAAGGCTAGTTTACCAGGAAGATCACGAGGAAGGAATCATGAGATGGTACAATTTGGTGAAACAAATACTCGTGAACATGATCGATTGCAATTGATACTTTAGAATCGATAGTTGAAAGACAAAAGGCTAGTTTACCAGGAAGATCATGAGGAAGGAATCATCCAGGAATCATGATATGGTACAGTGTGGTGAAACAAATACTCGTGAACATGATCGATTGCAATTGATACTTTGGAATCGATAGTTGAAAGATAAAAGGCTAGTTTACCAGGAAGATCGCGAGGAAGGAATCATGAGATGGTACAATTTGGTGAAACAAATACTCGTGAACATGATCGATTGCAATTGATACTTTAGAATCGATAGTTGAAAGATAAAAGGCTAATTTACCAGGAAGATCATGAGGAAGGAATCATCCAGGAATCATGAGATGGTACAATTTGGTGAAACAAATACTCGTGAACATGATCGATTGCAATTGATACTTTGGAATCGATAGTTGAAAGATAAAAGGCTAGTTTACCAGGAAGATCACGAGGAAGGAATCATGAGATGGTACAATTTGGTGAAACAAATACTCGTGAACATGATCGATTGCAATTGATACTTTCGAATCGATAGTTGAAAGATAAAAGGCATGATAAAATTGTATTTTACATGATAGTGTCCACCCATCATGTTCATGATTTAATGTTCCCGTGTAAGTCAAAAATTGCTTGGAAAATCTATGATCGGAAGTACTATCCCACTCGTTATATTTTCCAGACATTGTTGGGCATAATTATTGCTTTTTTCTATCTATGAAAACATATTTGTATGTTAGAATTCAGCTCAAAAAACGAAATAAATAGTTTTTCAAAGAGAATTTAAATGTGAAAAGTAATGGCGCTAGCAATATACAATACTATAATGATCGATGTAAGAATTAATTTTTGTAATTAAGTGTCTTTTTTTGAGGAAAATAACGCCACTGATAACAAACAATATTTGAAACAGCTCAGAACAATTTTTATATGAAACAAAGTTTTATAATAATTATCAAAATTTATTACATTTTTCCAAGTATTTATTTTAAGATTTCAGGTGAATTTCTGCTTTCCTAATTAAGAAATCGCACTTATATTACAAATCTATATGAAAAAAAACGTATTCAAGAAAATTGTTTGCATATATGTATTAAAATATAAAATATTTTCTTTAATTAAAACTCATAAAGGTCTCACACAAAACAATAGTTGAAGCATAAAAAAATTCAACGATCTTTTTTCATTATTTAATATATATATATATATATATATATATATTTATAATTTCAAATAAATGTATATATGTAGTGATTTATGCATTCTAAGAAATAATATTTTTTTTAACTTTTATGAAAATATTTTTTATCTCTTCATTAAAAGTTTTTTATTTTATTGTTGAACTTCACTTTGCTCGTTTAATAATTATTTAGAAATGAAATTTTTTAAAAAGCAAAGTTATTTAATTTTATATATCATTACTGAAATGAAACATTTGAAAACTTCCCTCGGAAAAATGTAAGTCTTTTTATTTCTTTAAAATCTATATACATAGATTTTAACCATTTCTCAAATGAGTCATTTAGCTAGGCTTCAAATTCAACTATTTTCGTGAATGAGATCATTTTTTTTATTGAATCGAATGAATTTGAATGTCACTAATTAAATCGAATTGAAAAAAATCGAATGCCACCAGTCGAATACTGGAAACATTATTCTAAGTTTAACTAAGAAAGAGTAGTGGAGCTATTTCTGTAAATATCATGGCACGTGGAAGTCATTAAAAATTTACTTTTGATAATTCGAATCAACAGAATTACTTCCAAACCGAAACAATTTTCTGAAAATAAATCTAGACTTTCATTATTTCTATTGCTTCATAATAATTGATTTTAATCAAATATTTCTTGCTAAGTGAGTTGTGATTTTACTTAAAGCAAAATTATACTTCATTTTAAAGGGAATAATTTTCAATGTTCCTGACATTGTTTCGCATACATTTTGTAGGATATAATAAAATTTAATTTACGCTTTATTTATTTTTTTCGATAAGTTACTACAGCCTGACCCTGAAATCACAAAACTTGATATTTATTTTATAATTGGATCATTCCTTTGGAATAAACAATACACTGCAGTGAAAAATGAAAGAATTTGTAGCCCTAAAACCATAAATTAATTTAAATATATAATTAAATTAAAATTAATAATTTAAATAATTTAAATATATTTTATATATTTAAAGGTAAGTTTTTAAACATTCATTTTATTCACGATTTAGGTTTAAAAAATCGATTTATCGTTTAATTCATATATCGTTTATCTCGATTTAGTTTTTAACAAATAAAAAAATTTAAATATTAAAAAAATATTTATTTTATTAACTGCTTTCTATTTTACTGCAAACTACAAAACTATGTTTGTTAATGATTTGCTAGCCTTAATTTATCTTTATTTATGTAATTTATTTTTATATTTATGATATTTATCACCGAAAACAAGTATCTCTTCTAAAACAACAGCATAACAGAAAATGTGATTGTTGCTTAATTTTGCATGAAAATTGGCGAGTACATATTTGTAAGCAAATATTTTTAACCATGAATATAAAAACCTTATTAAATAAAAAACATTTGACTAATAATTTTTTTATCTGGTAACTACAAAAATTTGAGCCAAATACTAAAATAATTATTAAATTAATGTAATATAAGGCATGGAATGCTTTATTTTTTATTACATTATATTCATTTAATTTTTATTATATGAAGAAATGAAATGTATTCAAAGACAATTTTCAAAGAGCCAGCGGCTAACGTACAGAGAATACAAGTCTTCATGTCCATTACCTGGTTTCGACACGCCAAATTTTCAATACGGGTTTCTTTTCCAGTTTTGAGCTTCAGCAATTCTACCACTATGTAGCTTCTGTAAAAATTAAGACGTAAATAAATATGAAAATAGCAAATTTTATGTTAATTTTAATTGAAATTATTATCACTATTTATGAAATTATGATTAATAAATTATATTTTAAAAACATTGTTTTCATAATATACAGAATTGTTTTAATGTGCATAACACTTTTCTTAATATTTATTTTTCTCAATTTTTTATGCAGATACTTAAAATAAAGGAAAATTGTAGTTATTTTTTGAACATCTTAAACATGAACATTGAAACAGTTTTTGAACATGTATCGTTAAATTTTAATTACAATTTGCCAAAAAAAATCGGAAATAAAGAACAGACTCTTTTCATGTAAAAAACACAGTGAAGGAAAATTATGTATTATTAATTGCTATTAACTTACTAACATTTTGTTTATTAATATTTATAATATTTTAATGATAATTTTGTGTTTCATTGAATCATTTTATTTACTAAATGGTAGATACTTTTATATGCTTCTCCAAATATGATTAAAAATCAACAAACAGCAAAGTTTGCCATTTTAAAAGTTTAAAACCAAGTTTGCGGTTGCTAAGTTTAAAATAAAATAAATATTATTTAAAAACTATAGTAAGTTAATTGCAATTAATAATACATAATTTTCATTGACTGTGTTTTGTTTTCATTAAGTATGCTTCTAAAATCCTAGAAATGAAACAAATGAATTAAAAAGCAATACAATGCGTTTGCAATACAAAACGTTGATTGTAAAATACAAGATCTACCACCTTAAAGATAAAAATTTGTATAATATGTTATATGACCTTTGGCTAATAAATGTACCTGAGAAATGGAATAGGGGAGTATATTTCGAAAATATGTAAATTTATCTATAATGATGTATGTTAATTATCAGTTTAGTGTTCATAAAATAGAGCCTTTTTATGTAATCTAAAGTTTTTGAAACGTTAGACGTACTTCCAAAATTTGAGAAACGAATAAAATCAATGCAATAATTGATGTGCATGAAGAATAATTTTTTTTACAATTAAGAAAACTATACCCAAGAATAATTTCAAAGTTACAGCAGCATCTATTGTACAATTGATGATGTCTAAATAATCCTAGAAAAAAATCTAAAATCCTAGAAATGAACAAATAGTTAAAAAGCAATACAATGCGTTTGCAATACAAAACGTTGATTATAAAATACAAGATCCACTTAGAACATGGAACACCACCTTAAAGATAAAAATTTGTATAATATGTTGTATAAAATTTGTTAATATTTGGCTAATAAATGTACCTGAGAAATGGAATAGGGGAGTATCTTTCGAAAATATATAAATTTATCTATAATGATGTATGTTAATTATCAGTTTAGTGTTCATAAAATAGAGTTCATAAATAATTTTTTTTACAATTAAGAAAACTATACCCAAGAATAATTTCAAAGTTACAGCAGCATCTATTGTACAATTGATGATGTCTAAATAATAGGGCTTTTAAAATTTTAACTATTAATATTCAGTTATCAAAAAATAATAAATCGATATAATTATAAAGAAGAGGATAGGACGAAGAGGTCCCTAAGTAGAGAAACGAAGAGGACCCTAAAGGCGGCTAAATCTTATTTTAAATTTGTATATTATAACATATGTACTTTAACCAAAGCCTTACATTGGTAATTTACATACAGACTGATAGTTATTCTTTTTGTTATGAAAGTTTCTTATAAATAGGAAAAATTCTTATTTTTAGTGTATTAATAATTTTATGAATCTTTTAATTAGTTTATTCACTTTATTTCCTATAAAAAAAAAAAGGTTTTTGTTTTCAAAAATATTTATATATTCAAAGATGATTAAAATAGTCATAAAATCAGCGATAAATTCGATGAAGTAGCACTTGGCGATAAATGTGACCTGCATCCGGTTTGGCGAAGTTTTTTGGTAGTAGAGTAAGATAATTAAAGATAGAAGTAGATAAGATAGAAGTAGAGTAAGATAATTAATATTAACTAAAATATTCTTATCGAATATTCGTCATCATTCATTTATTATTATTATTAATAAATTAATTCAACGCTAATAATATATCGACTAATAAAAAATTGAATAACTTTTTTATATGATACTGAGCAATTTTATATTATAAAATTCTGAAAAATTTTTTAATATTTTTTAACTAAATATAAATATTTTTAGCTATTTTTTATTAAATGTAAATATTTTGAACTAAAATGTAAATATTTTCTCATAAATTTTTTGTTTTTTTTAAAAACACTTTTTGCTAGAAATGAATGAAATTCTTTTGAAATCATTTTGTGAAAATAATTAACCTTTTTTTTATGGTTTATTTATGAGAAAATATTTTTTGGAACAATTTTCTAGACAAAAATATTTTTTGATAGATAAGATAGCCTTGAGATTAATTTATAGATTTGAAAATGAGCGATAGTTGCTGTTCATATTTCCATACACTTAACACATCAACAAATCTCTGTCATCTCAAGAGTAAATACGTAGCAAAGTAAACGTCATCCAGGAAGCACCACTCGGGATTTGCGACACTACATTTATTTTTGGGGTATTTCGGCACATTTACATTTTGCCAAAACAATTTTTAAATGATAGCTTACGAAGTCTTACGGTGACTTCCATAGAGCTCATTCCCCGCCAATCAATCCATTGGTAGTTCCTTCCACCCTACAGATTTATCGTTTCCATCAAAGATGTGTATACTATAACTTTCAATACGACTTCATTTCTCAAGTTTCGAACTCAACTAATGAAATCCGGAATCCCGTGTTAATAACATGGCTATTGTAGTCCATTAGATTTATAATAGTATTTTTATTTACTTAAAATAATAAAAAATATCTGAAATAAGTAAAGGGGAAAAATAATTTTTTTTTGTTCTAATGCAGCTGGCAAACACTTAGACAGCTTGGTCTTGGATGCCTTAAGGCAAGCGCAGCACAGACGTTACTCACTTTGCATTACCCAGGGGGCGCATGTAACTTGAAGCTAAGCCACGGACGCGGAGTAACAATGCCCCCGCGACGCTCTACGATCCTATTAGGACCGGGACTTACGGTTTAAGTGGATTCCGAACCACTACAAACATCCATGGCACCGCCGGGACTCAAACCCGAAACCTGCGGTACCGAACGCCAGAGCGCTAGCCACTCGGCCATTCAGGCCCCGGGGAAATAAATAAGAGATAACAAAATTAATTATTTTTTAAGGCAAAATGTTTTTAATTTTCACTAAATATTATTTAATTAATTCATTTTTATAATAAAATAATAAATTTCCTCATATATATAAATATATAACATAATCAATACCTATTAATTGCATAAGTGAACGCACCCTGTAAAAGTGTGTTCCCATGATGGTCAAGCAGCCGAGCATGGCAGCAAAAACGTAACAAAGGGTCGAGCAACAGGCAAGAGGCGCAACCTCAGTGGGAAAAAAGCAGCCCTCAAACCGAATCAATATAGGGAGGGAAGAGAAGGATGCTGCGAAGCAACAGTGACATGTTGCTCAGTCTCCAACAAGTGGGGGAACCTGTTGATAGAGTGAGAGTTACTTCTTTTCTTTCCTTTTCCTCTTTTTTTCTCTTACTTTTTAGGACCCCTCGCAAATAGGGACGGTGTACATTGTGGTTCAGGCGATAATTGGTTAAGGTAGGGTGCGCCCAGAGTGCTTTTTTTATTCTTCTCGACTTTTTTTGTGTTTTTTTTATCTATATGTGAAGAGGGGTGTACGTGTACGGGCAGTAATCTTATCTCGGATTTCGATACCTGGAAGATTAGATTTGGGTCTTGGGGCTTTTTGCGGTCGAATGCGTGACTTTTTTAGTCACTATTTTGGGTATTGGCTTCATTTTTTTGCTTTTGGTTAGGTAGTTTCTAAGTAAATGTATGGTATGGAGTAAAGTAACAGTATGTAGAACTATTGATTTTTTTTTCCTTTAACATATATCAGAAAGGTACGAAATTGGATCTGTTGGATAAGAAAAGGGTGTATGCAGATGGAGAGAAACATATTTCGTATAAGTATTATATAAAAACTTGCAAATCGTGATATTAGGAAACACTCAAATTATATAACGATTATTCTATTTTATTTAGTAATACTTTCTTACTATGAAAATGCTGTTGTTGTTGTGACTAATCCTCAATGTCCTGCAATGCGGGCTGGACATCCCATGTGTGATTCACTCATGGATGGAGGGAAAGGGGCAGCTTCTGTTGTGATGGAGCACCCGTAGGTAGAAGTCTGACTTTTTATCCGTGACGCTCTTACAGTCATATGAGATTGGGACCTACGGCTTGCAGTGGACTCCGAACCACTACAAACATCCATAGCACCTCCGGAACTCGAACCCGAAACCTGTGGTACCGAGCACCAGAGCGCTAGCCACTCGACCATTCTGCCCCTTAGTGAAAGTGTATGAAAGTTTAATAGCATTTAGAATGACCTGATAGGTAATACGTTAAGTTTTCAAAATAGAAGATCTGGACTGGAAATGTCACAAACAAATTCATACCAAAATTCCAATGTCTTCGTCAGGTATGGGCACGATACATCTGTCGTCCTGAATAAGCGGGGAATTTGAATCCTGTGAAAAGATTCGATTTTCTGAAATTCCTCCTAAAAGTGTTAGTTCAAAATTACGGGTGCAAATTGTAGACGAATTAGAGCAGATTTCCCATAATTCATCCTAGGTAATGCTGAATTTGTTACTTAAGTCAAATTACAAAGCATTTAAAAAGCAATAAAGATTCTTAATATAGTTATCCGAATGTAATGTAATCCGAATGTATGTTAATTTTAAGTTGCCATTAAGCGATAGTATCGTATGTGCTTTTATAGATATTAGATTAGCTCTCTTTTTAAGCATGAGGAAAAACATGAGGTAATATATTTCAGAAATGCTTTTAAGAATTAGCTCCTCACGTATGTGTTGTACACGATGAAATGATGAAAAAGATAATGTAAGAAAAATCCAATATAACCAGCCCGGTGCCAACAGCCTACCATTTTTAATAAATTATTAAAACCCTTTTTTTCATTTCAGTCTACGATTTTTTTTTTTTTTAAATTGATTCTTTCATTTTCCAAATTTTCTTAAAACTTTTTTTTTTATTTTCTATTAAAAAATTACAGTCATTTATTTTGCTATGTAATTTTAACAGCAAATTTAGGGGGGGGAGGGGGAATTCAAGTACTTTAAACTAATTTTTAATGAATTTTAAAAAATGGGAATTTTTTTTCAATTGTCCGCTTATTATAATTTAAAATAAAAGCAAACAATTTTTTTATTCATCTTTTACCAACATCAATCCGCAGGTTGTATGCTATATGTCAATGATTTCACAAATTAAAAGTCAAAACCATGATCATACAACAAAATGTACAATACTCGTACAATAAAACTCCTCTACGAAGTCATCTGTCGGGAAGAAGAAAAAGTGTTGTTGTTGTTATCGTGTTCATGGATTTAAAATATTATTATTAAAGTTAGATCCAGTCAAAAGTCTTCACAATAGTGGCCGCTAGCAATGGCGCCGCTTCACTATACAGGACTTCTCTTAAGTTGGCCTCGATTGGCACCCTACCCAATTGCAAAGCATGGGTAGTGGTTGCTAGAATGTGCTTAGGTGTTAGGAAAGCGTTGGGACAATTTCTGCAGCGGATGCATTCCCTGGTCTTGTCTGGGAGAATCTTCATCCCTCTGTAATGATTAGTTCTGAGTCTGCTAATAACTGATGTAGAAAAAGTGTTGATCTGTCATATTACTTTCTTCTCTTGCTGATAATAAACTATCCAAAGTTCCGAGTATCCGAGTTCTTTCTACCAAACATATATACGTTGTCAAGAAACACATTTTGTGAAAAGAAATATATTGTGTGTCATTCTTTACCTAATCATAGTTTAACTACTAGAATTAAAAGAATATATTTTTTTGTTTTATTGTAAGGCACTCTATGTAGATGGATCAGAAGGACCTGGTGAATACCGCATTGGGATTTTGAACAGGAAATCGGAATTCAGCATGGGGTGTTTGACTGAAAGCCCCTGTGTCAGAGATGGGGATGGGCAAAATAATCCTCAATAATTTTAATGCTCAAGAAAATCAGCTATTAACGTCCTTATAACCTTGTATCAGAGGTTCTTTTTTTTTTTTTTTTTTTTAAATTGAAATCCTCTTTCAAATTTAAAAGTTTTCTGTGGTATCGAGATATCTATATACAAAACAAGCATAAAGTCATTTTACGAAATCTATATTTTATTATAAAAATGTAATAAACCATCCTTGAAAAATATGGGCGAATAACCACAAGAATTAAAAATTGAACAAAATTATTGTAGTACTTAACAGGATTTTAAAAAACCAGAAAGTTATCAACACTAACAACAGAAAATTAGAAATGTTGACGTTTAACGTAAAAGAAAACGTTAAAAGAAGGAAGATTTCATTTCTTTTTCGCTACCCTCTTATAGATCGGGAGCCCTACTTTAAAAACCCTATTACCCTACCCATACGTTTGGTTGTGCTCTTTCACAACTGTGATAGCAAAATATGCGAGCAATGTTGCAAACGCTTCATGGTGCATCCTGGGTAAAGATGAATTTGTTACATATCTGATTTTCCGATTATCCGACTTGTGGTTCAATGGAAACGCTCGTCGCTCGTGAGCATTAAGGCAGATGTTCACTCCACTGGTGGCTTTGTTGTAGACACTGTTTCGCAAGAAACAAGAAGTCTCGATGGCGTTTGTAATGTTCAACATTTTGCCTCATTAGTTGGACCAACTGGTGGGAGTTTTCCGGGTTTTCTTTCGTACGATATTTAAATTCGGGGTAGTTCCACCTAAAAGTCCCCCTGAAAGACATAGTCCTCTTCTTCAGCGACTCGAAACCAAGCCACGCCTTCTATCTATGGGTGCTCCATCACCACAGAAGTTGCTCCCCCCTCTTTCCCTCCTTTCATGAGAATCACAGGATTCATGAACTTGGTTTAGATGTTGCTGTCTACCAATTGGGATAAGAAACAACAACATTTCTAATAGCGAATGATCACATGTCTAAGTGTCTGGAATTTGAAAACAACAACAAATGGAGATAATCCTTATCCACTCACATTTTTCTTAACGATGATCCCTAATTAATTATAAACTTGATATCTTGTCTCTTAACTTTAATATAAATTAGTCACATGAAGTCTATATTTTTATATACAACTATAATAAACCATCATAAAGCTGATCAAATGGAGAATGCTCTTAATTCTATCTTTGGTGCAACGCAAAATGGTCAGAAGCAAATTGTCCCCCAGCGATTGACACGCCCAATAAAGTCGGTATGCGGGTATCAAACTCTATAAATATTAAATGTGGAATTTTACATCTGACGGCTCACGATGGATTAATTCTGGCACTAATTTCTGCTTGCGAGGGAAAGAGTGTTTTGAATCGGAGGATTGCGTTTTTAGTTGGGGAGCTTTCGTGCATTGATGAATAGCAAAATATCATGTTTTATGTGCAAAGAATATCGTTTGCATATTATTCTATTATTGTTTATAAAACGTGTTGTTGAATGGAATGTTAAATATTTAAAAGCAGCAGTCGATGTTGGAAAAAGAAATTAATGAAATGTTTATTCTTCCTTTGTACTGACATAAGTTCATTAATTTAGACATTTTGACAATCTTCTACAAAAATTAGAAAATTTATACCGGTTTTATATATATATTTTTATTTAATATATTTATAAATAATATAATTACATAAATTTATATTTTTTATAGCATAAAAACAATTTCTACTATTATTTTTAAAACGTGGGACTTTCGTGCATTGATGAATCATCAATGCGCGAAAGTTATGTAGTTACATAGAGAGACTTGTGTATTTAAAAACAGCAGAGTGGGTTGCAAGAAGATTATAAGGAAATATTCATCTTTCCTTTGTACTTACATAAATTCTTTGATTTAGACATTACGAGGATTTTCCACAATAGACCATTATGACGATTTGCTACAAGAATCAGAAAATTTATATCCTATTTTTTATAGCAAAAAAAAATTTCTGCTATCATTTATAAAATGTTGAAATTTCGTGCATTGATGAAAGAGAAAAGATCATCGTTCATATATAAAGAATATCGTTTATATATAAAAATTATGTTTTATAAAATGTTTTAGCTGCGTATTTAAAAGCAGCAGTATGTGTTGCAAAAAGAAATTAATGAAATATTTATTCTTCCTTTGTATTGACATAAATTCATTAATTTAGACGTTATGACGATACTCCACAAAATCAGAAAATTTATATTGGTTTTTATATAGCACAAAAACACTTTCTACTATCAGTTATAAAACGTTGAAAAGAGATTTATATATTTAGAAGCAGCAGTACGTATTGCAAGAAGAACATAAGGAAATATTTTATTTTTTTTCCCCTTTAATGTTATATTAAGACTGTT
The DNA here is from genome assembly GCA_021605075.1 of Caerostris darwini. NCBI lineage: Eukaryota > Metazoa > Arthropoda > Arachnida > Araneae > Araneidae > Caerostris > Caerostris darwini. The sequence goes on along the minus strand of BPLQ01011204.1, from coordinate 95,590 downwards.
TATTGAGACGTAATGATTTTCAGTGAAATCAGAAAATTTAGGATTTTTTTTATAGTATTCAATACATTAGTAAGAAATGAAAGCAGAAATGTCTAACTAAAACCATCTTTGCCTAAATGAAAACAAATTTGTCAAACTAAAACCATCTGCGTCTAAATGAAAACATATTTGTCGAACTAAAACTATCTGCGTCTAAATGAAAACATCTGTCACTAACTTTTTATTTTCAAAATTATCTTATAATACATTAAAAATACATTTGCACAAAAAAAAAATAATAAATACTTTTTAAAATTTGTTTATATAAATAATATACAACTATTTATTTGAAATAAATGAATACAAAAAAAATTAACTTTTTATTATACTTCAGTACATTAGTACATTTTACTATTTGTTCTTTTCAACCATGTAAGTTTATATTTATGATTTATTCTTTTATATAATCTAAAACGCCTAATATAAAGAATAAATAAGTTCTAATAACTTAAATATTTTATCCAATCACGTCTCAGTAATTTTTCAAATAAATGAGTATAAATGTCCAATTATAGATAGATGATGCCTTTAGTTTGATAAAGATGTCTACTTTTCATATTTATAGTAGTGCAAGTTAAGGTAATACAGTATCCATTGTAAATTTGTTAAATTTACACAATTTTAGTTTTTACCAATGCCATCGAGATTTCGAAACATTTCAATATTATAATAAGTACTTCTTTCAAATAAATAGTCTGACAATTTGATTTATTAATTTCAATTGTTTACCGTATATTTCTGATTAGCTATTTTTGTAAACAGTTCTTATTTATTAATAAAATAACTTCTGATTAAACAAAATGTAATTTTTGAAAAAAATTTTAATTTTGCAATTATATCCATTAATATTAATTAGTGAATTAAATAAATCATGCAGTTTCATAATTTTTTAAATTAAAAATAGTGTGGTTTAAACTTACTTAAGAGCTGAAAAAATAGTATTTGATCGATTCCTTTTCTCACAAATTCTAGGAAATATTTTCAAAGAATATTTCCGGGAAAATATATTTAACAGAAAAATAAATAGATATAATAAAGAATTTCTTAAATTCTCCAAAACATGTGTATCGTATTACAAATGCTCCAACATTTACTTGGATAAAACTAAAATAATATCCAGATAAAGTGAGAATCATAAATAAAATTGATTTTGGAAAATAGTGATGCGATAAATAATAAGCATATCTAATTGAAAGTTATTATTTTTTAATTATTTTCAAAATGATATCCTTTAAGTATATCAACGATTTTTTTTAGGTAAGAAACAATGAAGTAATAAAACACAATTTAATTACAAAAGAATTAAAAACTTACTTGTCTAGTGTCTCTTTTACGAATGAAGAATTTATTTTATTTATTTGATAATAATTAGAATCTTCTGTTGCACTTAAAAAACTATTCATTACTTTCATTATGCATTATTCTTCCTATTTAAATAAATTGAATGTATTTGCACCAATAAAATAGATAGTGAGAAAAGTGTTTGTAGTATATAAATTACGAGAAATATGTATAAATAGCAATAATTAAAAAAAAGTAATAATAAAAAAATTGTCTTTTTTAAAAGTGATTAAAATGCAAGAACACGCATTTTTTTCTTTCCCATGATGCATTAATTCGTTTTTCAACTCGGCATCCATCCATTTCGAACCTGCAAACGATAATGAGTTTTTTGTTCTTATTTTTTTAGTGGCATCATCTCATCCGGCTTCCATATGTTCCAAAGCGCAAAAAAAAAGAACATAAGAGCAACAAAAAAGCGCCATCTCTCGGATGTGTATCGATTCATTTATAAGCAATAAATTTTTCGCGCGCTTTAATTTCCTTTGTTAGCATTTTTTTATCCAGGTTGCCCGGATGCGAAGCAATTTGGGCGGGAAAATTCAGCGACATTTTAATCAAGGAGCTAAAAAACGTGGAAAGCTCAAACCGGAAATGGGTTTTACGATGTTTTCGGCAACTTAAGGGTAAATTATTTTACGAGCTTTTTTTTATTTATTTATTTACCTTTTATTGTCCTTTTTATTATCCTTTTTTTTTACCTCCTTTATCCCAAAAAAGGTGAATGATATTTTGTTCTTTTTGCACGCAGATGAATATCTCTGTTTTGTCATCTTAAAATGGAAAAAAGTGTAAAAACTGGGCTCTTAACTTCATTTTGGTTTTGTGAATCGTCAGTTATGAGAATTGGATTTTAAGAGTCCGTTCTAAATTAAATAATAAAAAATAATAATTTTTCTTTTCTTTCTTTTTCTAAATGAAGTTTTTTTGTTTGTGATTTCAATAAAAGGGAACTGGAGTCTTATGAATCATTTTTTAATTTATGGTTTAAAACAAACTATAAAAGGGAAAAAAAATATTTATTTCAAAGTAAATATTTTTATTTGTTCTAAATGATGTGGAGCTGCTATTAACATAAAGCATTCGGTAGCGTAAATGTAAGATTTTTATTAATTTATTTTACTTTTATTTATTAATTATTATTATCTTATTTTTTATTATTTATTTTTTGGGGGAATTTCATTTTTGTTCAAGAAAAAGATACGCTCATAGATAATGTTTCTTTTATTGACACAAATATTGATAATAATTATTAGTAGTATATCATATAATTAGTATTCAGAGTCAATGTTTTCGGTTACTTTACAAGATTGTATAAATAAAAACAGAAACAAATTGTAAATAATTTTACTAATTTGCGAAGTTACTACAGATGTTTATAAATTTCTATTTGAAGATATCTTATTTGTCTGTAGTAATTATTCGAGTTTATTGGTAGTATATCAACACGATATTCGATTTCATACCGTGGATATGATAAATTATAGAATTCTTTCTTCAGAATAACATCTTTCGATTTTTTCATTTGAGGTTATGTAAAAGATTGTGCCTTATACTAATTTCTTGAATTTTAGCAATGCTTCACAGTTTATATTAATTCATAACTTGTCAGGTAGCTTTTACAAATTTACTAGATATCATGCATTGGATCATAGTTGCTATTACTTTTCTCTGATGCATTGTATTAATTTATTCGAAGTGAGTTTATAACTTCTCTGATACCTTGTACTATTTGGCTGGAATTGTAGCATTGTATCACACTTAAGAGAAATCATGATATCTAGTAAATTCGTAAAAAACCATTTAAGAGGTTATGAATTAAAACTTCTTAGATGATTTTTACAAATTTACTAGATATCATGCAATGTTCCCTAGTTGCTATAAATTTTCTCTGATACATCGTATTAATTTATTCGAAGTGAATCAGTATATTACAGATATTATTAGTTCATAACTTCTTTTATTCATTTTTACTACTTGGCTTGAACTACCAGCAATGCATCACACTTTCTCTTCATACATAACTTTTCAGATGGTTTTTACAAATTTATTAGATATCATGAAAATTACTCTAATTGCTATCAAATTTTTCTGATGCCTCGTATTAATTTATTCTCAGTGAAGCAGCATATTACATCTATTATTAGTTCATAATTTATCTGATGCCTTGTACTACTTTGCTGGAACTGTAGCAATGAATGTATCACACTTTCTCTTAATACATAATTTCTCATATATCATGTACTACTTTGCTCGAGCTTCAGCAAAGCATCACACTCTATTCTTAATACATAATTTCTCAGATGTCATGTACTACTTTGCTCGAGCTTCAGCAAAGTATAATACTCTATTCTTAATACATAATTTCTCATATGTCATGTACTACTTTGCTTGAGCTTCAGCAAAGCATCACACTCTATTCTTAATACATAATTTCTCATATGTCATGTACTACTTTGCTTGAGCTTCAGCAAAGCATCACACTCTATTCTTAATGCATAATTTCTCAGGTATTGCTTGACTAGGACTGTAACTTTGTATCAGACTTCTCTCTTAAAACATAACTTCTCAGATGCTTTATACTACTTTCTGGAACCGAGGCAACGTATCACAACTTTTAATTCATTTAATTTTTTCGGATTCTTGACAATACAATGCATGGAATCGAAGATCACTTGCACATCAAAGGTGTGATCAAGTGATCCCTCCTCAAAATTTGTTAATTACATTTTATTTTTATGACTTCTAGTTTTTGTACAATTGTGTAATTTTTTGAGTACTTTTTTGACAAAATACATAACATACAGAAAACCACAACTTCACTTACGTTTTTTCAGTTACACTTCCTTTTTTTTATAAAAGTCCTTCACAGCAATGTAGTGAAGATATATATCATATGATATATGTCACTTTTGTTTATTTACTTGTTCTTGAAAGATATTCTAAAATTATACATCGTTAAAATTGTAACACAAACATACTATTTTCGAAATTAATTCCCTATCAATTCGTCTTTCAAGAGTATCTAACAATTGTAAAGTCTATAAATTTTTACTCGTTAATTTTTTTATCCGTATGTACGCTGACATATAAGAGAGAAATTCTTCTTTTTCTTCTTCTCAAGCAAAACAACCAGTCTTATCAGCCTGGTCAACTATCTGATTCTTTTCTGACTGAGATTTCTAACCATGAGAATTTTCTTTTTACGGAGTAGGGTTGTTAATCCTACGCCCAACCCCTTGGTTTGTCACTGTACGGTCATTTTTTGTTCGCGGGAGCTAATTAGATCGGGACCTACAGTTTTAAGTGTATTCCGAACCACTGCAAGTATCTGCGGCACCGCCGAGACGCGAACCGGAAACGTATGGTACCAAGCACCAGAGCGCTAGTCCCTCCACTACCAATCCCCTAAGTGAGAGAATATTATTTTTAAAATTTGTGTATTAATAACAATTAATAATCTTCAAAAACCTATTTCATAACTATACCTTATTATTTATACCACACATCGACAAAATTTATCAAAAAAATAATTATTTTTTTTCTACAAAAGTAATATATTGCAAGCAATAATTTACAAAATAAACAAATGAGAAGGTGAAATTAATAATGGTTTTATTATTTAGAATTTTTTTTTAATTTAAAAATTCATATATTTGTATTTGTAAAAGTTTCTTCTCACCATGAAGACTAAATATGCTCAGAAAAAAAAACCCACACATTTTAACATTTTGCTGCTTTTAAACTGCATGTTAAAAGCGAAGGCATTTCGACAGTCAAAATACTTTAAGCTCTTTTGCTTAGTGAATTTTAAAATGTTTTCTGCCATTTTACTGATTACGTTTTAATCTCTCAACCTAGCAATTAGCTTTTGATGTGTAAATCAGTCAATTTGAGCTTTTTTCGAACTAAATGCATCAAATAACTTAAAAGGCTGGATCGTACGTTTTTTTTATGTGTTTCGTGTGCTTATATTAATGCATTTAGAAAATGTTTGTGTGGATTATTTAAATAATACGTATTTATTTATTATTTTTAAATTAATATATTTTGAAGTAATTTAATAAGGAAGATAAATGTACAATCTAAATTTATTATTGGAGTTTATTATTTGTTGGAGTTCAGTTTTTATTTGTTGGAATTTTTGTTGTTGTTTGGAATTTATTATTTTTTGTCTTGCTTATTGATGGAATACTCAGCTAATAAAAGAATCCATACAGGTTTGATTATTGCCTGTAGTAAGAGTTGAAGTCAATATTTTGAAAATTTAGAGACAGAATGGAGACCGTGGCAAACTCTCTCTTTCTCATCCATAAAGCTGCCATTATAATTTTTGAATTTTTTGGGGGGAGGGGTTAACTTCTCTTGTAAAATTATACTCCCATATGAATAATGTTTTAACATCTAAGTGTTGTTCTATTTGAAAAAAAAATATCAAAATATTTGAAAATTTCGTGGTCTAGTTGATAAAAGGATCACAGAAGTGCATTTGCAAAAATTATTATAATTTTTTAATATATCTTTAATATATTTAATATGTTCATAAATATATATTTTAATACCAGTAAATCATTGATAAATTAAGTATGCCGTAGATTCAAAGTTGAACAAAGTGTCCATACCCCACTAAATGACTGTAACAAGACAACGCTTTCAAGAGGAAAAGGGGAAAATTACAGAATAATTATGAATCATGGTCCTTATAAAATTATGTGGAATTTTTATAAGGACAGTGAATCATGTTACTATAAAAAAAGGATAGGGACAATAACTCATTTTACTATTTACTACTTATTCACCATTCAAAAATTAAGTATGCAACATATTCATAGTTGAACAAATTGAACATATCCCACTGAACGACTGTTACGACACAACCCTTCCAAGAGGTAAAGGGGAAAAATTACAGAATAATTATGAGTCACTGTCCTTATAAAAATCTCTGGAATTTTTATAAGAAAAGTGACTTATTTTATTAGACTGATAACAAGTCATCTTATTTCAAAACACATGCCCGCGACCATCTGTCACTTTAATAAGGCTAGATAATTTGATGAGAATCGAACCCGTGACTTTTCTTAATCGAACTTAATTGTGGAGCAAAGAGTTGAATCACGACAAAAAAAATCTACTCATATCTCAAAAGGACTTAGGTTTTTAATCAATCCCACTGAGCTAACTGCAATGAACAGATTGAATGACGATTATGACAGCTTGTGTAAAATCATCTCTATCTTCAATCAGGGAGAGTTTTCAGAGCTTTTATATACGATACTCAAATGCGGAGGAGTTACTCCAAAAGAACCTGCTGAAAATCTTCTTTCATTAGCAGACAATGAATATTGACTTCAAGTCATTCGCCACTATAATATCACATGTGTAGCAGATTTCAGTGTTAATTAAAATGCACTAAAGGGAACCTACTATCTTACATTCACATTTTGTCATAACAATTTGGAACACTCCTAAGGGTACATCTAAGGTTTGCCCCTCTTCTTCTTCTCTCTAGAGTCTAACAGAAGTTACATACTATTTTCCTGCAATAATATTTCCTATTATCGTGAGCATCTTACGTATAGGCTCAGAAAGTTCTTACGTATAGCGCGATTTTGTGCCCTTGCCGATTTTCAAATTGAACTTTCATAATTCAGATTTTCAACACACCGCTATGGATCTTTCATAAATGTAATACGTTTTTTTTATGATTGAAATTATAATAATGAATATTATATTGAAATTAAAAGGAGCTTATTGTTATAAACATTCCTTTTTTAGGTAAAAATATACAGATTTAATGAAACGAAAAATTAATGTTACGCATTTTATATTTTATTTTTAATAAAAAAAATTTTATATTGAACTTTTATATTGTCAGTAATATTAGTCTTATTTGTAAACTTAATGATAGGAAATACTTTTAAAAATTAAAATAAATTTAAAAATAGTATTTGTGGCACTTTTATATGTTTCAATTTAAAGAACTTTCACTTTAATTTAGATTTTATTGAAAGTTTATAGTTAAAATATTTCATTTAAAGGAATTAACTAATAATTTATTTAACATTTTTTTAATGAGTTAACTATCAATAATTTTTGAACGTTAATTTTTTTTTTTACTCGTGATTAACCAACCTATAAAACACTTCATCATTCAAAATTTAAAATTTATCTTGATATTGATCAATAATTATATGACAACACTATTGATACAACACTGATATGTTATTAGGCTAAAGAGAATTCAGTGTTATAGTAACACAGAATTCTTAAAAAAAACTGTTATAAAAGGGAAACAATTTTTATTTAAACTTAAAACAAAGAGGAAAAAAACTTCATATTTATCTAAATATGGAATATGTTTTATTTACTAAATATATAGAAGATATTTTGCTGCACGTTAAAATAATTACAAAATAGTAGTGTAATATTTTTTTTATTTCAATAAGAAAAGAAATTAGGAAAATTGTGATATAAAGTTTCTATTCTCTGACTGTGTTAGAGAGAAACAGTGTTGCACGAGTGTAATGTTGTCTTTTTTGACATCATGTTATTGCAGGTAAACATATATTAGGTATTGAACCTAATTCATGTGATTTTCTATTAGCAGATGGCGCTGTTAGGGACTGAATGAATCAGACTAACAAGCATTTAGTGAAATAGCTACTGAAATACATTGTATTCTTGAAGAAGCTTGTGTGCAACATGCACTTGCCAAATATGGTTAAAAAACTTGGAAAAGAAGGATGAAGTTGCCAAATAGGGTTAAAAGATTCAAAGACAGTGATTTTGATACGCTAGGCAAGGAGAGCAGAAACCACCTTAATATAATCTGATTAAATCATAACTGATTAATATTATGGATTGCATTTGATCTAGTTGAACCGATCATTAAAAGATCATTATATGGCCAGCATATGAGGAAAGGTTTTAAGGTTCGGCCACATTTTGAAAAGCAAATCAAAACCTATTTGGATACGCTGGGATCGGCAGTTCATTTTCACAATCACATTCTCCAAGCATTTCTTCTTCTATTTACCCCTTATATCTCTCGATGATGATAGCCCATCCTATATTTTGGGAAGTCAAAATTTTGCTTGATTTAGGAATGGCATCAAAAGGTGCTATTCACTTTCGACAAGGAATTTTATTGTTTCTCAGAGAGATAGAAATAGTGATATCTTGTGATGGATAATACTTTAATTGATGTATTACTGCCAAATATGAAGCCAAATTATTGAAATTATTATTACTGCCAAATTATTGAAATTATTATTAGTATTACTGCCAAATATAAGAAATAAAATCTCATGAAATGAGTTTAATAACAAACAGTTTGAAGGTTCGTGTTTGAAAATAATGAAAAAAAAAGTGACCAGTTATTTTTAATTTGAATTCTAATTTGCATTATTATAAAACATAAAGTCAGCAATAAAGTGAAGAGTATTAATATAGGCTACCAAATATTAAATCGAGGTTTTAAATCCAGTTAAATTAGAAATAAAAATAACTTTTTATTGCATGCAAATTCTCTTGAATGCACTCTTCGCATTTATCATTGTGATGCAAATTTAAATGCTCATTCATATTTATAACGCTTAATTTTCAATGAAGCGCGCATTTTACGATTTATTTTCCATTACCATTAAATATCTTTATTGTGAATCCCCGCGAAAATTGTGCATACTGGCTTTTAATAATAAAACCTGTTTCGCAATCAGTACCCGAGTACCATAGGTTTTAATATTGATTGCCGTCCTTTTTAAAACTCATTTCATGCAAATAGGGGGAACAAATAATCTTTCTACAAGCATTGAAGATGCGACAAATCAGGCGAGAGCAAACACAATGCACTTTATGCTCCATTGCGAAAGGATATTGTCACCTTTGTCAGTACAAAAAAAGAAAAAAAAAAAAAAAAAAAGAAATACTGCTGTGGAAAGAACCTGCAAGGAGAAAATTGGAGACCCGACATCTATCGCCGACGAATAAAAAAAAAGTATTTGCTGCGTTATCCTCTGACGTCATATCATACCACCAATAAGCAGAGGGAGAGATCGTAGTGCTCTCTAACCGCAAAGATATTGGCGAATAGAGCGCAAATTTGGGCTTCAGCAATTGTTCGCTGCATTGTGTGAATGAAATAATAGCTCCGGGGGTTTTCATGGGGGGATGGAACATTGCCTCCTGCGCATGCGTGATGGGATTAGTTGGAGCATAAGCCTTTGCTCGTTCCCCCATAACGAAATCACCCCCCCTTTCAATAAGAGGAGTGCGAGCGTGATTTTCCTTTATATTTTCCGAGTTCACGAGGAGAACTCTGCAGTCACTAGGTTGCCGTAAAATGAGTCCATTGTCGCCAATGTTTCGCCAAATATTTGGAACCAAAATATCCCAAAGTGAGAATTAGTTGTTTTACATCTATGCCAAGTTATTTGGTATATTTCTAATATCTAATGATGTTAACTATTGAAGACAATAAACATTTTACATGTAGTTGGCATTAACTCTGCATTTGTTCTGAAAATCTCCTGCAATACCATTAATGATCTATAAATTTCACGATACAAATACTAATGGACCCAAAAGAAGTTGCAAGTTGTATTAATTATAATTGAAATTGGCGTAAATGACTGAAATGCGAACGATTGTATGACAGAAAATGACACACATTTGCTAAGTATCAGAAACTAAAATGTAAAGAAGCTTGCTTTAATATGCTTTTATGTAATGAAAATTAAAAAAGTGTTTAAAATTAGTTTCATAGCACGATTAATTCTATTTATAAAATTCTATTTATTTATTTATCGCATAGAGTTTGGCATTTATGTTTGATTGCCTTCTTATAATAACTAATAAAATGAAAATATTCGGAAATAAATTATGTAGTTATTTTCAATTGATTGATCTAAAAAACAATTTTATATAAAATTAATCAAATTCCTTCCAATAAAGAAGAGCTGATTATATAACAAATGTTGATATACCCTCAATGTAGACATTAAGGTAAAGAATATGAATGTACTCAATAAGATTACGTTAAACTCTAAAAAATATTTCAATTCCATACCAATGGTGGAGACACGAAAGATAAAGTAGCAGTTCTGACAAGTTAAGTAAATTCGCAAATCCAATTGTTTTCAATTTAGTCACATGCAGTCGAATATAAACAGTTATTTAAAAAAGTAAGTTACTCAGTTTTATACATGACCAGAAGCTGTGTCTATGTTTTTAAAGTCTTGAATATTCAACAATTCACTCAACACACAATTGATATTTCAATTAACTATAAGCTCATCAAACAAGGTTTCTGTAATTAACGCTTAAAGATTTAAGTGCCATTTCTAAATCAAGAAGCATTTAATTATATTTCATTTAAATAAGTATTCTCGGAAAGGCTGTAAGCAAAATAAAAATATCTGTAAGTAAATTCAATTGCTACATGATTTAATTAACAAGTGAATTTTTAATACAATCAAAATTTATGTATTTAAACTAACGTTAAATGTAAATAATTTGCATGTTTTTTTGTTTCGTTTTTTTGCACAGTAAAAGAACTAATTACAAAATATTTAGCACCATAACGTTAATTAATTGTAAATTATTATCATTTGCTTTAAATAAAAATGTAGGCAGAAAGAAATTTAAGATAAAATTTGTTCTGTATGTTTTGTCTTTATTTTTAACACATTCGTATTTAGAACGGAAAAATTAAAAATATTATATTCTATGCATTTAAATCTCATACGTAAAAAAAGAAAACTCACAACTAAATGCAAACTTTTCTAATATAATCAAAATAGGAATGATAAAACACCACTTTAATATCCTTTAATGCAATTATTTTAAATGATTCTCTACACTGAGATTTAAAAAAAAAAAACTCTTAAGAATCAAAAAATAGTTTGTCTTAAAAAAAATCTTTTAAGGCAACTTTTTATAAATAAGGTTAAAGTGCAATATCCCAATTTTTTTAAGAGTTCATACAGTTAAGATTTCCTGAGAGTTTAAACTTGAAAGTTATGGAAGTAAAACTCTTTCAATAAAAACTCTCATGTTAAGTAAAGATTATTTCAAAACATAATCTCCTGTCCAAAATTAGTCTTCAGAACTACTTTCCAAAGCTACTCTTATTATGATGTTTTGCCAAATATATCATTATTTCCTCTGCGCCTGTAATAACTGCTCCTGCGTAGGTAAATATTCTTCTTTGAAATTTTGAAAAACAGTCCAAAATTTGTTTTTGATCCTGGGGAAAAAAAGAAAAAGAAAACATACAAGAATACTAAAAAAATCGTGGCTGTTAGAGTTTTTAAATTGTAAATTTGGTGATTAAAGAATGTGTAACTTCGTAAGAAACAATGACAATCCATTCTTGCATTAACCACTAACATAGACGACACGAATATATAGCATTCTAGTACAGCACATTAACCATTATAATAGAAGACACAAATACACCTAACATGAATTTTGTTGTCATTTTTGAATGCTGGGCAATTTAACATGAATTATTTGCTGCTAGAACAGTTGAGAGGTAGCAAGGAGACAAGGTTATCATGGAGACACTGCTACAAAATTGGTAAATTTTGAAATGACAATTTTCAACAAACACCTCCAAAAGACGGGGGTATCTGTTTCTTCCACGATGAGTCTAAGAAAAGAACACTGTACATTATAGAATTATCGTGCTCTTTCCCGGAGTAGACACAGACGCTTTGTGCTCCAAATCGCTTGGGATTCAACTCCCTTTCGTTCAGAAATCCAAAGCATTATCCATTAGGTCACTCCGCCCTACTAAGTTTGCTTTTTAAAAGCATTAAAAATTCAAAACTATAGACATTTTTAGTCAAACAAATAACTATATCAGCTTTTTTTTAATATAACATTACCTGGACAACATTTGTGATACTGACTGTCACGAGGAGCATTGGGTATTTCTCGTACTACATATAAAATATAACACTTCAGTTGTCAAATGCGTCCTAATGTCTGTTAGTGCTTTGGCCTTTGATACCACAGGCTTAAGATTCGAATCCTGTTGCATGGATTTTTGTTAGTGGTATGGAATCCGTTTTAAATTGTAGGTTGCGGTTTAATTAACCGTCGTATGCAAAAAAAATTACCGTAGAACTATAAATCAAACCAGTCAGTTATTAAGCAAATGACTAATATACAATCTAAGATATCCAGAATGGCTTATAAGCAAATTTCCTGTAACATAGTAGCCATTTGGTTTCTTTTTTGTGCATTGTTTTTTAATTAAATAACCAGATTGAAAAGTATTAATCAGTGACATCTTTCAAAAAATAATAATAAAGAAACTAATTTTCATTATGTTTATAAATATTTATATTTAATTATAACTTCTTCAAAAAATTCTTCTCATGTTATACTTATATTAAAAATAAAGGCCTGAGAAGATTGATGACTAGTATCTTACCCTTACAAATGAGGAAAGCCGGAAACGTAAAGCAAAAACAAACTGAAAGATCTCGTGTCTAGTCAGAAAGTCGATAAACTCTTTCTGTGTGATCAAGGTCATACGGAAAGAGTATCAGGTTATAAAGTATCAAAAGGTATCAAGTCCACAGATGTATTTCTTTGGAGTGCTTGCTATAAGTTATAGTGAAAAATGCAGTTGAAAAAGGAGGAGGAACGTTGGAAACACTGAATTGGCTGCATTTCTGCCTTTCTAGTTACGAATTACCTCTGGTAAGCATACATGGCATTAGAAAATAATAGCAATTCATAATGTTTTAGACATTTACCATATTGAACCATGAGTTGAACAGTTCTCTCCGATAAAAAAACCATACTATGTGTTTCATATTAAATAATAATTTTTTAATTACCATAAATAATAATTACCATATTGAACCATGAGTTGGAAAGTTCTCTCCGATAAAAAACCGTACTATGTGTTTCATATTAGATAATAATTTTTTAAATGATTATCTCTCTGAAGCAATTTAAACCAAAAAAATATAAACAACAAATATGATATAAAATATAAGCAACAATACTAACTTTAATATTCTTTAATGCAAAACTCTTTATACTATTTCTAATAGAAGCATGTGATAAACAATAAATCTCGGAGACAATTAAATCTTTTAAGCTATTAAAAGATCTTTAAATACCAAATAAAAAGCCTAAAACCAATTAACACCGAGGAAATAAAAGACCGATACATATATTATCGGAAGGCAAACTCCCGAGGAAAACACCCACCATTTTGATCGCCGTGTCTCATTCTGATAGGGAAGCTTATTAAATTTGTCGTAACAATGTTGTATTTCGTTAAACCGTAATTGTAACTCACTGGAAAATGGTCTTTTTATTAAATAAATTATTCATCAACCCAGTAATTTTGCATAATCAAATAACGCAGCAAATTCTTTGAGCAAGTCTAGCATCGATTATGTGTCAGTCCGGCATACGAGACCAGACTTCAAAGAGTGAAGAGGAAGAGAGAGAGAAGAGGAGGAAGAAAAAAAATGATGAAAGAGGAGAGAGGGGAGAGGCCGGATCACATCTCTCTTTGGGTGGATGTAATGAGTTACAGTAATTGCATTAGCCGTTGGACGATGTTGGACAATACATCAGGCTAAAGCAGCCGACGGCGATGTCCTTAGCAGTGGCTGCATTTTGTGCTCAAACAGCCTTACCTCGTTTCTTTTGTGTTATAAATATGCGGTTTTGTACTCTGAATAGATTACTGCACTATGTTGATTTGCAGGCTTATTTTACATTGTAGAAGAATAGTTATATAGAGTAGTTTAAATAATGGAGTACTATTTTACTACCAACCCAACTAAAATTAACGTATGTAAACATTTAGAAATACCTTTGGGACTCTAAAAAGTAACTTAAACAAGAGTTCTATGTTACTCAAAATTTCTAAGCATTGTAAAAAATTCTTTTGCAATGGAATAAAAATTAATTTAAAACCAAAAGAGAAAAAAACTAATAAAATCTAAAAGCTATTATATAAGATAAAACTAAGGCAGGGGATTACGAGGAGATAAAATATATTGATCATCCATTGACGGCATTGAATCATTGTTTGTTTGTTTTTTTAATTTGAAAATTAAAATTTTGCGACTGCATTTTTGCGATTGCTTACCTCATTTATTTTGTTTTAGTTATTTTATACTGCAGATGAATGCAGTGGATGATGTAGTAGATCTATTTAAAAATTGCAGTTTTCAGCAATTTGTGAAAGATAGAAATAACCTTTTGGACTTTAATAGTCAAGTTATGTAAAAGGCTTACACAATAAAAAAATATATTCGTTTATAGACGAGCAGAAATAGAACACATAAAACAAATAAAATTTCAAGTACTAGTTTTACTTCATATGTTCTAATCATCGTTCAACTGTAAAACTAGTTCAGTCTATTTGATGTGCATTTTTATCCCTTTCTTTCCTTTTCCCATCTTATTTATTTTCTTTTGGTTGCCGAAAGTTCGAGCAACGATTCCTTTTTTTTAAAATTCAATTTGTAATTTATCATAGGCAATAAAATCAAGAATTTCGTGGTTTAGTGTAGTCTCTTTCTAAAGATTTAATTTTCACTTTTGTTAGATTCTTTTGTCTGTAGTATTTCAAACAACATTTGCATAAATTAGGATAAAGCAGCAACAACGAGCATGCATCTCAAAGCACCCAGTAAGTCAACTCGAGTCAAGACAAATAAAGAAAAGTCTTTTCAAATAAATAAAGTCAAATAAAGACGCCGATTCATACTCCTGATATTTCTTATAAATATTGTACAACACTTTCAAAATAAAGCTAAGCACGCTATAATGATAAAGCAAAATAACATCCATTTTTGGGAATGAAAAGTAAGTATGTCTTTACATTTAAGGATTCTAATAGATGGAGGGGTAAAGGGGGGCTTCAAAAATATTAAATCATGCAGTGAGAAAGAAATCCACTATAAATTGAGCATATAAAGAAAGTGTACAAATTTGTTACGCCATTTTATACAAGAAATTATAAATTAAATATATATATATATATATATATATTCGTAACAAATTTTGAATCATTGAGGTTACTTTCTTATAAAATTGCTTGAAACACTTAAGCGTGATTGTAGAGGGATTAGGAAGAAATTTTTAAATTATAATTTTAATAAAAAATGCGATCTTATAAATATTTTATTAAAATGAATTATTTTTTGTATACGTGATCTTGTTTCTTTAAAACTGAGATCTTATTAAACTGTGATTCTGTTTTATAAAAATAAGATCATAGCTTACTTTATAAGGTTTAATTTTACTGTAAACTAAAACTGAACTATTTCTGCCAATTAAAAGTTTAAATAGAAAAATATATATAAAATATTGGCAGATAAATTTTTGAACTCAATTATAGAAACAATAATCGCTATGTTTGTTCAATAACAATCAGTTTGTTCAACTAAAAATATTCTTCTTCTTAATGCTCAAATAAAAACCATTAATGAAATTTTTTAGATTGTTTTATAAAGATTATTTCATGAATTGTTTCTAGAATTTATCTCAATATTGTCATGAATATCTCCAAATATATCGAATATATTGCAACGTTTTTGTCGACTTGATGATAGTTTAGAGTACTTCATAAATTGGCTTATTATTAATAAATCAAATATGAACACCACATATATTTATAAAAACAATTGTGGTGATCAAAATTAGGACAACAGACGAAAGCGTTGAAATAAATATTTTTCAAGTTGAATAGAAGCTGTATCCCCCCCTCCCCTAAATTAAGAAACAAACATTTTTATTTTCTTCTAAAATAGTTCAAAAACGTTTAAAATAGTTTATTTATTAAGTGATTAAGCGAAAATAGGGATCAAGATATTGAAAGTATTTTAAATTTTACTTCAAGTAAGTACTATTTTTTTGTTACATTCTTATCATAATGTCAAAAGATTTAAATATTTTTTGAAACAATATATAAACTGTAAACATCAATTCACTATTTTGGAGAAATAATGAAATGGAAATATTTTTTACATTGCAAAATGGGAAATTTTCAATTTAAACTTATTATGAGTTTTACTATGCTTTATAAAAAAATATTGTTGTTATGTTTCAATTGCTGGGTGTGAAATACTGGATTGCTATCGTTTTTTTATGGGTAAAATACATAACTTTTTCCTACAAAACATTAAAAAGGGTTTACTGAAATCTAATCAATGAAAATTCAAATGGAATCTAATCAATTCAATATGAATATGAATAAAAAATAAATCTTAATATCAAAAGATCATACTAGAATTTGAATTTTCTTATCATACACAATTTTTTCATTGCATTTTAACATAGGAACATCCACCCACACTATTCAAAATGTAACAAGAGGGTGAACCCAACACTTGCATCGAAGAGATCGAATTCAAAATCAAATGTATGTGATATATCAAGAAAGCAAAATTTTTGTAAGGTGAATAAGAGCTATGTCCCCCTCAAATTAAAAAGAAAACTTTATTTTCATCTAAAAAAGTTCAAAAACATTCAAAATAGTTATTATTAAGTTACTAAGCAAAAAGAGGGTTCAAAATATTAAAAGAATTTAAAAATTTATTTCAAACTAATATTTTTTTTCTATTATATTCTTATTATATAAACATCAATTGCTGTAAACATCAATTTTATATTTTAAAGTAATAATAAAATGCAAATATTTTTTTAAGTTGCAAAAAAACGAAGAGTGATTTATATGTTTAAACTAATTAAACGAAAAACGAACTTATTATATGTTTTGCTATATTTTATAAAAATAAGCATATGATTGTTGCTTTACGTTTCAATTACTGCTTAGCAATACTGGATTTCCATCGTTCAGTTAAGGGTAAAATACTTAACTTTTTCGTTCAAAAACCTTTAAAAGGATTTACTGAAATATAATCTGAAAAAAATATTTTTTGCAGAAAAAAATATGAATAAAAAAAAATCTTAGTATCATACTAGAATTTGAATTTTCTTATCATACACAATTTTTTCATTGCATTTTAACATGTGAATCTCTACCCACACCATTCAAAATGTAACAAGAGGGTGAACCCAACACTTGCATCGGAGACATTGAATTCAAAATCAAATATATGCGATTTCCCCTTCGGGAGGAAGAGTGATGTCTTTGAAACACACCAAAACTCGATTCTGTATGCATAGATACTGGAATCTTGGGGGATGCAATATCGCATACAAGGTGAACCAATTTTAAAAATACCTCCAGGTTGCTGTGGTATTGGTATCCTTCGCCGTTATTTTGTAATATGCAAGAGGTCGAACGGGCCATCTTTTAAAGACGCTGAGCCTTTAAGCACTATGAATTCGACATTAAGTTCACAATCTTTATTTTAGATAAGAGCATTAGAATAAAAATCCTGTGATCTCTATGATAATTTGAAAATTTACACAATTATATAGGGATATTTATTGAAAAAGTGTCCCAGTTTAAGTAAAATTAAAGACGTCTTCTTAAAATAAAAATATTTAATAATAAGATAAATTAAATTGTTATATTTTGTCTTGCAATAGTTGAGTTAATAAGCTAATATTTTGTGTAGGAAGATTAGAACTTAAAAATAGAAAAAAAAATCCAAATTTTTTTTTTTATTCTCATTGATTTATCTCATTTATTCTCATTAATACATCATTTATTCATCTACTTCAACACCAAGTACATTAAAATACCATTAGCATAGATACTGGAATCTTGAGGGATGTAATATCGCATACAAGGTGAACCAATTTTAAAATACCTGCAGGTTGTTGTGGTATCGGTATCCTTCGCTGTTATTTTGTAATATGCAAGAGGTCAAACAGACCAACTTTTAAAGAGGCTAAGCCTTTGAGAACCACTAATTCGACATTAAAGTCACAATCTTTATTTTAGATAATAATACTAGAATAAAAATGCTGTTATATGATAATGATAATTATATATGATATGATAATGATAATTATATATGATATAATGATATATGATATGATAATGATAATAGTAATTTGCTATGATAATTTACTCAATAATTTTCTTATCATACACAATTTGATAATTTACTCAATTATATAGGGATAGTGATTAAAATATTTATTGAGAAAATGTCCCAACTTAACTTAAGTAAAATTGAAAAAAGTCCTTCTTTAAATAAAGATATTTAATATAAGATTCAGGTAAAAGTAAATTAAATTGTAATATTTTTTATGTGATAGCTTAGTTAATAGGCTAATATTATGTCTAGGGAACAGAAATGTGTAGTACTGAAATTCTACACATACTATATTTATGTGTAGGACTGAAAAATAGAAAAAAAATTATCCAAATTGCTTTATTTTTATTCCCTGATTTATCATCTTTTTAATACTTCATCTACTTCAACAGCAAATGCATTAAAATATTTCAAGTAAGAATGAATGGCCATTTAAGTGCTTTTGAAATTTTGAAATGTTTTTTTTCAAAATGTGTAATTATGAAATTCAATACATCTTTCCTAGAAATATACCGGACAATACAATGCAAAGCAATAAAATATTTCTACCACTAGTAAGCAGTTTACATTTCAATCTGAGGTCAAGTAATCCAACAAATTACGAAAATGTATTATTCTTTAAATTTATTTTATGCATTGTTATTTTTTATTTTTAAAACTTGAAGGACATTTAACTGCAATATTTTAATGATAATAATCAAGAAAAATAACCCCTCAATCTTAACCTCAGACTAATTTAGATAACCTTTTATATAAATATAAAAAGCAATAAACTCTCAGTAGTTATTTAGAAAAGATGCATCAAAGTAAGAATTTTTAACATGAACTCTATAGGACGTACGAATCCTCTGGACCAAAAAAAGCGATATTCTACTTGGATGATACTTCCATAAATAAATATTTTGCATTTAACTTATTTAAAAACGAAATATTTAGAACTATGGAATAACTGGCCATAAAATTCAATCAAACATAACATTAATTTTATATTGAAGTATTAGTTTACTCTTATATATACTCTAGAATATATTTATTAGAATATACTTACTCTAATGTATCTCTTTCTAGAAAATTAGATTAGATTAGAAAAGGAAAATTGGTCATAAAAATGCTATGTTAGCATATGTGCCCCAAGAAATTTAATAGTAAATTTGGAGTGAATATATTTCTTAAATTCAATGCACATCAATTCTTCATATTTATCACAGCGTAGCAAATTCTTCCGACATAGCAGTTTTCAATCTATTGAAGAAGTTTTTAAGATCCCTTTTCTTCTCCAGTGTTACTGGATTGTATTGCATTAGAATATTTTTCTAATCAACTTATTACATAAAATAAAATAAAGCATTAATAAACAAAATAATAGAAATAAACTTTTATTGATGATTTTATGTTTGTATATAACTTATTTTCTTTTCCTTTTAACAACAATTCATCTCTAAAGGGTTGGTTTTTTTAGGTCACTGGATAGTTTGTTTTAGTCATTATTCCTCTACCTGTGAGTTCCATCAATTTAGCACTATTAATTTAAAAATTGTACTGTCAATCCTTCATTTGAATTATATGTGGTTAGTTTCTTGGTGCAAGATTTTAAAGTAATGATGTAGTTATGCTTGGAAATTTTGATTCTTCTGAATAGTATGGATAAATACTTTTGTTTTACTCATTATTGGAGGTCCCTAAATGCTACTCAATTGTCGGTGAATTTTTTAATTATCAACCTTTGCATCACGGTAAAAATTGTAACAAGATTTAAGCACGAAGGTCAAAGGTACTGGAACAGGGATTTTGCATGTATTGTGTACACGAAATATAGCTCCGCTACTTCAACAACGCGATTTTTAATCGGTGTTGCTATTTAGAACTTTTTTTTAATGCGTCTCATAATTTTAGTGTTACTTTACGGCAAGATATTTGTTTTCATTGTTGAATGGTCTTTCAGAATTTTTTTCCGTTAATATTTTTTCGGCAAATCACAGTCTCAACACTTATTATATAAAGTGTTGAGACTGTGATTTGCCGCAAGAGTGCTTAGAGTGCTCAGAATGTAATTTGTGCTTAAAGTGTAACTTTGTTTAGAATTTTGACCATTTGCACTGTTGCAGTTAAATACACACGCACATACATATATATATATATATATATATATATATATATATACATATATACATATATATATACACTCATGTCCATAAATTAAGGATAATGAAGTTCAGGCAAAGAAAGAGACAGAAGCGAAACAAATTTGACTTATTTGTAAAGTCTATTTTTTAAACAAAATGTAAAGAGCAAAACACATGCTATATGTTTGACATAATTCATAAAAATTGCGATTTTTACTCCCTGGAGCAAATTTCAAAAAAGAACCTATTTACAAAAAACAGTATAACAGGGTTAGTATGATGGTTAATATGGAGTATGTCTCCCGGACGATGCAATACAGACCTTACAACGCCTAGGCATGCTGAGTATCAAATTATCAATCTGATATTGGGTAATATTACACCACTCATCAAGCAATGCCCTCCGAAGTTCCGGTTGACAGGTGGGAGGGGGTTGACGGGCTGCAATTAGTCGGCCAAGTATATCCCACACATGGTCTATTGGATTCAAGTTCGGTGAGTATGCTGGCCAATCCATACGGGTGATATCCTCCAATTGAAGGCATTCGTCTACAATGTTTGCACGGTAAGGACGGGCGTTGTCATCCATAAACAGAAATTCAGCACCCATGGCGCCCCGAAACAAACGTACATGCTGTTCCAGAATGACATCCCGATAGATATGGCCTGTCATCGTTACACTCTAAACATGCAGGTCAGTTCTAGAACCAAGAATAATTCCTCCCCAAACGAGCCATCCTGCACCACCGTAACGGTGCCGTTCAATGGTGTTCTCTTGGTGGTAACGGGTACCTGACGCTCTCCATATGAAAATCCGGCGAGAATCAGACTGCAAACTAAACCCGGACTCGTCGGAAAACATCACACCAGACCACTGTTGCGGTGTCCACAATGCATGCTCTCTACTCCAGGTTAATCGCAGACGACAGTGAGTTGCGCTAAGTGGAGCACATCTGACAGGCTTACGAGCATATAGATCAATGTGCCCTAAGCGTCTGTACACGGTCTGCCTTGAAACTGTCGTACCGGTAGCTGAAGAGAGCTGACGAGACAGGCCTGATGCTGTGCTCTGTCTGTTTCTTTTGGCAGTAACTGCTAAATACCGGTCCTCAACCGACGTTGTAACTCGGGGGCGACCTGTGCTGTAACATCTACTCACATTACCATCATCTTGGAATCGTTGTCAAAGTCTGGAGATGACACTCTGAGCGATTCCAAGTTTCTCGGATACATCCAGCTGGGTACGTCCACATTCCAGTCGTCCGATAATTCTACCACGTAAAAAATCGTCATCCAAATGCTTCCTTTGTGTCATAACTATTCGGTTATTGCACTGAAAGGCTGTTAAAGCGCTTGTGAACAATTTTACTTCTTTGCCACCATTCCTTATATACCCCTCTCTTACA
This sequence comes from Caerostris darwini, assembly GCA_021605075.1. NCBI lineage: Eukaryota > Metazoa > Arthropoda > Arachnida > Araneae > Araneidae > Caerostris > Caerostris darwini. Next base: position 73,684 of record BPLQ01011204.1, on the reverse strand, counting down.
CTCTCGTCATTGTGACGTACTATCCGCGCCATCTGGTAGTTTCCTGTAATTTGCATATTCTTCTTCAAGATGTGTGTGATAATTCTACAGGTGAAATTTTTATTTTAGAGTTCAATTTCTGTGTGATTCTGAATTATCCTTAATTTATGGACATGAGTGTATATATATATATATATATATATTCGTATTATAAATCCTTATTCGTTGAGTAATATAAAGGATTTAAACGGGAGAGTTTGATGTGTGGTTACCAGCAATTCGAATTTACCATATGTTTTACTTTAGTTATACTACAAAATTTGCTATTCACGTTCTTTGAGTATAAAAACTTTATTAAATAAATTAACCAAGTTCAAAATACACCTTTTGAAATGTGTTTTACAGAACTGAGGGAAATACCTGTCCATTCCTCTATCCATTATATAAACGAAGTAAAAACATTTATCTGAATTTAAATTAACTCTCAAGGCTATCAACCCCATTTAGCTTCAATCAAATAATTGGCTCGTCATTTAGTCTATTTTTCCCCGCCAAATAATAACGCCAAAACCTGTTGTTTTATGCAGCGCATTAATAAAGTCATTTCTGGGCGATGAGATACAATTTACCGCCAAATTCGCCGCCAGGGCCTCCTTATATGAACAGTAAATTAATCCACGGTTATAAAAAATTGATTGCGTCCGTTCGCGGTCGCCATTATTTGAAGATCGATGAGTAATATGTCCGGTCGTAACCGTTGCAACAGTCGTTACGGCGTTTAGTGCCCAAAGGGGGCGAGAGGGGTCGTAAAGAACTTTTTTCGGGGGGTCTTCGAATATGGGGCACAAATAAGTGTTTATTATAATCCTATCTTTTATGGAGAGAATGATATGAGGCGTTGGCACTGAAAGGAGGTCATGCGTATGAAAAGAAGTTGATTCGTTTAAATTAATTAATTGGGTTAGAATGGAAAAAATAAAGGACAATCTTTCCAATGTTTGTATGTTAATATATGCCAATCTTTGTACGTTAATACCTTGAGCCTGCAGTAATTTTTGTAATACATGGAATACTTATAAATTTATATATACATATATATATATACACTACTCTGTCCAAAAAATAAGACCAGTTTTCAATTTAAATTTCCCGTACGTATGGTATTTCAATTCATTTTTCTTTTTTACGTTGTTGCAATGACATCTGTGTGAAATGTGACGTCAAAATATTCATTTGAGTTACGCTTGGCTTTGTGAGACGCTACAACTGATTCCGGCGATTTTTGAAATGTTTGAATTAATTGAGCAAAGACCTTGCATTCAATTTTGTTTGCGGAAACGTATAGAATGTTGCAGTAGTCATTCGGTGAGCATACTTATATCGGAAAGAAATATTTAGAAGTGGTAAAAACAGTTCAAAGAAGTCAGTGAAAGCGTTGAAGACGAAGAGCCCTCTGGTCGACCACCAACCTCAACCGACGAAGCTCACATCCAAAACATTAAAGATTTGGTGCTTGCAAACCGTCCATTTACAATTATAGACCTTGCTGCTGATGTTGAAATTTCAAAATTATATTTTAAAAGATGTTTTGAGCCTCAAACGCGTCTAATCTTGATTGGTACCGAAAACACTGAATCCAGCTCACACTGCATTGATTCTTCCTGACTTTTTCGTCAAAATTGAAACTCATATTGTTCCACAACCACTGTATGCACCTAATTTAGCACCGTGATACTTCTGGATATTCCCTAAACTCAAAAGACCACTCCGGGAACACCGTTTTGAGTCGATAGAAGAGAAATTTCAAAAATCGCCGGTATCAGTTTTAGCCTCTAACAAAACCAAGCGTAACTCAAACACTAATGAATATTTTGATGTAAAATCTCCCACATATGTTAAAGACAGTGCCACCAACCTAAAAAAAAATTGAAATACCATATGCCCAGGAAATTTAAATTGAAAATGGTCTTACTTTTTGGACATGGTAGTATATATATATAGAGAGAGAGAGGGGGAGAGGGGAGGGGAAAGAGAGAGATTGAAAGATAGAGAGAGGGGTGGAATTATTACTCCAACTTTTTCATTGTGTATGGATAAGTGCACCTTTTATTCCACTACTGATGGAGTTTTCAAAAAAAATTTTAAGAATTCTTGAATTGCTGTCTCTTTAAATGATTTTTAATGGTTCAGAGACCCTTTTAAAACTATAAAATTTAAACTAATTATAATTAATATAAAAAAATACCACATACTATACATAGTTTTTTCTTTGGAGTGAAAATATTTTATATTCATTGTATTAATTATAAAAATTATAAATATAATTTAACATAAAATAACAATTATTTTTTTTTAAAAATTAGCTAGTAATGATTATTACCATCAGTTGTATTTTTAAAGTGACAACACTACAAAAATTTCATAAACCAATTAAAAACTGTATTAAAATGGCCTATTAATAAAAATAATTGAACAAACCACAACTAATATCATTTAGAGGGGAAAAATCTTATCAAGGAAAACGAATGACGTGGCACAATCGTAAACAGGATTGTTGACCCCAATTTGATCCCCCTGACCCCCAATCAATAGCTCCCTGAAGGAGGCAATGCAAAGAACCGAATTACTTTCTGGATAGTCTTTTAGAGGTAATTGCTTCCTATAGTTGCATGTTCCGACTGTCGAAGCAAGACATTTACACATGCTTTCACAACAGAGTCATGAACAAGTCTCCCCTTTTCTTTCAGAAGAGGACACAATGGGCGTCGTCAGAGATTATAACCTGAATCCTTCTGCACACTGTTTGCGAAAGTTACCATTGAGCAGATTGCTAGGTCTCACCTCCCCCTTAATTAAATCACCATAAGATGAGAAGTTCCCCAGAAAGACAATTTTTATTATTTGGGTGGGAAACGACATGTTAACTTTCTTATATGCAAAAATGAATGTAAGCAAGCCTTAATGCTCACTGTTTGATGCTGAAATGTATTTTTTATGCATCATCAGATATTGAAGTTCTCGCATTAATATCAAGGTTTCGACTATTCTGTGAATTTCCTCGCGAGTTGCGCTACAATTAAAGTAGTTTATTGATGAGATATTCAACACATTATTTAAAAATCTAGTCATATCAAACAGCATGAAATTTGTAAATTCTGTCTAATGTCTGAAAAATGAAGTTGCCGGGTATCTGAATTTCTGCAATTAGTTATAGTTTTATTTTTAAAATAATACTTAGACTCTAAATTAAGTAAAAAATTTTCTTTAATGTAAGTTGGATGATTCTTTAATGTAAGTTGATGGTTAAAAAAATTTATTTGATGTTTAAAATTTATATTAATGTCAATTTATTGTTTGAACACAAATATATTAATGATTGCAGGCTATGTTTAACAAGAATATTTTGTCTTACTCATTTTTTTAATTTATAAATAACACTGAATGTAATACACAAATCAAGTGAGATCATTTTCAATTTTTAGACAAAACAGTTACTGTTTGTATTAAGGATGGCATACCATGCTCAGAAGGTCATTTTGTTTAATTTATTACTGAAAAAATTCGTCGTAATCCTAAATTCTATGAATCCGCGAATTACAGAATACTTTGTTTCAAGTATTTTAAAAAATATCTACTTTTTGGAAAAATATTCATATTTAATGTATCTTGTAATACACATGTCAAGTAAAGTTAAATTATAGTTTCAGACAAACAAAGAGATAGTCACTAATTATACCAACGTAGGTAGCCTTTTTGAATTAAAAATTCAATACATGTACCCTAAAAATCTACCTTTGTTTTAAATCCAGTGAGTGCCATAAATCTTTTGAACTACCCTTTCACCCAGATATCTCAAAAATACAAGTCGAATAATCCGGCCTTTTACGAGTTTTACGAACATCAGTGCACTAGGTGAACACAATTGCCCTCATATGGTAATAACAACGTTTCGCTGAACAAGTTTCACCCTACGAGGATGAAAACAGTCCCCATTTCCACCCCAACGACGAAAAAGATTGATAATTAACAGCTCACGAACCGAAAGTGCCGACCCCCCCGTTTCAGCATCACCCCCCCCATTTCATTTAGCGCATGAGATATGCACGCCTACTTTGACTTATTACACGGACAGACTCACACACCCACTTCGCCAAGCTGGGCGATAAGTCGCCAAAAAACCCGCCACGCGCCACCTTTCAAAGAGCCGATACGACAGAGGAAGTGCTAAAGTGTTATAATAATACTCTCACTGTAGTATGTTCACCCCTCTCAGTATCTTCAAAGAGCATGGTATCATTCTCTTGTGCCCCGCCCTTTTGGGCCAGGGCCCTAATGAAGAACAGTGGTGTGAGGATACGGAGTCGATTTTTCTGGAAAAATATGGCCCCTTTTCGTTTTGGGCAAAGCCAAAGGTGTGTAAATTTTGATCGATATTCCAGGTGTGCGGTACGGTGATTGCGGATTAATTTCACTGTAACTGTAATTGCTAATGCCGCGCGACGAGATTTCGATCGGTACGTCGACACCTGAAAAGGCGGCTTTCCCGCGTAACTCCTACTTTCTACAGCTACTCATCGAGGTTGCTGATCTTTATTTTTACCCTGATTATCATAAAGATGTATTAAAAAACACTTAACTTACGTTTGCCGATTACTTTGGCACTTGCCCATCAAAGACAAATTATCCCTCATTTTTTCCTATCCTTCTTTCTGCGTGGGGTGATGTGAGCACACATGTCAAACATTGTATACATAAGCTTGTAAAATTACGTTCCTTAAAATCTTTTTTTTTTATGTCGATTAAAAAATCTAAACTTCTTCACTGATAATCACACACATACGAGAATCTATACTACATTTTTCTTCATTCTAGTTTTTTTTGTCTATATCTCTTAATGACTCTTTCTGCATTATCTTAAGTGCTTAATAAGCATGGCATAAAATTAGAACAACAACACTAGGGGTATAACATAACAACAACGCATAGGTTTTTTACAACAAATTCATATGAGCATGATACTATAGGCTTGATGTACCAATCCTTGCGATTGGATGGATTTTTGTTAGTGGTTTGGAATCCACGTTAAACTGTCGTTTAGTTTGTCGCTCTACGGTCATCTTGTGCACACGAGGGCTAAATATACTGGTACCTGCAGTTTAAAGGGGAACCACTAACAACAGTCCGAACCACTAACAACATCTATGCCGCCACCACCAAGATTCGTGCCTGGAGCTTGCGGTACCAAAGATCATAATGCTAGGCAATTGGCCATTAGGTCGCACGGTCCAGGTCTAATTAGCCTAAATGTGCACAAAATGACCAAACATTATATACAAAAACTAGTATAATTACGTTCATTATAACTTTTATTTTTAAATGTTGATTAAAAAATGTAACTGATAATCAACACATGCAAGAATCTCGAATACAGTTTTGTTCCTTTTGACTCTTTCTGCCTTTTCCTAGATGCTTAATAACATAGGGAATATAACACAAAAATTAGAAGAACACCTGAAAGGGCTGCTATCCCGCGTAACACCTACTTTCTACAGCTACTCATCAAGAATGCTGATCTTTATTTTTACCCTAATTATCATAAAGATGTATTAAAAAACACTTAATTTACGTGTGCCGATTAATTTGGCGCTTAGCCGTCAAGGACACATTATCCTACAATTTTTGGTTTTTTCGCGTAGGGTGTTGGGCACACACATGTCAAACATTATATACATATACTAGTAACATTTCGTTTATTAAAATCTTTTAAAAAATTTAAACTTCTTCACTGATAATCACACACATGCGAGAATCTCGACTACACACTACTTCCTTTTTTTTAATTATAATCTTTTGTTTATGTTTATTGTTTATTTATTATGTTTGTTTATACACTGAAGTGACAAAAGTCATGGGATACCTCTTAATATCGTGTCGGCCCTCCTTTCTCCCGGCGAAGTGCAGCAAATTGATGTGGCATGGACTCAACAAGTCGTTGGAAGTCTTCTGCAGGAATATTGAGCCATGCTGTCTCGATAGACGTCCATAATTGTGAAAGCGTTGATGGTGCAGGATTTTGGGCACGAACAGACCTCTCGATGATGTCCCATAAATGCTCGATGGGATTCATGTCGGGCGATCTAGGTGGCCAAATCATTCGTTGGAATTGTCCAGAATGTTCTTCAAACCAATCGCGAACAGTTGTGACCCGGTGACATGGCGCATTGTCATCCATAAAAATCCCATCGTTGTTTGGGTACATGAAGTCCATGAATGGCTGCAAGTGATCTCCAAGTAGCTGAACATAAGCATTTCCAGTCAATGTTCGGTCCAGTCGCACCAGAGGACCAAGTCCCAGCCATGAAAAAACAGCCCACACCATTACGGAGCCACCACCAGCTTGAACAGTGCCTTTCTGACAGTTTGGGTCCATGCCTTCGTGGGGTCTGCGCGACACTCGAACCCTACCATGAGCTCTTACCAACTGAAATCGTGACTCATCGGACCAGGCCACGGTTTTCCATTCATCTAGGGACCAACCGATATGCTCACGTGCCCACAAGAGTCGCTGCAAGCGATGTCGTTCTGTCAGTAAAGGCACTCGAGTCGGTCTTCTGCTGGAATAGCCCAAGAAAGCCAAATTTCTCCGCACAGTTCTAACAGACAAGTCCCTTGTACGTCCCACATGGATTTCTGCGGTTATTTGACGCAGTGTTGCTTGTCTGTTAGAATTTACGACTCTTTGCAGACGTCGCCGGTCTCGGTCGTTAAGTGCAGGCGGTCGACCACTGCGCTGTCCATGGTGGGATGTCATGCCTGAAATTTCATACTCTCGGCACACTCTTGACACAGTGGATCTGGGAATGTCGAATTCCCTAACGATTCCCGAAATGGCATGACCCATGTGTCTAGCTCCAACTAACATTCCGTGTTCAAAGTCTGTTAATTCCCGTCGTGCGGTCATCATCACGTCAAAACCTCTTCACATGAATAACTTGAACAGAAATGAAAGCTCTGCGAAAACACTGCGCATTTATACCTGTTCTACGCGATGCTACTGCCATCTGAAAATTTGCATATTGCTATCCCGTGACTTTTGTCACTTCAGTGTATATGTGTCTATATATGTTGTTGACTCTTTCTACATTTTCGTAGGTGCTTAATAAAATAGTGGTATAACATAAAAAGTGGAAGAACAACATACATGTTTTTACAACAAATCCATATGAGCATGATACCACAGGCTTGAGGTACCAATCCCGGCATTATCTTCATTTTTACCCTGATTATCATAAAGATGTATTAAAAAACACTTAACTTACATTTGCCGATTACTTTGGCACTTAGCCGACAAGGGCAAATTATCCTTCATTTTTTTTTATTCAATCCCTGTCCGCGTAGGGTGGTGGGCGCGCACATGTCAAACATTATGTACATAAACTTGCAAAATTACGTTCATTAAAATCTTTTTGTTTATGTCGATTACAAAATTTAAACTTCTTCATTGGTAATCACTCACAAGCGAGAATCTCGATTGCATTTTTTTTCAATTCGAGAATTTGTTGTTGATGCTTTCTGCATTTTCCTAGGTGCTTAATAAAATAGAGGTATAACATAAAAATTAGAATAATAACATATGTATTTTTGCACCCCATATGGCATGATACCACAGGCTTCAGATTCAAATCCAGGCGGGGGGGCATAGATGTTTTTTAGTGGTTCGGAATCTACATTAAACTCTAGGTCCAAGTCTAATCAGCCTAAAGAGGGCACAAAATGACCGTAGAGCGACAAACCGAATCATATGAGTACGAATATAAAAGTCTAAAAAAATTCACAAATGCTCCTATTGATAACGAATTTCTGAGTTGTCTGATGGCCGAGTGGCTAGCGCTCTGGCGCTTGGTACCACAAGTTTCTGGTTCGAATCCCGGCGGTGTCATGGATGTTTGTAGTGGTTCGGAATCCTCTTTAAACCGTAGGTCCCAGCGTAACAGGAGCGTAGAGCGTTGCGGGGACATTGTTACTCCGCTTCCGTAGCTTATCTTCAAGTTACACGTGGAGTAGCATTGGGGTAGAGCCAAGGGAATTACGTCGGTGCAACCATTATAGAATAAAAGATCACGGTCTAAGTATTTGCCAGTTGCAATAGAAACAAAATAACGAAGTTCTGATTCTCCCTAAACAATGGTGTTACTTCAGAAAATAAAGAAACCAAACTTGCTTTGTGGTGAAGTCTCTCCATCGGTAACTAAAAAATTATATTTTACTTTAATGAATTAGTGTGTCAAGTGTTTTAGTGTCAAGTAAAATTGATCCCACGTTTTGATTAATGCAAAAAAATTATGCTAATTGGAAAGCTCGGTAATTCATACTTGGAACATGAAATTGCCAGAAAAAGAATAGAAATTGTATACGGATATTACATTTCATTTTTAAAAGATATTAAGAGTCAATCTACAATCATGCTAAATGATACTTAAAATAGAGATAATCAGTTCATTATATTTATAAATTCAGAACAGTAAATGGGTATCCTATTAACGAACTATTCAATAAACTATGATTTTTTTAAGCAAATCATTAAGGGCCTTTCCACTCAATGCAGTTTAATAAATTGTGTCTAATGAAAGGCCCTTAAGAAATGTTTTTTAAACAAATCATTAAGCGCCTTTCATTCATTAAAAAACCATTTTATCTTTACATTTTAAAATAAAATATATTTAAGTAGACAATTTCCAATTTATATAACATTGAGGTTATTGTAAATGGAATTATTAATATTAGTTTGGTTATCAGTAAAGCTTTGCAATGAGTAGATTTAAATTTTATTAAATGGCAAAGAAATAAAATTAAAAAACGTAAGAACGTGTTTGCCTTTCGTTATTAAACGCAGAAGTCAATATTGAAATTTATAATAATATCTTAAATCAAATTATCACAAACATGGCCTAACATAAGTTATTTTTTATATTACTCCAACTTCGAATTTTTTTTTTTTTTCATTGCAAATAATTCATATTCAAAGAGAAATTTTAATGAAAAATTCATTAATTTGTTATTACAAAAATATTTAAATTAAAACAAGATATTTTCCCCTTTAATTTATTTTATTTATAAAATATTCGGTTATGTTTATGTAGTACATACATATAATGCCTCAAGATATTGTTATGTTTACTTAGTACATACATACAGTACTTCGAGATATTTTTATGTTTATGTAGAACATACATATAGCACCTCAAGATATTTTTATGTTTACGTAGTACATACATATGTATATCTGTACATACA